>OX453077.1:11263980-11673479 GCA_949699795.1 Spicauda simplicius | reverse complement strand
TATGAAAGAAAGAAAGAAAGATCTTTATTTAGTCATTTTTTGGGTTACAATAATATTGATTACATATGATGTTAAAAAACAAAAAAAAGAAATGGGCGCCAAAAATTGAACATGCCGGTTAAGGCGTTCTAAATGTATGGCACACACATACTCGTATTTATCATTAAAAGACTTACAATTAGACACTATATTACAATGCTGATAACTTTAGAAGATTAAATATTTTTTGTATTTTACATTTTTAAATCATCGTTTAAGAATTCGTCATACGTGTAATAGCATTTTTCTATTAATATATTTTTTAATTTTCTGGCACATAATTATGTGGTCTTTCTTTATTTGTTTTAATTGGTAAGGTAGTTTATTATATAACTTTATGGCCATACAGAGTGTGGCTTTTGTCACTACTGCTAGCTTTTTGTTTGGAGGGTATAATAATTTTTGTTCGCGCCGCGTATTGTCCCTATAATTACTTAATTCAAACAAATGGCGTTGTTTACGCACAAACATCACCATTTCTAATATGTATATGCACGGAAACGTTAGCACTTTTAGTTTTTTAAACCATGGTCGGCAACTAGTACGCAAATTAATGTTTGCTATCGCACGAATACATTTTTTTTGACAAATCAATAAATCATTTGCATTTGTGGCATTTCCCCAAATAATAATTCCATACTTTAGCCACGCGAAGACATACGCATAGTACGCTGATAGCGCAACATCTATGTTTGTGCATTTTTTAATTTCTCTTAACCCTTATACAAATTTATTCAATTTAGTTTTAATAATCTCAATGTGTGCATTCCATGTCATATTTGAGTCTAAATTTATACCTAATAAATTAAATTTATCAACTATTTCAATATCATTATTTTTATAACGGAAATTAAAATTCATAGCTCGTTTTTGAATTGGATAGAATTGCATTATTTTTGTCTTATCATAGTTAATTATTAAATTATGATTTTCTAACCAATAAGATATGTCATGAAATATATAATTAAGTTGTTCAGTTAGTTTAAATTCGTTTTTTGTTTTTAAAATTATGGAAATATCATCAGCAAATAAAATTATATTATAATTTTATGTCATTGGCAGTGTAAATATTTTGTGTGTATGTCGTAGTATTTCTTAGACATTTTCTTTGTTGTACCCTTAGTACGTGTTTGTGAAACTTTCGTCTGTTTATTCCCTGAAAACAAGCAATGTTCTGGTTTTCGGTTTTAACTTGCAATGTACTTTGAAATGATGAGCGAAAACAAAAACAATGGTTGTTTTGAGTTTAGTTTTTTTGTTTTAAACTGTTACTAAGGCATCGATATAGAAATACACTAGATACACAGTCTCGAACAAAGATGACACCTAAAACTGTCGTCATATTTACGTAGTTATTTATAGATGGTCATAACGACCATAAATTTTGTGCAATACAACCTTTCGTCCATGATCTAAAGTTGTATCAACGCGACCACACATACGTTGTCCTTCCCGGGGTTGCCTGACTGAATGCTTCGAGCTTCCCACTCTACCCGCAACCCCAGAAGCCCCCTTTTAGTTGCCGCTGGGTTCGGGAGGTCGGTGCCTGTAAGGATGCCTTGCGGGTGTCCGCTTGCCCATGCCCACGGCTCCTGGGTGACGTGCTTGGGGTTGATCCGTCACCCTGCGGATGGGAACCTTAAAGGTAAGGCGCGTCTTTGTGTATTCTGGCGCGCCTTGCTGTTGGAGGGGAGCTCTATGCTCCACGCAGGGAGTGACTGCAGGAGCAGCCAGGCACAGGCGGGTTCGCGTATAAATGCGAAAGCGTCCCCGTGTTCCCACCGCAAGGTACGAGGAGAAAACACAGAGGGGGTTTAGCCGGTGAGAGTCCGTCATAACCCAGCTGCTGCCACGGGCGGATGGGTATCCGTGAGGATTACCCGCTTAAAAAAAGTCTAATCTCGGAACTACAGGGACGAAGCAGTAGCCACTTACCATCAAGTTGATTGCATGCTCATTTGCTACCTAATCTGGGGTATGATTACAAATGTCCGTGGGTGGTAGTAACTACCTACCTTCAGTATAACAAAAAATAATAAATTAATCTTGTTTTTACAGTATTTGAACCAGTTGTCTCATTTCCAAATAAGTTTTATTAATGGTATATTATTACAGAATATGATTAATAACAGTAAGTACTAAGCTAACAGTATAATTTAAATTTCATATAGGTAGTTACTTGTAAATCAGGTTTTGCAATAGACGATAAATTACATGGTAACTAATAGAGTAACGCTTAAGCTCTTTGGGGGCTAATTATCGTTGATAAATAATGCAATGAAGCCTATGTCTTGATTACCGTGAAACAAGGTATTAATACTTATCCGAAAATGTTTACTTATAAGAAGTATATAATGACAGGCTTGTACATAAGTAACATAATTTTAAAGTGGTAGAATGCATATTATGGTTTTATTGGGGCGGTACCATCGACCTTGCTATTTCTAGCGTAAATTAAGGGTTCTACAATCTTTAATCTATATACGAGTATTAATACGTGAAGCAAAACTTGTGAAGCATTTTTAAGTTATATGCCGCGGACGGATTATTATGAAACTTTGCACGGTTATAGTGGACGTAGAGAAAGAGTGCAGAATGAATGCAGAAGGAGTGCAGAATATTTTTTCCAAATAATGCTTAAAACATATGTAAAACCAACTAAAACATACATTACACACACTACCGAGCATTTGTCACAAACACAAATAATAAACGAAATAGAAAATTCAATGTCTTACTATGAAAACAACGTCAGAAATGTCAGTGTCTTTGCCAAAATACCCGCTATTGCTTTTAAATGCGACTTAGCTAATTAAACCTCTTTTTATATTTAACGGGTGCGTTCAAAATTACTTAAAAAATAATACATTATAATTGAATTTGAGAAATATTCGTACTACTTTGGACAATATGAAGTTTAGTTTTTGAATTTTGAAATTACGGTCGAATTTCGACCGATGCCACGGGTGACTAGTTAAATTGAATAAATATTAATTTTGGTGACCGCTATAAATGCATAACTTCTCTCTTCTCAAGAAGACTACTGCCCTGTCCTGGATCCTTAATCCTTTAACGACCTCTTACGACTTCCGCAGGAAGCGAGGCGTGGTGCTATTCTAGGCAGACAGCGCAGTTTTGAAGTCAGTGTTTCCATATGATTTGCAGTTGATATTATTTGTTGCATTTCCGTTTAAGTCTATTGGTTCATAACAACAAATCGTTTATGTATTCGGGCAAATAATTAATAACACACAAGTCAATATGTGTTACTCTGTAAGTACATAAGTATAGGTCTTTTTTATCTGACGGAAGTAGCAAACGAGCATGCAGTCCACGTAATGGTATGTGGTCACTGCCGCCTATAGACCTCTGTAATCAACTTCACACAGAACATGGGTTCCATCTGAAGTCAATGACAGATGCGTTGCTACTGCCGAGGACTAAGATGCTCGCCTCATATAAAAGTGTGCCGGCAACCACACCCTTCTATCGAAACGCAAGTAATGCTTCACGCTAGAAATAAGTGTGGCGGTGGTACTTCCCCGGTCAAACTACACTGGCTCTACCACCTTCAGAAATCAAATCAGGTCAAATATTAAAAAGAATTTTAGTAAATACTTTACTAGTTAATTTAACTAGTGTACTTCGGTAACAGACATGAATGCAACCGTAGCAAAACGCCTCAACATATTATCTATCTATTACTGCTTTATAACAGTGTTGGTAATTTACTTGGGTTTCAACTTAGTTTTCAGGAGTAGCAACGCGTCGTTGTTATTTATCATCAAGTTCACTGTGTGCTCCTTTGGGACTTCTCCATTATATTAAAAGGTTTTCCTTTTAATATAATGAAGAAGGCCCAAAGATATCAATCACAGATACCAATCAAAGACAAAATCACAGATACCAATGACATTTCGTTCGTTACTCAGACATTGTTAAACAATTTTGGTACCCAAAACCAGAACTCTGCACGCATTTTAATAGGCTACTTGTTTGCAATTTGCGTACATGGTATCCGCTATCGCTTAATCATACTTCCTTTATGAAGCAAAAAAATAGCTTTAAGTTTAAACCTTATTATGTAAGTTCATAGTTTGACATAAGACTTTCCGTCCAGACTAGGTGAACATGCCTCGGAAGCGTTCAATTTCCGATAGTATCCGCTTGGAATTTGTATATACTTATGTGCGCCATTTTTGTTAAAATGTGAAGGTCGCCCCAATAGCGAAATCAAAAATAAATAAATTGTTTTTGTAATCCATTTCTTTAATGAACTTGATAAATAAGCAAGCAGTTGACGTAATACGTAGTCGATACTGACAACGAACAAAATTGATATCTGTTATCAGTAACAGATACGATGGAATTGAATTAAATCAATCACAGAAAGCCACTGCAATCTTTTTTTTTTGTTTTCGAGGGGGAAACCTTCAAAAGGTACCCGACGCCGGGTTATGTGGGATTTTTAACGCACTAAAACCCCCCGGTGGCCGTCCTCGGCGCTAAAAAGAGGACTCCGGGAACTCGATCCGACCGCAACCGTAATCCTCTGAGCGCGTTGCCCCATCGGGCTCCTCTCAGATGGGCGGCTGGGCCCACCGCTCCGTCTAGTCTTTACGACGGTATGCGACCACATATACTGCCGTCCTCCCCGAGATCGCCTGATCGGACGGTTCGAGCTCCTACTCTAGTCGCCTGCAACCCCGGAAAAGCCACTGCCATCTACGAGGACTAAATTGGTTGCCTCATGTAAGTGAAGACACACAACACTATTCAAACCAAATTAGCTTTACAACTGCTGTTACAAGCTATAACATTGGCAGTGATACAGCCGCAGTTAAAAAGGGTCTTTGTCACTATCACCTTTAAAATTCATATTTAATACTCAGAGTTAAGTTGCTCTGTATAATGGGTCAGTGACAATATATAGTGCAACTGAGCAGGAAAAGAAAATTCCTTTCGAATCATGATTAAAAAGCCATTGCGAACTATTCGTATTATCTGAACCATATGATTCCTATTCTTTCTGGATTTTTAAAAGAAGTGTAATCTGTTATGTTCTAGTTAGGGATAAGGCGATACAAATAGGTTAGGATAGGTTAGGTTTGTACAACGAGTTTGGTTCAGGGACTGTGAAGGGTGTGGTTGGTGCCTCCCTTTCGTATTTTTTTTCGAGGGGGAAACCTCCATAAGGTACCCGACGCCGTGGGAGCAACGCAGGTTTATGTGGAATTTTTACCGCACTAAAACCCCCCTGGTGGCCGTCCTCAGCGCCATGAAGAGGACTCCGGGACCTCCAAAGGACTGCAGCCGGAATCCTCTGAGCGCGGGCCCACCGCTCCGTCTAGACTTTAAGACGATATGCGACCACACATACCGCCGTTTCGCGGGATCGCCTGGCTGCACGGTTCAAGCTCCCACTCTAGCCGCCCGCAACCCCGGAAGCCCCTTTTAGTCGCCGCTTACGACAGGCAGGGGATACCTTATTCTGAACCCGGAACTACAGGGACTCCCTTTCGTATAATCTTACTATTCATCATATATCATTCAATTTAATCTTAGGAGGCAAGAAGTCATCTGTGATCGACACTACTCGTAAATAATATTCCGTTCCATTCGGGATTACGCTGCTTTCACAATTATTTGGAAAACTTATTTAAGAAAAGATTGAGCTACTCAACGACACTCCATTACGAAATTATATTGTATACTGTAGACCTTGTATATATTTAGGTTTTTTAATGTTTTATTTTATTTCCGACATAAGTGGGTCAAATTTCCTGTCATAAATTAATTTCCTTTTTAGCATGATTAATAATAGATTCGATATTGTTGCATATCAAATCGATCTAACCTTACAGAAGTTACAATACCCTATGAATTATGTACTATGTTATTATTAATTCAATATTGCAACATTATAGGCACTTATGTTGTTATGTTGTTCACGATTGCTAACCCCGTCAATCACTCATACATGTCGGTAGTTATTATCTTACTTTCTCACGACATATGCTATTAAGTGGAGCGTTTACGTCTAGCGCCTAGTTTTATGTAAGAAACAGTGTTTCCTGATGTTTTTATACATTTATATAAAGTATGTTTTAAGATAAATCCCCCTATTTTGTCTTCAAGGACTCTGAATTTTCCATAAAAATGATGTTGACTGTAAAGTTAATACCTTCCGCGAAATGTTATGTCATGACAGAAATTAATCGTGAAAGAGTAGGTTTTGTTAATAATCTGGCTCGTAGGACCATCTCCCAGGTCTTAAGTTGACATCAGCTTTTAGCTTTATTATTTATAATCCATTAAAATTACAACTTTAATTATTTTAATGTATATTTGTAAGCCACTCAGTGCTGAATAAGCGATTAAACAAAAATGTTTGAATACCAACTGTACCTATGTTACCTTATTCACAAATAAATTGATTTGATTTGATGCTAAGCGATATACCAAATAATAAATTTATCCCTCTGTTCAAAATTACGTGTTTTTAGTTGATAATCTGTCTCGAAGGACCATTTTAAGAATCTTTTTGAAAGATCGCACGGTGTGCAATGCAATTAAAATGCGATTTAGGTTTCTTTCAACGTAAAGTGGGTTATGTATGTGCTGTATAATTTAAAAATCTTTAGCGTTTAGTTCGAAAGTGCTTTCCGGTTAGCTGCGTTTAGCAGATGCAGAGCAGATGCGGAAATGCATCTACTTTATAGGTACTAGGTAGGTTACTAGGTTAGGCACGGGCCGCATATGGTTCTATTATTTTTAACATGTTGCTGTTAAACATAAATATAATGGTCCCTTATGAAATTCGTTGTTGTATCTACAAGGTGGTAGAACCAGTGGGGTTCAGCATTTCTTGCGTTTCGATAGGAGGGTGTAGTTGCCGGCACGTAAAGAGTAGCAACGCATCATGATTGACTTCAGATGGAACCCATGTTCTGTATGAAGTTGATTATAGATGTCCATGGGTGGCAGTGACCACTTACCATCAGGTGGACTGCATGCTCGTTTGCTACTTCAGTCAGATAAAAAAAATATTGGGGTACTAACCATTATTGTCATATTACGTAATTGTAAGATTTCTTTAATTGCCAACGTTGTCACCACCGCACACGACAGTGTGATGGTGACAGCGATGGCCTAACGTGGAGCTAAGAAATAAAGACTTATTGTTAAAAAAAACAAAGAAGAACTATTGTGACAAAAGGCACGGACGATCAGTCTGTGAAGTTTTTGTGTTATAATAAAAAAAAAAAAACATTATTGTCCCAATGCTTGGCAGGGGTCTTCTCTCAGAATGAGAGAGTTTTAGGTTAGACTTCACATACCTCCGAGAACTTCTTTTTTTTCAAAGAACTCTCGGGTGTGTAGGTTTCCTCAATATGTTTTGCTTTACCGAAAAGTAGTAATAATTAATTTCCAAATCGCACATAAATCAGTGGTGCGTGTCTGGGTTTGAACCTCGGACCTTTGATTCTCGGGCGAGTTTCAACCATTAGGCTATCACTGGTTTAATATAGTTTACTCTAGTTATTGTATTATCAGGTTTGAAGGAAATTTTGAGGGTTTTACTTACGATACGCTTCTCTTCCGTAATCCGTATATCCGTAATAATTCCGTAATAATACCTATATCCGTAAATAGTGTAAAATTCACTACGAAACGACTTAGTCCTAAGTCAGGAATGAACATAACAGTGACCCTGTCTAACCGTACCATGCAACTAGGTCGAAATATCGGCAAAAAGAGTCTCACACATGTCAGTCAGTGACAGAAACCGCATGTCGTCACTGTCTAATAAGTAGGTATTAAAATAATAACAGCGACAGATCCATTGGTGTTAGACAGTAGAAACTGTAGTAAGCCCTTAATATGGCCAGTATACCCGTTTCCTATTTGTAATACAGAAAAAATGGATTCATTCCGCCCTATTAATTGTTTTACGTTACCCAAGATCTCTTGTACAATGGCACAAACCTTATTATAACCACTTACAAGTATACCGTGTACAAAGAGGCATGCTTGTAAATGGTTAATTTAAACAAGAGACCCAATTTGGCATCGGTACAAACAATGAAACGAATTGCAATCAAAAGTTCGATTGTTTCGAAACCCAAAATGCTTATACAATTTCAGCTGCGGTTCTGCGAGTTTATATTGCATTGTCCGTTATGTTTATGGAGTATGGAGCAATGGCTGAAGTTAGTTTCGTTATACAAAAACGTTAATTTCCATATTCTATGCAATTGAAGGTGGTAGAACCAGTGTAGTTCGACCGGGGAAGTACCACCGCCACACTTATTTCTAGCGTGAAGCATTTCTTGCGTTTCGTTGGAAGGGTGTGGTCGCCGGCACACTTTCACATGAGGCGACCATCGTAGTCCTCGAGAGTAGCAACGCATCTGTAATTGACTTCAGATGGAACCAATGTTCTGTATGAAGTTGCTTGCAGATGTACCATGGGCGGCAGTGACCACTTACCATCAGGTGGACTGCGTGCTCGTTTGCTACTTCAGTCAAAATAAAATAAAAATATAAAAAGAGAAGGACCAAATCGCGAAGTATCTTTAGTATGTGTTTGTCCCTCATAACGATCATTGCTTGTGTTTTCATTCTTATCTTTTGATGTCTTTGATTGCTTTAAGAAAAGGTAATAAATTCGTAATTGGGACATATCGTCGCTTAAGTTCTAACACCGCGTAACTCAAAAAAATGCCCATTTTGAGTTAATTAAATAATGGTATCTCAAAATAATAGAGGAACATGTTACATTTTCATAAAAAATATTATTTTAATATGAGTATATTAATATTTTAAACGCAAGATATTATTTGGTAGTTGACTTAAAAATAACTATTTGAGACAGTTTATTTGCTCTCCTGAAAAGTTGCTAATTTTGAGATCCGCGGTGTTAGAACTTAAGCGACGATATGTCGAATAGTTGGAACTAGAATTAACGTATTATTTGAAACTGCTAATTTGGGAAGATACGTCACATCGTCAGTTAGATACAAACATATCGTACTTTCTCATTCCTTTAACGAAGAATTGGGTAAACTTCCTATCATATAACTGCTAAACGATATTCGAAATTGAGCAATTTGCCTGAATATCTCATTGTTGTTGAAAAAGCTCAAAACCATGTCGCGATTACGCCATCAGGTGATTGAACCCAGTTGCGTATTCATAGTAGACTTGGTGCGTGCGAATCGAATTGTTGCTTTTACATTTGCTCCATATGATGGGAGCTGTGCACGCCGTTTTGGATCAAGTGCTCACTTAATAGGAACGCGATTGGAGTGGCCGTCGAGTTAGCGGAATGGGAACGAGTCAGGAAGCTTGTTAGCGTCCTCCGCCATTGGCTTCGCTCCATCCGATTCTGTAGCACCTTTTCTTTGAGTGTCTGAAGCGTCTAGTTCTCCGTTATGCAGTTTTGCTGAATTGCTCGAGAGGCGCTCTTTTGTTTCTAAGACGTAGATTTTATGCGGTCGTTTTGAAATGAATGCTATAAGGTACTTGGGACGAATTCAGGAAAGTTGACAAAGTTTCGGGAATTTAATTCTCCTTCGAACACCATTGGAAAATGAAATGGTCGTAGCGGATAATTAACCGAATTTGGAATAAACATTTGGAATAAAATAAGTTTATCTAACAGTACCTCACTCATGATTTTAGACTAGTATTATCGCGGAATTGATACATTATAATACTTAACGGGTGCTCAGGATATGCGGTTTATGAATTCTTATAGAATTCTTTTTCCCGATATTTCCGTTTCGATATTTTATGCCGTGCAAATATGGGCAAAAAGAATTCTATAAGAATTCATAAACCGCATATCGTGAGTACCCGTTAAGTATTACAAAGTACCTCACTCGGTTTTTACTTATGCGAAAGACATGATATCTGCTTCTCCAATTATTTACTTTTTAAAGACAAAATGAATAAACAATAATTTAAGTTGCATGTGAGATATATTTTGGTATATACATTTCAAAGCTTCTAATTCAGCACTGTTTCCTTTACAAATGAACATGTTCGCGACTGAGTTTAAACACCCACGTACTCGTACGTGAAACAGTAATTACAGTTGACATACCGCATTCCGCGCTATTGTCGCTTGGATCATGGCGCGTGCCGTGGCGTCCCCATCTTGAAGTGGAGAAATATAACAAGATACGTACCATATATAAACACTAGAAGAACCCGCGGCTTCGTCCGCGCGAACCATAATCCATCCAGTACACTTAAGGTCCGCTGCTGGACATCCTCCGCACCCCGTTTTGTCAATAGACACCAATATGTTAAACCTCAAAGCATGGTGTGCTTCGATGCTCACCTGGGCACAACCCATAGGAGCCACTCACTCAGTGGACTTTTAACGCGGAAGAAGGCGTCCGAGGTTATTTTAGGACATAAAAACCTCTACATAACCCAGTGTCTTCCCAAGAAACTATAAACAAATTACATTTGTCTCCGCCTATAGCTCTTAGTCTAAGTGCTTATTCAGTTAATTATTTGTAAGCAGTTGGGTATTTAACTATTTAGTTTATTTACAATAATAACATTTATTTTAACATCCTCGTTAATATCAATTATTCAAATGCAAATCAATTATAAGTATGTATTAAATGTATAACGGTAATGTAACGAATCAAACCATTTCAGCTCCATTGTGATGTTATCGATATCGGTCGGGCGCGATCTATACAATGGTTTTTATTAATTATTCTCACAGTCGATAAATACTCTGTGCACGCTTGTTATTGTATGGTAATGTGGGTTGTGGATTATGTATTTTTATTTATAGAGCACGTGTTTTTGAATACGTTATTAACCGACTTCCAAAAAGGAGGAGGTTATCAATTCGTCTGTATTTTTTTTTTTTTTTTTTTTATATTTGTTACCTCATTTCTCCGGACTGGGTGAACCGATTTAGATGATTTTTTTTTTATTTGAAAGGAAGTGAGTGTCATAGGGTCCCATTTTTTTTTAGTATTTTTTTGACTAGGGCATCCATAAGAAAAACGCATAAGTCTTAAATTTGCATTTTCAATGTACGCGATAAATGTATGAATAACTCAATATCCCGCCAACCGATTTTGATGATTCTTTTTTTATTAGAAAGGATGTACTCCAGGGGTAGTCTGATAAGAGTTTGATAAGGTTCTAATCATAGGATCTTCAACTTTTTGGAGCAAAATAATAAAATTAGTGATAGTCGGCCGAACCTTAGCTGGAGAAGTCCAATTGAGTAAAATATAGAATAAAATTACTATGTAGGTATTTACTATGAAAAATTTGACCTTCAACTCTTCAATCCTGATGATGCAGGGGTACTGCTAGCCTGAACTATAAAAGTTGGTCGTTTGATGTTTGCGAATATATAATGAAATTGTTAAGCAAATTCATGGGACAAAAATTTGACCTTCAACTCCTCAACCCTGATGATGCAGGGGTACTTAAAGCCAAAACCATAGGAATAAGCCATTTGGTGCTTACGTATATGTTATAAGATTACTGAGCAAAAACATAAGATGAAAAATTTGACCTTCAACTCCTCAACCCTGATGATGGAGGGGTACTTCAATCCTAAACCATAGAAGTTGGCAATTTGGTGCTTACAGTTATGTAAAGAAAATACTAAGCAAAAATATAAAATCAAAAATTTGACCTTCAACTCCTCAACCCTGATGATGAAGGGGTACTTCAATCCTAAACCATAGGAGTTGGCAATTTGGTGCTTACGGTTATGTAAAAATAATACTAAGCAGAGGCACAAAATTAAAATTTTGACCTTCAACTCCTCGACCCTGATGATGAAGGGGTACTTCAATTCTAAACCATAGGAGTTGGCAATTTGGTGCTTACGGGTATGTAAAAATAATACCAAACAGAGGCACAAAATTAAAATTTTGACCTTCAACTCCTAAACCCTGATGATGCAGGGTACTGCAAGCCTGAGCCATAGAAGTTAGCCACCTGGTACTAACGTATATGTTATAAGATTACTAAGCAACAATATAAGATGAAAAATTTGACCTTCAACTCCTCAACCCTGATGATGGAGGGGTACTTCCAGAGGGGGCGCCCTGTTTGTATGAATTGTAAAAGTGTTTTATGTTTAATTTTTGTGAATATGTAGATGCACAAAGCAAACTTAGAGGCTTTATTTAAATACAAACATAAAAATATAGTCACTAAAAAGTGTAAAATAAAAACTTTTTAACAAAAAATATCTACCGACTTCCATGTCACAAAAAAGTAAAAAATAATTTAAATATATTTTGGTCTAGAACATACTCAGTACTTAGTACATAGTTCTGAAGTCGGTGCTCATATAGGACGTAGTTACCGTCGTCCAGCGAAATATGTCGAGCACCGACTTCAGGACTATGTACTAAGTACTGAGTATGTTCTAGACCAAAATATATTTAAATTATTTTTTACTTTTTTGTGACATGGAAGTCGGTAGATATTTTTTGTTAAAAAGTTTTTTTATTTATAGAGCACGTGTTTTTGAACACGTTATACGTCTATTTAATTAGAACTCTTTCTAATGATCTCTCTTGCGGAGTTGCATTTTTTACGAAATTAAGGTAGCAAAAGACTTTGCCGTGTATTTGATGATGAGTGATCACTGACACCTACTGATATCAGCATTTACAGTTAGAAGATAACTCTGATCAACAGTGAGCTAATACAGGAACGACATTGATGACGACGTCCGTCGTCGATGGCAACCGATTTTCGCAGTCGTCTAACGTCCGACAACTGTCGATCGGTGAACACAGGTAACGATATACAGCGACTGTAGCGCTTTCTAATAGCGAAAACGCCTATCTATAAAATTCACAAGTTATATATTATTCACTTACCTTACCAATATACAAAAATTTAAAAAATATGCATCACACGATATTTCCGCTATGCATGCACTCTTGTCGGGTCAGGATAATAACGTTCGTCTGTAAATCCTTTAGTCTGACTTTGTGCCAAAGGAAAATGGTTTGCTATGTTATTTTTGCGTAGCTAGGGGAGGAAGAATCTGTGTAATTAATTAGCAAAGTGACGTGTTTCAATGAGAATTTACTTTTTCGTGACTTAATTAGGTAATATGGTACATTTTCCTTTCCTTGTTGATTATCTTCTGTTGTTATTTTCTTCAATTGTAGAAGGTAACGCATAGCATAATTATAAAGTTGTGATTATGAACTTTAGATAATCTGTTAAAGTCGTTTCTTGAAATTTTTGCCACTATATTTCATCCAGTTTTCGGCCGCGTCCTTGACTTTGTAGATCTATTGAGACGCTTCGATGCCTAAACTTATCCAGAATATTGGCTCCACTTTGCCAAAAAAATTTGAGTATATACAAATTGATTCAATACTATTGTAATATGTTTTATGAACGGTTCACTGCAGTGACACGTAAATATGCGATGCATACCTGGCGTTGTTTGTATCCGCCTTAAGAATTATAAATAGACTCGTAAATAAATACCAGCACGTGTGATTAACGGGCCCGGCTTACGCATGGCGCCTAACTGTTTATATGGCATCTTTGTACTGGGGGTCGGCCGTAATAATGGGCACAGTCTGACAAGTTTTTTGAAGTCATTAAGCTGGTAATTGTCTTTTCTATTTAAATTCTTCAATAACAGTTGCCTGGTGTTCTGATTTTTATTGTTATTTGGTAGTAGCAAACGATTATGCAGTATGGTAACTGGGCACTGAAACCTTAAGACGTCTAAAATCAATCCCAGATAAGATCAGAGTCTTACCTGAAGTTAATCACAGATGCATTGCTGCTCCTGAGGATTCATTTAGAACGCCTCGGATTAGTATGTCTCCTTTCTAATATATTTCAGACCAGAGCACAGCCGTGCTTACCCTGCTATTATTGAGCAGAAATTCGAAATATTATGTAAGTAGATATTTAGAACATGTAGAAAAGTTACAAAGCCATAGGTTGTCGACATGTGGTATGCAGCAGAACACATTGTCGAATCATGTCACGGAGGGCTTAGTCGATTGTGTATTGGCGATGCAAATGGCAAAAAGTTATGACCTCTCGCAGTTCTGGATCTCTTCTCAGCGTGTGTTAAAATAATTTGCGTTAACTGCAAAAGTAATTGAATAGATTTAATTTTCGAAATCTTTTCTTGACATCCCGAAGGTTGAACCTTAGGATAGAAAAAAAAAACATGCGTGCGTACAAAGTACACATGTCAGAAGTGAAACTTCTTTGGCGAACTAATTTATAAATCTTGTTTATATTTATACAAATCTAAAACTTTAAATTTCCAAGATTAAGAGGAAGGGAAAAAGGCGTGATACGACGTTCGCTCTGTCTCACTTTTTCTCTCAATCTTTCTCACTCGCTTGCTCCCTACTCTCACTCCACGGCTAGTTGCTCATGCTACGTTCGCCCTGTCTTACTCTCTCTCAATCGGTCTCGATCACTCTCTCTCTCTTTTCCGACACTTCCGTTGCATACCGGCGTGACGTTTCATCTGTAAAAATTTTACCCTCATGCGCCTAAAGAAGTTTCACTTCAAAATCAGGGAATAGCCGTCTGTCGTGTTACGCTTTAATCACATGAATTCCTCCTTAATGCAACTATAACTCCCCTCATGATAATGTTACAACATCACTCTGGATATCCTCCAGCGTAAACAACCGTGTCTTCCTTGGAATTTATTCATCTACTGCAGTCATCAACATGCCAACATTAACACCCAAGACAGCGATACAGCCAACGTTATGGACACTGGAAGATCATAAGAGAGCTGATAGAAGGAACATTACTTTCCAATCTTATTTACTATGTATGAATCTCATTTGTAGTGTCACGCATCATGCAATCATATTAAAACACATGACACAATCGCCCGATACAACCTTGATATGATCACGAACCCGGAGGCTATCGGAATTTTTTTAATATATCACTGTGTATGTGTAAGCAAGGCTCAAACTTAATTTGTATTACAATTAAAACGTGTAAGAGATTGTATATCTATTCTTCCGGAACTCACGTTTTTGGTCTATCTATAAACATCAGAGATGGTGCTGAAAGTCACTGAAGATAATGGAAAAATTTAAAAGATAACTTATTTTAATTTTTTCATAGTGTTCAAAAACGATTAGCACACACACATTAGCTGTCTCTTTCTCGCGTTACGCCGTTATATTTCAATTCTCTGTCTATCCTTCTTACTCTTCACTGATCTGTATCTTGCCTTCCTACTCTTGCATAAAACTGTACTGTAACTTTCTTACGAATATACTTTGTTCATAATTCAAAAATCGTGTAGTTTATCCTCAACCCCAACTACAAGGTGCAATATTTTTTTCATAAACAATAACCGTAACTCTTTATGTAAGAATTACCCAAAATCATTGTCAGGCACGAAAAAGAGTATAAGTACAAACTATCAAAAACAAATATTCTAATAAGAATTATACAGTGCTGAAGCTAAAGTTTATATCACTATAGCATAATAACTTGACTATATTTACTTTTATTTACTTTATTTACGTTACGTATGTGTATGTAGTAAATGGTTCGGGACCATAAATTGCTTATCCTACTCTCTATAACATGGGGTTGAACAACTCAGCGTAATACATTTTTTTCTTCTATTCGTCTACCGTCATCTCGAATTCTCGTCTAGACGTCTTATGCAATTTATAGTTCTTACGATCCCATAATCTCTTTTATTTTCTTTTTTCTTCTTTCTTGTTGTAGCTACGTAGGTTAGCTCATGTACTTTATTATTGTCTACATATTTTCTACTTTATCTAAGTATTTCGATTATAAAAATATTAGCATTGCGCAATCCTTGTTTACATCAACTATAACCGTGCGTAATTTCATACCCCTCCGCCTGCGTATGTTAAAAACGAATCACAAGTTTTTGCTTCACGTAATAATGTAGATAGATTGTAATTATGAAAATTGGCGAGAATTTATGTGTGTTACACTTTCACGCAAAAAAAAATAACCGGTCGGGTTTCGCTGAAATTTGGCACACAAATAGTTTATGGCCTGGATTAACACATAGGATACCCATTACCACCGTTCCTGTAATTACGGGATCAGAATAGAGCTACGGTATCCCCTGCCTGTCGTAAGAGGCGACTTAAAGGGGCTGGAACCGTTCGATCAGACGATCCCGGGAAGGATGGCGGTATGCGTGGCCGCCAGAGGCTACGTGAAAACCAGACCGAGCGGTGGGCCCAGCTGTTTACCTTTAGACGTTTAGACGACTCCGGTTGCGTTCCTTTGTTGATCCCGGAGTCCTCTTTGTGGCGCTGATTACCACCACCCGTTAGTGCGGTAAAAATTCCACATAATCCTGCGTCGTTCCCACGGCGTCGGGTACCTTTTGAAGGTACACACACGTCCCCCTCGAGAACAAAAAAAAGTATACTCATTCTCATGGTAGACACGAACGAATCGGGTGAAGCAGCGGAATAGCGTAGTCATTTATAATTAAAGGGTAATTAGTAAATATTACGTACATGACACGAGTAGTTGTGGTAGAACCAGTGTAGTTCGACCGGGGAGGTACCAACCCCACACCTATTTCTAAAGTGAAGCATTCATTGCGTTTCGATGGAAGGGTGTGGTTGCCGGCACACTTTTGTAAAAGGCGACCATCCTAGTCCTCGGCAATAGCAACGCATTTGTTATTGACTTCAGATAGAATCTATGTCCTATATGAAGTTCCTTATAGATGTCCATGGGCGGTGGTGACCACTTACCATCAGGTGGACTGCATGCTCGTTTCCTAGATCATTAATATAAAAAAGTAATATACATATTATATACAATTTTAATATACTTTTTTTGTACTAAACGGGTACATCTATCACGCTGTGAATGGAAACGCTGCTCTCTAATCGATACTAATTGAAGCTTTAAACGATTAAATGTTCTAAAAGAAAGACCATTCGTATCCTGTTCTCCTCATTAGTATCATTGCACCAATTAACCAGTCAGTTTGATTTACGATGCGACTCGGTTGTGTGGTATCAATGTGTTTTACTGATGGCGTTGAACGGGTCGACAATGATTTAATCTTATGGATATTACAATCTTATGCGACGACATGGGGTTCTTCAAGAAAGGTGTAAAAAGAGCTCTCCTCCAAAGCCGGCGATGCATTGGCGACTCCTCTGGTGTTGCAAATGTCCATAGGCGACGGTGACTGTTTTCCATCAGGTGGCCCGTCAGCCTTATCGTTAGGTCTTAATATAAAAAAAAGAATACGTGAAGCAAAAATTACATTTAGAAACTAGATAGTTACTAGACACTTAGAAACTTCTTACATGTATAGTAAAGTCCTCTTATTTTAATGATTGTTGAACAGTTAATTTTCTCATAGTTTATATCGTCATTATTTGTATATTTCAAAGATTTTTAAACTAAATTACCTAATTGGAAGTTTTACCAAATATTATCCACGTACCTTGGACATAGTGAATCAAGGTCTTGGACATCAGTTAAATATTGAATATTTATGAAATAATTGATTGTATTTACAATGGTGTTTGATGTGTTGAATAAATTGTTTTCAAATAATTTATTATTCAAGAATGACCTTTGTTAAATGTGTATCTAATACATACATTTAGGTAATAGAGCAGTGATAGCCTAATGGTTGAGACTTACCCTCTCGATTGGAAGGTGCGAGGTTCAAACTCAGGCACGCACCACTGATTTTTCTAAAATTATGTGCGTATTAGAAATTAATTATCACTGCTTTTGGAAAAATTGCTGCTGAAGGAAAACATCGTGAGGAAACCTACACACCCAAAAGTTCTTTAAAAAAAGTTCTCGGAGGTGTGTGACGTCCACCAATTCGCACTTGGTCAGAGCGGTGGACTAGTGCCTAAACTCTCTCATTCTGAGAAAAGACCCGTGCCCAGCAGTGGTAATGGGTTGATGAGACGAGGTCAATTCAAAAAAAAGAAGGATAAAATTGTTTTTTTGTGATATTACATAAACAAGATTTCTTTTGACTTCAAAGAAAATATAGTTCATCGCTGTTTATATGTCAGTGAGACAAATACTAACTATACGACAGTTAATTCCATTAGGGCGTTTATAAATGTTTTGACGCTCTTTGTACACCCAATCCACACATTCTCAAACTTTGACGATATTATTTTTGACGACCCGCAATGGGTCCCGGGTTCGATTCCCGGCCAGACAGGTATCTGAATGATGAGTTTAGATTCATGTTCTGGGTCTGGGTGTTGGTGTATTCGTCTTGTGTGTGTCCATGGTACCCACGACACAGGAGAAAATCCTACTGTGGGGCTATGAGTGTAGAAAGCGTGTTTTAAAGCGTGTTTTATTAATACCTACTTTTCTTACTAGTGTTTTGATGGACAATACCTTTTTAGTTGTTTGGTACTCAAAACTTACTTTTTACTTGTAATGTTTACTAGTTCATTACCGCGGCTCCACCCGCTTTAAACATGTTTACAATGGTAATGACACAAATGACTATCCCATGTGTTAATATAAACTATCTATGGTCATATACTATCTATGTACTTACCAAATTCCAGCGAAATGCCATCTGTAGTTTTGCGTGAATGATTAACAAACAAGGATACATCCTCACAAATTTTCTGATTTATTATAAAGCTTTTATAATATTAAAGAAATGATAAGGCTCACGTATTGAACGTATTAAAATTTCATTAACTTTACGTGTTTATAGTTGAATATATGTATGTTTTATGTATTATTGGAAAAAAAATATTATTATTGCGCAATCCGGTTATGGTTATGTTTGATATAACCGTGCGTAATTTCATACTCCTCCGCTTGCAGTAAGTATCTTAAAAACGAATTACAAATTTTTGCTTCACCTATGAATATATAGATGAATACTTAAATAGTCGATTATTTTTCAGTTTAAAGAAATTTATTATCTAAAGAAATTACATACAATTATTTTTGAACACGTGTAATCTATAGTTTAAATAAAGATCTGATAACCATACAGACATACAAAAGCAAGTGATTATAAATAAAACATGATTAAGTAATATTTAATTTTAATGCTGTAAGTAAATTTCGCGCGAAACATTCTACAGGTGATCGTTGAGGTCAAGCGAGTGAGTCATGTTTGTGTATGTACTATTTGGGGTCATGTAACCAGTTTTAAAAGTCCAACTAGCTTTTAAAACGCTAAATCCAGCTATTATTCTTTTATTTATGCGTAAGTATAGTGAAAAACCAAGTTTTGTGTGTCTGTACATTGCATGTAGGTATGTGCAAAAAAATATTAGAAGACCGAAAATATTTAGTAAAAAGGTTAACATATGTTTTTAGAATTTTCGTCTTTGAAATCGCATCAAACCAAAACTACTAAATGTAACGTAATAAAGTAATTTAAACATATCAGTAGTAATAATCGATAGTCTATATTTTTTAAAAACCTTATATTCTAGCAAAAGTTACTACAATTGAAAGTTAGGTTACGTGTTTTATCCGTCGACAAAATCTCGACGCAGAACTAGTATACCTTTGATAATAATAATAATTTAGGCACCTGTACACAAAGAGTTTATACCTTGGCTCAAATGCCACATTTAATCACTCTATCGCCAAGAACTACTAGCGGAATCAGCCCAACTAATTGTAAGGATTACGGAGACGTGTTCGGTATAACAATCGTTCCGGTCGGCCCGGGTCACCTGGATAGATGGAGACTGGCTGACGCCGCGCTGCTAAGCGACGTCTCTTGCCATGGTAATATTTGTAATTGATAAATGATAAAGGGCATTCGGAATGCCTCTGGGTCCTATTTTGAAAAAAAAAAAAAATTTAAACCTTGATCACTTTTTGGATGAATAAAATCATGAAACTCGCGTCAACGTCACTGCACGCTATTCATGTTCTTTATGTATAATACTTTAGTTAATATTGAGTCGCATTTAATTACTCTCTCGTCAAGAACTACTAGCGGAATCAGCCCAACTAATTGTAAGGAGACGTGTTCGGTGTAACATTCGTTCCGGTCTGCCCGGATGACCTGGATAGACGGAGACTGGCCGACGCCGCGCTTCTACGCGACGTCCCTTGCCTTGGTAATATTTGTACGTGATAAAGGGCTTTCAGAGAGTCTAGGTCCTCTTTTTAAAGTGAAACCCTTGGGTGAACAAAATTCGTGAAACTCGCGTCATCGTCACCAAACTCTTTCCATGCTGTATGTATAGCGTTCATAAAGTAACTTAAAAATACTACATTTAATCACTCTCGTCAAGAACTACATACTTATAAGCGAAATGAGTGCTGCCACGCGATGTTCTTTGCCTTGGTAAAATTTGTACGTGTCCCGCTTTTTGTATCAAAGGGCATGCCGGACTACTAAACAGGAAGAGCGACAATTCTATCTAGCGATTGATACAGTGGCTCAGCGTAGGAAATCCACTATAAGATTGAAGTGTCAAACGTGCATGCAGTTAGCTAGATGGTAAATGTACCGTGGACATCTATCTGTAAACAACTTCATAAAGGACAGAGAACTTGTCTGAAGTCAGTGGCAGATGCGTTCTTACTTGTGAGGATTAAGAAACCACCGAAACGTAAAAACTGCTTCTCACTAGAAATAGATTTGGCGGTAGTATCCCTAATGTCGAACTCCACTCGTTCTTACGAGTCACCTATACAAAGGAACACTGCATGCTCGTTTTACGTTGGTACTTCAATTGGATAAAAAAATTCACGATTCACAGCGTTTAAACAAGTAATTTAGAACAGGAAATCTAATCTTGTAACATGTACGTAACGAAGACTAAAACAAGACTCACATAATAGGTGTTGATTGTAGCACCCGATATGTTTAGTCTGCAGACGTGTAATTTACATTACCTGTTATTATAAACTCCTTACGAAATTGACCTGAATGAATTGGTCTATTGTACATAATATTTAAGTACAATTTTTGGAAACAATTTAGAATGTACATCGAAGAGGCGTTACGTTGTATGTTTTTGTAAATGCAACGGTAAATGAATAAATGATGTTAAAGACTTTGCTGATTATTTATTGTGTAAGGCCTCAAAACTAGTAGTTACCGTAATGATACATAGATAACGATACATAGATAAATAAAAGGAATATTTATTCTATAAAACGAAAACTAGTAAATAGGAAATGTCTGGGAAAAAGCAACGAAATATAAATATGCCGTTAATATAACATTAATTGATAATAAGGCAAATACAAAAAGAGCTCTTCTTAAAAGCCGGTGACACTTCTGGTATTTTTCTGCTGTGAAATGTACGCCAGATTTTGATATTCATGATTCAGATAACTTTGATAAATCCACCATGCTTTTCCAGACTCATGTATTTTATTTGAATATTTTATATAATTAAGCTCTAAGCTAAGTTACTTAACTATATGCGTAACTACATTTATGTCTCTCTTCTCTTCCTCTTTCATATTCAATATCTATTCAAATAACTTTAACTAGCTTATCGACTCACCAGCGCAAAGTTATTTCAACAGAAGTTTTGAGTGTTTTTTTTTCATCACAAAAATTCGCTCGTTTTGTACTCTCAGTAGTTCTGCATTACTTTTGTGCTGACAATGGCCGACCTGTTTCCTACTTTTTACTCCTGACTGCTTGTTTTGGTTTTCTTTTAAAATTTGCAAATTAAAATAATGTAGGTTTTCATTTCGCTTTGTTGATGTCTGCGGTCAGCTTTTGATTATATCGAAGACTGCTCAGTGCTCTCAAAAATATGTTAAAGTTAACAATAATCATTGGACAACAGAGGCTTCTACGAAAATATTTTTAGATCAATACTAATACTGAAAGACCTAGGCATGAAATTCTTTCCCATTGAAATCGAAAGATAGATTTTGTAACGCTCGTATTCAGGTTCACAGGCCAAAAACTCAAACGCCACGGTCAATAGTAGTTGATCAAGGTATCGGTTTACGTGCACCCATAAGTGGTTCCTTGCCAAAATCCCATGCAGTAAGCACGATGCCTGAATACCTATGCGTTGCGCCGATGCATTTTGAACGTGCGCCAACTCGTCCTGACTAAGGCTTATCGGACTATTCATTTCTGTACTTGCGGCAAAAGAAAGACCAATCTTTTACTGTTTTTTTTACTTATATGGTATAGCAACTGTCGGAAACAAATGTTGTGTCCAGAAAAAGTGATAACTCTTGCGTTTTCAATATGGTAAACATATCTGCGACTAGCAATCTGTGAGTGTCTTCGGAAAATAAGTCTCTCCTAGCCCTTAACGGCGGAATTGTAAATCACATCATCCCAAGCCACTCTATTGAATAAAGGTGGTATCTGCAGCAGAGTTGTTGTATTAAAGACGTAATATTGATCTTATAAGTAAAACGCGGAAGCTAACCAATCGGTTAATTAAGTCAATTCTAAGTCCCGTCGAGATTTCTTCCGGAAATCACCTCTTCCCAAAGGACACCTTGCCATAAAGAGGCACGAGATAACGAGTGTTCCACATTCAACAACTGTTGCACAATGACTCTGAACAAATTTGCATTCACGTCAGACGTGAATAATATGGAGACATTAATGCTAGGCACATTGTGTTGCGAGAAGGATAACAAGAAGTTTGGAAGTGTAGCGGACAGTAATTTGGAATAAAGGGTAGCTTCATACAATATTAGTCTTCGGAGGTAGACATGAATCTCTGGCTTCAGATTTGGTTGTCTGTGATGATGCTTATAGATGTTCCTATGCGTCAATGACCACTTACCATCAAATGGGCTGCATGCTGGTTTTGTTACTTCAATCTTATAAAAATATATCTTTACGTTTGTATGAGAGGGTTTATCAAGCTTTATAAATTACTTGAACTAGATAGACCCTATTCTAGTGTAACTTATCATGTGCCCTCAAATTATTTGTCATTTTACAATCGTTGACATTCAGCTATGGTCTTGAATATAAAGAATATCTGAAGAATATTTGCTTAGTTTCACGTAACATAAATTAATTATCAGCAAATTTTTTTGTGCTATCAATATTTTAGCCTCTCTGATCTTGCTAGCTTCATCGGCTAATAAGAAATTATCATAAGGCCCGTCCGATATATACCGTAAAGCTGGACACATTATAGATTAGAATGTGAGGACAGTTAGTTCTGATGGCAGTATCGTTTCCAACTAGTAACGGTGCCATTGTGAATGACTGACGGACGCTCGTGGATAATGCTTTGTTTGTGACGAATGGGCGGATTTATTTCGGCCTGTATTACTGTACTCTTGGTATCATTTCTTAGTATCGGTGAAAACAGAAATATTTCCTCATAAGTACCTAAGTATTTTACTTACGAATTCCATCATTTTCTAATTCAAAAGTACTATCGCTATATAAACACCCTTCAAGTGATATATTTACACCCTGTAGTTGTGTCAAGAAGGGTTCGTAACAGTTGGGCTGGAACTTCTATACGTCAGAATGAATTTTAAAGGTTATTATTGACTTGCATAAAACGCAAGATATTTTTGCATAGTGGCTCCAATCTCACGTGGCTTTTATGTACTTCTTCACATCATAAGGCCTGTATCTGCGAATTGTTTTCGATTAGGATTCTGTATGATTAGGTAGTCTTGTCAATATTTCTATTTAACTTTGCTCCAGGACATCTGATAAATTAATTGCTACTCTGCCGTATATTCTAAATTGCATAAACATGGGATACGACCAACGAACCGCGTGGTAGAGTGGTTACAATACCGGTCTGACGCGCAATAGGTCCCAGGTTCCCGGCGAGACAGGTATCTGAATGATGAGTTTAGATTCGTGTTCTGGGTCTGGGTGTTTGTGTATTCATCTTGTGTGTGTCTATGGTACCCACGACACAGGAGAAAATGCTACTGTGGGGGCTATGAGTGTAGAAAGCGTGTTTAAAGATAGGCTTATTTTTTTGTATAAAAGAAATGTTAAGTTCCATTATTATGATACTCGATCTTTCTTTCCGTAAAAATCCCTTTGTTGTACACAAATCAATTTCACAAAGTACCGAAATGAAATATAATATGAGGACAGTATGTCACGGATGATGTGGTTACGACTAAAATAAACAATTATTTGTCCCACTAGATCTGGGTTGTAATTTCCTTGTTATTCACAATTTAAAAGCAGATTGCGTAACAGTATTTGCACTTGTTGCCAATGCAATGCAATGCAATTAAATCTATTGAAAAAAAGTAAGTATATTCTGCATAGGACTTTTGGAAATACTTGGGCATGAGTAAGTAATTAAAATTTGTCAAAAATGCATGTGGTGCTGCCGAAAACTCATGTTGACGTATTTAGACTTTAGGTATGTTGGTTTATATCGCCTTTCCAGATTATTAGTAACGGTTGTCCAATAAAAAATAGAAACGTGATTAATGCATTGGCCTACAAAAAATGGCACTAGTTCATTTATCAATTACTTTAAAATTAAATAAGAATTTGCATAAATTGTAAAAGTGATAAATAATATATATTTCAATGAATCACGAAACGTTATGTAGGTATTACAAAATAGTTTTGGATCAATTAAAACCATCATGTGGAAACTTACTTGCCTGCCATTTCTTTCAAAATATAATAATAAATTTTGAAGCACTATATTAAGTTTGCGTGAAGCTATATTCCTTCTAAGTTAAGACTGAATCGTAGCTTATACCATTCTAAGCGCTGTATCTATTAGTGGGATAATAATCAGGTTGGTGAATGAATGAATATTCTCATGATGCCTGTACCAATCAGGCGGATACAACAAAAAATCCTTCTGAACACGATTTCTTCGCAGAACTGTCTGTCAGTATTGCAGATACTGACACAAAGTAAGCCATTCCAAAAGAGTGTGAATCGCTTGGCATGTCATAAAACCTCATTGTGTGTTAAACACTTACACTTATACAATACTTCGCACTTCTTGTTGCATGTGTTATGTAAGAGTTCAACACGTTTTTATAGTTGAACGATTCTCAAGGTATCGTTAGTTTTATCGCTAAATTCAGATCTTTGTTAGCACTGTTTTGTGTTGTTGCACCTTCTTGATTTTTATGACCATCTGAACAACTCGTTACGCGCTGCAAAATGTCTGCGTATGTAAATTAAATAACGGTGTTTTCTTAAGTTCCTGATTGTACAATACTAAAATTTAATATCTGTTTTTTGTATTTTTATGGTTCTTTTTAGCGTTCCGTACCCAAAGGGCAAAAATGGAACTCTACTACGAAGACTTCACTGTCCGTCTGTCTAACTAAACATCTATGCGTCTGTGTATCTCATGAACCGTGATAGCTACAAGATAAAATTTTCACAGATGATGTATTTCTGTTGCCGCTACAACAACAAATAAGTAAATCAGACACATGATTTTTTGTCGTGTTTTGTAGATACTGATACGGAACCCTTCGTGCGCCAGTTCATGTCTCACTTAGCCGGTTTTTATTTGTACAGCAACAATTATTATGTTCAGACTGTTTCATTGTACCAATTTACTGAGCTTGGATATTTATTTTAAAAAATATTTTCTTGTTTCAGCCAGTCGCCGCCATGTTCAACTTCATGAAGAAGTCGACCGTCCTGGCGGGCGGCGACTCCGGTGGTTACGAAGAACGGGACGGGGAGAAAGAGAGGCGGAAGAGGGAGAAAAAGGAGCGGAAGGAGAGAGAGAAACGGGAGAGGATAGCTGCTGGCTTGGAAGAGCCGTTGAGATTGGAAGAGGTGAGGAATCATTTTTATGAGATTGAATTATTTAAATTGGAAGGGAACATTGCTTTATGGAAAAGTACATTTTTCATTAAGTGAATTAAATCAAATCAAAATTTTGCCATGAAAGCGGACTAGGTAGAAGGAAATCTGCTTTATCATGTCCACTAATACATAACAAATTGTGTTCATTAATAATGAAGAATATTGCTGTCTCACAAATGAACAAATTGTTTCGTGTGCAATCGCAATCGCAAGTTTAAATTTAACATTTTTTTTGTGGCCGGTGCAGTTATCTAAACTCGTCGAGTTATCCGTGGTTATGGACAAACTGGTTTTTAAAACGTCTACAAGGTTGTATTGCAAGAGTTTTTTGTATAGCGGTATAAATAAACATTGTCCACTTACATAAAATGCTGACTCTGGTAACTTGGAATGTTGCCAAATCTCAAAAAGGATTTGTTTTGGCCTTTTCCCGACTATTTTATGTTAGCGATAAAATAGAAGGAATATTATCTATGTGAAGGATGATAGTGTTTTGTCTGTAGTTCGTATTTGTATTGCTGTTAAAGATCTGTCTTGCTTGCTAACTTATAAGGATTCTATGGTTGTCAGTAGCATAACTTAAGAAAGTACAAAAAAAAATTCTGAATCATGCTAATACAAATGATCAGTGTTCCGTAAGTCATGATAAGGACATTAATTCCATAGATTCTACTTTTGGTTTACCATTAAAAATTGCGCCGATGTCCACAGTAGGTTTCCTCTTAAATATTTTCTTCTGGACTGTAACGAAATTCCAATTGCTTTCTTCTCACTTACTTATAATTCAAATCCCTTATTATCTCTCGTAACTAATACCTTTCGTACCTATAACATTTTACTGTAGATATGCACTTAGTACTTCCAATAAATTTAATTTCTCCTCTGTAAGATATCTTATTGCTTTCGCGGTGGTCACGAATCGGT
The DNA here is from genome assembly GCA_949699795.1 of Spicauda simplicius. Lineage (NCBI taxonomy): Eukaryota > Metazoa > Arthropoda > Insecta > Lepidoptera > Hesperiidae > Spicauda > Spicauda simplicius. The sequence goes on along the minus strand of OX453077.1, from coordinate 11,646,721 downwards.
AGTCTGAAAATGAATCCGGTTTGTTTCTTGTTTTATCACTACTATCTAAACGTACATTTATATTCGCAAGAAATAAAACTACAGTTTTGGTTTTTATTGCCTTATCTTATGCTTTGTTAGTACAATCGAAATGAGCTTCAGGGCAAATTTCTTCTTATTTTCTGTTTAATATTTAGACTTAAATGTTCACTTTTTAGGATCTCTTTCAGATCCACTACGGATTGAATTGGTATATCTCAACTATGCCATTTGTTACATATTTCGGTGTAATAGACCTAGAATAGTTCGCAAGCTATCAACTACTTCGTCTATTTACGCGCATTAAATTTCTAAATAAGGCTAAATTATACTGCAATGTCAGTAGGTCTACGGTTCCAAGGTGTTGTAAAGGTAGGAAAATACGCTCGACTAATATACGATACAATCTCTCAATTTGTATTCTGTCGAAGATAATTCCTGGTAGCCAAGTGTAAATTGTGCTTCTAGTTTGTATAATTGAAGACCGCAAGCAGCGTGGCGAGCGAAACTTACTAAAGAATTACATGTATAAATTGCTTTCGCTAAGTAATTTTATGAATGTACTTGCATTGAGACCTATTTCTAATCTAAGCTTGGCTACTTCTACATGTTAAATATTGAGTACTGATTTTTAAGGTTATACTCTGTATAAACTGGTGGGAATAGTATAAAATTAAATTTTCAAAATGTGCCCGTCAAAAAAAGCTTAAAAGTTTTTTTTATAACTTTATAGATTCAAACATACGAAAGTCAAATCACTGCTGCCCATGGACATCTGCAAGCGAATTCTTATAGGGCAAGGGTTGTCTTTCACTCCCAAGGACTAAGATGGTCGCCGCATATAAAAGTTAGCCGACAACCTCAACAATACTCGAAAACTTCTTTTCAGATCAGCGTGTCTATTGTCTCGTTAGCATTGTTTTATTTTCAGATATAGATGCATATAAATTTATGATTATGATTATGTATGTTACGTAAATTTCATAAAAGTATGAAAATACATAAATATGAAGCGCATACAAAGTACACGTGATTCTACTTGATTATATGAGTTCCAGATTTTTCTCTAATCGTTCTTAGGGTCGTATTAATTTGCGATAGAACTGCATACTTGGCCTCAATTGATGAACCGTACCGAAGCCGCAAACGCATGTGATCCTTCGGTTTGTCGGTTGGATTAATAAGCATGCGGGTCGTACCGGCCTTGATTTATAGGAGAATTACCGAGCTTTGTTAGAATTATGTGTTTACATTTTAGAATTTCTTTATTTGTCTCACGATTGTTTTTGATAATTTTTGTCTTTGAATCGTCTGTTAGTTTAAAGGCTTTAGTTGGATTATATTGGTTTGGATTAGTTGTCTTTTTTTTGTTTATTTAGCAGACAGTCTTGTATGTAAACCGTAGAGGTGAAGTAATGCGGAAATGCGGGATGATTGGGGAAATAGAATGAAAACATAAAATAATAAGGAAGCAAAAATATAATTGTGCACGAACACTACATATACTCGTATTAATAATTATGTTAAATACATAGGTATAAATATTTATATTTGTCTGGAATATCGCCGAGTAAGCGGCAAGGCTACCATATTTTCATATTGTAAATATTGTATGACTCTCATTTAATTTCTTTCGGTTATATATTTTTTGAAAAATCTCATATCGTCTAATTAATTTGTGTAATATTTATATTATTTACTCTTGAATTACTTCTTATTCAATATATGTGTCGTTGTAACTGGTATTGAGTGTATTATGTATGTTATTCAAGATTTCCCCTGAGGTTAGTTGACTATGTTAGTCGTTTAGAAACAAATTGTGTCTGACAGCCTCCCGGACTTCATCTGCGTTATTCAAATTAGGTTTTATGTTTAATGCAAGAGGCACGTCAATCTGATAAATGTCATTGCCAATCTTTGACATAATTACAAAATGCCTTACGTTTTTTAATAATTTGAAGGCATGTTATTTAAATATACTAAACTTTGGTATTTTATATCGTAAACATTTTGAAGTCAACACTTTTTTGTTCTCCGTCAACAAAATTGTCTGAGAATACAAGCATGGGCTTCATATTTATTATCTTCTATAAAGTTAATCGTCGAATAATCTAATATCAAAATATTCTTGTTTTTCGTAAAACTTGTTGTCATATTCTCACTTAAATGTCATTGCCAATGTTTCCGTCACTACGAAATGTCAGCGTTTCCATAGATTTAATCCTAACATGGTGCGATAGATATCATCTTAGCTGATTCCAGCTTAGTCGATTCTGTGCAATAGGTCAAAAAGTACCCAAGGATCGGAATACCATCGTTTGGCATTCAAGTGGTCTTGACGTGCAGTATTTACTGTTGGAACACGTTTGCTGACATTTGTTTGGAAGGCTCCTGGGTAGCCAAAAGGTCATTTGGTTTATTTGTTATGGGATGTTAGATTGTTTTAATTGGCGACATTTTTTTATTTGATTGAAGTGACAAACGAGCACGCAGTCTACCTGATGGTAAGTGGTCACTGCCGCCCATAGACATCTGTAAGCAACTTCAAATGAAACATGGGTTCTATCTGAAGTCAATCACAGATGCGTTGCCGCTCCCGAGGACTATGTTGGTCGCCTCATATAAAAGTGTGCCGGCAACCACACCCTTCCATCGAAACGCAAGATATGCTTCACGCTAGAAATAGGTGTGGCGGTGGTACTTCCTCGGTCGAACTACACTGGTTCTACCACCTTTTGTCGAACTACACTGGTTCTACCACCTACTACCTAGCTCTCATTTCATAATAACCGTCTCGTGCGCAGTGCACGCGAGATTGATTGACGGCAAGAGTGAACATACATAAGAAATTAACATGACAAAAATTTATGTAATATAAAATTGCGACATTTATCTAATCATGTTAAAATTGCTTGTATGATCGGTGTTGTTATATGTACGAGCTGTTAACAGTTTTGTAACAATTGCAATACTGTGGCAAATTAAATTAAAGAAACTTCATAAAGTATTTCAGGGGCAATAATATAATATTACCGTATTACCTATACTATAACATTCTATGATTGTATACGCATATAATTAATTTATAGGTAAAAGAGAACGTCAAAATATTGAGCAGCTAGGACAACAGATTTTATTGTTAAAACTTATTGTCTCGTAAAACATAAACAACAAAGATAAAGAGACACACGTGTATAAATACTTACTCCGAAATATTCTAATACACCTAAGGGCGCGTTCGCACTATGCCGTAACGACAAATAATCGTGTAGTTTTAAGTGTATATAATCGCTTATACGTTTAAATTGAACCATGGAGGTGTTTGTTTATAGAACGACACGATTTACTGTCGTTTACGACATTTTTTGCAATGACGACATATTGTCACGACAGTGAGAACGGCTAGCACGACAGTCGTAAAACGATAAAAAATCGTTGCGACTAAATCGTGACAGCAAGTCTACCGTAGCCACGACAAAACTATTACACGTGTTTTCCCTTCTACAAAGCGACTGCCGTGAAACTATAACATATCCTCGCGATCCAATGGGAACAACTGAATACGACAGTCACTAAACGATAAAAAAAATGACGACAAACAATAATTACCTATGGGAACAACTAGAGACGTCAGTCGTCCAACGATAAATTAATCGTTACGACATAGTGGGACTGCGCCCTTACCATTTCTTTAGACTACACAGCTCGTGTCATAAATTGTCCACAAGTTATCTGACAAGAATCATATTTTTTTAATTTTTTTATTATTATTGTCGGACTGAAGTAGCAAACGAGCATGCAGTCCACCTGATGGTAAGTGGTCACTGCCGCCCTGCGACATCTGTGATCAACTTCATACAGAACATGTTTTTTTTTTATTATAATTTATAGGCAGACATTTGATCGCAATCTCACCTGATGGTAAGTGATGATGCGGTCGAAGATGTAGCATGCCTGCCTAGAAACAGCGTATTCACTCTGGCCTTGAAGAGGTCCAAATTGTACCTTTCATGAGGAGAACATCATAGTCCTCGGGAGTAGCAACGCATCTGTGATTGGCTTCAGATAGAACCTGTGTTCATTTTGGAGTTGCTTACAGATGTCCATGGGCGGCAGTGACCACTTACCATCCGGTGGACTGCATGCTCGTTTGCTACTTCAGTCAAATAAAAAAATATATATCCTTCTAATATTCTACTATAAAGTAATGCTTCACAATAACCTAGTTTTCTAGATCAATACATATTGCGTGAGGTGAATACTTTGCATGCGATTGCTTATAAAACTATAAGCGCTTATGTCGTGTTCTCGTTAATTATGAACACTTACGAAATTGTTGTGACATTCTTCTTATGTTTTGTTACTATTTATGGAATTTTAGGCCGACAAAAAATACCGCTGTATTTTGTGTCATACGATTTCTTTATAAATTGGAATGTAATGTGCTAACATTAAAGTAAAAAGCCATGGATAAAAGTCAAATCTTTTTAAATCTGGCAGATAGTAGACTAGGTTGACCGGGGAGCTACCACCGCCACACTCATGTCTAGCGTGAAACAGTTCGATGCGAAGCGTTTCAATGGAAGGGTGTGGTTGCCGGTACACTTTTGTATGTTGCGACCATCTTAGTCCTCAAGAGAAGTAATGCTGTGATAGTCTTCAGATAGAGCCCATGTGTATGAAGTTGTTTACAGGTGACCATGGGCGGCCATGGCAGCCATTATAATGTTTGTTGTTAGGTGGTTGGTAGGTATTTGTCGGCAACCACAAATACTTACCATTATATTATTACTACCACACTTTAATATGAGGCGAACATCATAGTCCTCGGGAGTAGCAACGCATCTGTAATTGACTTCAGATGGAACCCGTGTTCTGTTTGGAGTTGCTTACATGGCGGGGTATCCATGGGCGACAGTGACCTCTTACCATCACGTGGATTGCTGGCACGTTTGCCACTTCAGTTAGATAAAAAAGATGTCCAAGAAGGGAATTTCCACTTACCTTGATGGTGCATGCTAGTTTGCTACTTAATACTACTACATGATATAAAACAAAGTCGCTTCGCGCTGTCTGTCCTTTATCTTTATAACTACGCTACGGATTTAAAAGCAGTATTTTTAACAGGGAGTGATTCAAGAGGAAGGATTTTACGTATAATACATGCATAATATAAGGGAGGACCACTGATAATTTTAGATTTTTGAATTTTAGGCGGAACGAAGTTTGCTGGGTCAGCTAGTTTTATATAAAAAACGTACTTCCATATGAAAGCTACTATTTAACATACTCATGTCGTCAACCCATTATTGGCCCACTGCTGGGCAAGGATCGTCTCACAGAATGAGAGAGTTTTAGGCCATAGTCCACCGCGCTGGCCAAGTGCGAATTGGTGGACATACACATATACATATTAAACTTTAACACCTCTTTTTAGCATCAGGGATTGAAAATACAGCTAGCACAGAAAATGTTTAGCGAAGGAAGACGCCGAAAGGGCCAGAGAGCGCGCTGAACCCTCTCGGAGAAGGATCCGCCGCGGCCGCCAGTAACGCCCTGTAGTTCCGGGATCAGAATAGGGCTACGGCATCCCCTGCCTGTCGTAAGAGGCGACTAAAAGGGGCTTCCGGGGTTGCAGACGGCTAGAGTGGGAGCTCGAACCGTTCGGTCAGGCAACCCCAGGAAGGACGGCGGTATGTGTGGTCGCATACCGTCGTAAAGACTAGACGGAGCGGTGGGTCCTGCCGCCCATCTGGGAGGAGCCCGATGGGGCAACGCGCTCGGAGGATTCCGGTTGAAGTCGTTTCGAGATCCCGGAGTCCTCCTTTTCAGCGCCGAGGACGGCCACCGGGGGGGTTTTAGTGCGGTAAAAATCCCACATAACCCTGCGTCGCTCCCACGACGTCGGGTACCTTTTGAAGGTTTCCCCCTCGAAAACAAAAAAAAAAGCACAGAAAATGTTTATCTACTAATAGCATTGCTGAATACTCATATCGATTTCCCAGTCACAAATCAACTCGGAAATAGCTATTCAATGTATTGCTATCTACGTTTGGCTCATTAATCAAATGGGGTGTAATTGGAGAGGTGCAGTTGTGTGCAACACGTAAAAACAAACTGTTTGATTATTGCGATTTGCTTTCTGCTAGTTGCTAATTGATATGAATGCAAGCTGCTGAATTCCTATGATATATATTTTAGATACTGGTGATTACTTGATTAGCAATGTTATCTTTATATTAATACGTGAAGCAAAAACTTGTGATCCGTTTTTAAGATACTTGCCGCGGACGGAGGAGTATGTAATTACGCACGGTTATAGTTGATGTAGAGAAGGACTAAGCAATGCTAATTCTTTTTTCAAATAATGCATATAACATACATAAAATCAACTAAAACTCATTACACACACTACCTTGCAATTGACACAAACACATACATAATAAACGAAACACAATACATGACGTTAAAAATGTCAGATGTCTGTCAGAATATAATGTTAATTAAATGCAGCTTAGTTAATTAAACCTCTTTTTACCGTTAGCGGATGCATTCAAAATAACTTGAAAATTATTACAATTAATTTGAATTTGAGAAATACTCGTGCTACTTTAGACAATATGATGTTTAGTTTTTTGATTTAAATTACGGTCGAATTTCGACCGTTACGACGGGTGTCTTTTTTTTTTTGTTTTCGAGGGGGAAACCTTCCAAAGGTACCCGACGCCGTGGGAGCAACGCAGGGTTATGTGGGATTTTTACCGCACTAAAACCCCCCCGGTGGCCGTCCTCGGCGCTGAAAAGGAGGACTCCGGGATCTCGAAACGACTTCAACCGGAATCCTCCGAGCGCGCTGCCCCATCGGGCTCCTCCCAGATGGGCGGCTGGGCCCACCGCTCCGTCTAGTCTTTACGACGGTATGCGACCACACATACCGCCGTCCTTTCCGGGATTGCCTGACCGAACGGTTCGGGCTCCCACTCTAGCCGTCTGCAACCCCGGAAGCCCCTTTTAGTCGCCTCTTACGACAGGCAGGGGATACCGTAGCCCTATTCTGACCCCGAGGCTACAGGGACGACGACGGGTGTCTATTAGATATTAAAATGATAGTATATTTTTTTGAAAATTTGTGCGTGGTGAAACAATATATCTTAACGAATTATGGACCAGATATTTTACAAAGCCTATATCCCAAACACGAAAACTCATACATAACTCTGTTTAAGTTTATTTCATTCTAACTTAAACTTCTTTCTGTAGATACTTATATCTTAGACTAAAAATATCTACTGCTAGCTGAAGCCCGCAGCTTCTCCCGCGTTATAAAAATCGATGTATCGATTGTCCCGTGAGAATAAGATATTTTCCGACAGTAAAAAGTAGCCTATATGTTAATCCAGAGTGTCAGCTTACTCCCTACCAAATTTTTTGAAAATAGCTTAAACTTTTTAGACGTGAAGAAGTAACAAACATACACACTTACAAACTTTCGCCTTTATAATTTTAGTATGAAGTATGGTAAGTATGTTACAAGCGAGAAAACATTTGAACAAATTGTCTCGTTCCAAATTCAAATAATCAAGAACATGCACAAGTAATTGTTTTAAATTCAACATAAAACATGTACAAACACAGTAATTTGTTCCAAATTGCACGTATCGCGTCGTGTGTACAAACACGACGGAGTACATCCTCTGTTCTAATTGACTTCAAAGCGCCAAATCACCATTTAGAAACACCGGATGCGAGGACCCAATTGTACATTTACAGACTAGAAACAAAATGCTCTTAATGACTCTGCTGTATCATAATACAGGACCTACCCTTCTGCGGTCTTTTCGCGATTACTTCGCATACATTTTTTATAATAATGAAGTAGCAAACGAGCATGCAGTCCATCTGATGGTAAGTGGACACCGCCGCGCTTAGCCAATTTTATGTAACTTCATATAGATCTATCTAGCAAATGAGCATGCAGTCCACCAGATGGTAAGTGGTCACTGCCGCTTCAGGACATCTGTGATCAACTTCATACAGAACATGGGTTCTATATGAAGTCAATCACAGATGCGTTGCAACTCCCGAGGACTAGGATGGTCACCTCATATAAACGTGTGCCGGCACCCACACCCTTCCATCGAAACGCAAGGAATGCTTAACTTTAGAAATAGGTGTGGCGGTGGTACCTCCCCGGTCGAACTAGACTGGTTCTACCACATTTTAATTATAAAATACACAAACCATCTTTTAAAATGAAATTAAGTATGGGTTGATTCAAAATTTCCAACGACGCCAGGTTACTTAGAATGCAAGGACTAACCTAATTTAATCTAACCATGATGTAAGTCTTACATTAATTGTAATTGGTGCCATTCAAAAGCGTATTTTTTGTCTCTAAAAGTGCACACAAGTTCACGATAAATAGCAAACCGCCATACATCTTTAGTGACTTAAAGGTGTTTTTCGCTCGTGATCTCAATGCAACATTTGGGTCGAATACGTGGAGACAATGCATCACGCTCTTCCACAGGTCAGCTGTTTCGTTATGCGAATGTCATAGTTCGTGAGCACGGGCACAATTGTGCTGTGTTACGCGTTGAGTTATACTGATTGCTGGTTAAATAATATGTTTTGCAGTTAAATAATATCTTTCTGAAGTAACCCCTCGTGAACCCTTTATTATTACCTGCTGGGCACGGGACTTCTTGAGACGGGACTAACCCCCTTTTCAGCCCATAGGGGGCATATATCAGACGAAGGCTTTAAGGCCTCAGAGGCCAAAGCCAACCTCTGGTGGTGTTTAGTGGGTAGGCACGTAGGTTCTTTCGTGAGTCCCACATAACCAATGCGGACGGCCGTATTGGTATGCATGAGCATTCACCACCACCCTCCCCGCATGGAGGGTAGCCCTTTCCCCTTTGTCTGGGCGCAAAAAAAAAAAAAGGACTTCTTGAGAATGAGCAGGCTTTGTCTGAAGTCATTCGTCAACCTTTTATTGTCCCTCTGGGCACGAGTCATCACTCGAAATTACTTTTATTTTGAATTTCATCCTATCCCGCGGCGATTGCGTAGCCGCTTATTGTAAGGTCTGCGGGCCGCAAAGAACCCCTACTTGTCTGGACAAATCCCTCAGTGGATACAGTATCCACCGGTGGCATGTGCTGCCGTTAGGCAGTGTTGCAGCCTTTAGTCCTAAATGACCGCCCTATGTTGCGACGCAGATTGAGTCCTCCAGGTGGACGGGGAACACCTGACTCTCTGGTTCATGATGGAGCGGACGCCCGTTGGGGGGTCGAGCGTCGCTCGGAATGCGAGTTTTAGGTCATCGTCCACCGCGCTGGCCAAGTGAATTGGGAGATATTTGACGTCACTCGCACTTTAATATGCAACGGTTACTAGCGATATGATGCTTTGTAATTCTTTTTGAATATTCATGTTGGTTTTGTTATATTCCTCAAACATAAAATGTTAAGTTTTGATTGACATCCTACTTAAAATCGTGATTGCGATAATAACTGTTCTGCCATAACTTATTCAATAAGAATTATTAAGATGAAGTATGTTTGATTTTCCGTTGCTGACTTCGCTGTTTTGTACTTCAATATCTTAGGGATGGTAGTTCCAACGATCGACGTCTTATATAGTAATAATAATTCTATAATTTTTTCCATATATAAGAAAAATTGAGGAACTAAATGCATCAAACTGCAACTATTGCGTATGAAGCTACACTTTTGAAAATTTGTTCAAGTATGCAATTCCTCGATATGCAATTTGGCAGTAGCATTTATGTAAATCTTATTTATGTTATATTTAAAATCTTATCACTATATAGTATAAAACAAAGTCATTTCGCGCTATCTGTCCCTATGTGTGCTTAGACCTTTAAAACTACGCTACTGATTTTAGTGCAGTTTTTTTTAATAGATGGAGTGATTCAAGAGAAACGTTTGTATGTATAATACATGCATAATGCAGTAGAGAAACGCCACCAATTCGCACTTGGCCAGCGCGGTGGACTATGGCCTAAGCTCTCTCATTCCGAGAGAAGACCCGTGCCCAGCATGGAACAGTAATGGGTTGACGACGACAGTAGAGAAACACTGATAATTTCAGATGCTTTACTTTTAGGCGGAACGAAGTTCGCCTGGTCAACTAGTTTATATTAATAACAAAGACGAAACTTTTTGAGTAAGGATTGACATTTGTTACTCTTTTACTCAAATACTCCCAATCGCCATTGTACGGAATTTGGCACATACACAGATTATGATCTGGATTAACACATACGATGCTCTTTACCGTGATAAGTCTTATTTACATTCGTTGTACACACATTATTAAAACGAATGTACATAAGCACTAGGTACGTGTACACAATGGAACTGTATCAATAATGTCTGTTTACAATCAATATGTTTGTTAATTAGTGTTTGTGTAAACAGTCGCACATCGAGGTGATCTATGATAATACTCATTAGTAAGTAGTTATTCATAAGAGCAACGTTCTTTACTATTGTTCCTTATCACGTTAATTTATTTCGATGCAAGTGCTATGGAAAATTGAGTCGTACGATGGTTTCAAGTTTGTCGGACTCGCTTTTGATGCGTTGGTAACTCTAAAAACATTAACGGTTCCTTCATTTTTCTAAGTAACTTTTATTTTCATGTACTCGTTTTGCGCTAACAATTCAATTAGATCTAACGGTGTTTATATTTTTCGTAGGTTCATTGTTCGTTTAATATTTGTTTGTTTATTGATCTCCTTTCATAGATTGTGTAATAAATGTAAATATAATTGAAGTGAAACTTTTTATCGGGGTTGGAAGACAAAAGTGAAACTTCTTTATCGGGGTTGGAAAAAAATTTAGTGTAACATTTTTTCGTTCCGCGCCATCTTTTTCTGTTACGCGCCATCTTTTTTTATTTTTCGTTACGCGCCATCTTTTTCTTATCCCTACCACACGTGATATAAGGTAGATTATTATAGATTAGATTATTAGATAAAGTTTAATAAAAGCCTTTTATTAAACTTTATCTAATTTAACTTTATTTAACCAATTTCTGTAAAGTTGCGTAAAGTAAATTATTTTTTGAAAAATAACGTCATAAAGAAGTTTCACTTCTTACGAGTGTACGCTAGTACACGCACACATTTTTTATATTATTTATTATTATTATTTTAATCATCTATTGTAGTGGATACACCGACCTATCTATATGTGTATATCGTGTGCTGGCGTGACCTAGTTTTAATTAAAGGTGTGGTAAAGCAAACTCATTAACATGAAGTTCTCTAACTTAGTTCTCAGGGGAGATTTCTCGATTTACTGTAAACATTTTATTTATAACTTAGGTTGCATTAAATGCGCCTTATACCCGTTTCTATAGAAGTTGCAAAAAAAAAACAGTTTAGTAATTGTTTTTGTGTGAAATTTAAGTAAAAGTGTCTGTAGGTTAATTGCGAGTATCAACACTTAATTTGCATACCGGTAAAGTAGTATCAACAAAAAGTGAGAGAAGGAAGATAATGTCATATACCTCTCGTGGCACGTGACAATTAACCTCCATATCAATGTTTTTATTCGCTCCTGGAACGAGAACTGGTATTGTTACTATACCACCCACAAAAACGACGTTACGAATAACACTGACTACTCGTATCCTATGCTCAGCATTCGAGTGCATAAAAAAGTTGTTTCGTGGCATTCAATCACGTCGCCAGTCGTAAAAACTCACCGCGCAGCCTTTAAATTTCCAATGAACACTTCAATTACTTAAGCTCGATTCACATGGACCAGCACGTCATATGTCCAACACGTCGCAGATGCAACAAAGATGTTTTCATACGTACCGATAGACAAGGTAGTCAAAGTTTTCGTGTGGTTCGTCGTAAGATCACCGCCTATACGATTTGTGCCTAATGACAGCACTGTTATGCGCTACTGTGTTCTGGTCTGAAGGAGACATAGTGACTAAAGGTATCCCAAATTATTCTTCAGGGGTGGTGACGTATCCAGGGCCGACTTAAATTATGCTGGGGCCTTTGGGCGCACAACAATTCGGGGCCCTTTTGGAATGTAAAGAAAGTATGGTGTACTTTTTTACATTCCCAAAGGGCCCGGCGACTTTCGTGCTACGAGAAAAGTGTAATGCGCCCGACCATAATTATATTAATATCAATTGTGACAAAATTGTCGGCCCTTATGGTAAAGACGACATTGAACGTATCTATGGCTAAGCTAAAGTAACGGTGGTGCCGTCTCACTTTTGTACAAGGACACCATTTTAGTCCTCGAAAGTAGCAACGCATCTGTGATTGTCTTTAGATAGAACCTTTGTTCTGTATAACGTTTTTACGGCAGTTTTCACTTAATACCAGATGAGCTGTGTGCTTGCTTGTTGAAAATACTAATCATTGCCGGCCTGTTTCTTTGCATACGTCCGCTTACGTACGTAAAACGTTTACGTTCTCTATGTATTTATATTTAAAGCCCGTTACGTGTCTACTACGTACGACTTATATAGGTGTGAACCGAGCTTTAAGCGTCAGGACTAAATCTGGAACCAGTTTTAAACGTTTTGCGTCTACACTTTCATTAGCCTGTTCAGTTTGCGAACTCATCTCGCTCAGAATGCGGTTTTTGCATCTCAGGAATTTGACAGGTTTCATCACCGTTCCTACTACTGTTATTTGTCTCGCCGCATCGTCTGAAACCGAGAGTTGAATCATCAGCCCCTTGACCTTGATTACGCTTGATAGATGTAATGGGATATAGATGTATTCTATAATAGGGTGGACATAATTGAGTACGTTTATTTCTGACGACTTATCGAACCGACGTATATCTGTGTTCTCTCCAGTGTATCATGGAAACTCTTTAAGACAATGCTTAATAGGTCTTGCAATTCTAAGGCCGTATAATATCTTTCCATCAAGTGAAATTGCGGTCAAATAATTGTCTGCTAAAAATAAAAATCAATTTTCGCGGAGTTTACTCTAAATATTTTCTAAGTAAAATGTGAATAGAGTTGCTCTATCTCTGCTTAATTGTTTTTGTCAATTTTAGTTTTATACTTTCCAAAATTAATCTACACAGACAATCTAAAACAAGATAAAACATTTTTTGTTAATTTTATACGATTGTACAAACATTATAAGAGCCAAGACAAGAATAGATTCTATTTATTTCAACTATCGTAGACATTATTTAATCACCACAATGATAGGCATAAACGGTTTCTCTTTAAAATGGAATTTTACTACATCGACCTCCACTGTGATATCCAATTGGTTCATTATGTTTTACCAATCTATTTGATCGTTAAATTTAACCTTGATGATCACTGAACCGTCCATTTTATTGATGTTTACGACGCCAAATTCAACACTACTTTTTATTACTTGCAGGTTCGACGATCGCTCAAATTGCGGGGCAGACGTAAAGAAAAGGAAAAACTTCCCTCTGGCATCACAGCTGACTACACCGCCTCATTGTTCGCTCATCTCGAACAGGACTCTAATTATTCCAACTACCCCCTTATAAGTACTTCAGGGTCGAACTCAAATCTAAGCGACGAAAATAACCATCTCTCCCCCGGATACCCCACTACACATAGCTGGAGTAAAAAAGATGGTATCTTGCAGTCGGATAGCTCGGAAACTTCGTTGAACTCCTTAAATAATCCAAATAATGTTAATAGCAGCCCACGGCAAGCACCAAATCTACCTCCGATACCACCGAGACCGCCTAAACGAGGAATCCTTAAAGGTCCACGTTTAAGCAACACTAGTTCTAATTCACAAGAAAGCAATGTTCCAAATTCCGACACAGTTGATTACATCAATGGCCAAGATCCAAATCAACTTGCTAGAAATACGCAACAAAATGAAGTTATATCCTACGGTATTCCACCGTCTAAAAGCACATCATCGAGCGATGATATGCAACACTTACAAAACTTCACCAAAAAAGTAATTCACAGTCCTGTAGAGACACAGTACAAAAACTACAAAAATAACTCCAACCCTGCGATCACAACGCAAGATGTTGATGATACTCCCAAGACGAACGGTAACAGTTATCTTGGCGTCACTTCTACCTCACCAAGCGCTGATTCCTTGACCGACACTACTACTAATTCTTCGTTTGCTACACCGCCGTTTTCTACCTCCCCTGTTGGCGAATCCCAGGGCTTCCATAGATGGTCTAGAACGAGTACTTTTGATGACGTCTACTTACCTCTACCACCATTAACTCCGTTGCAACTGCCTAAACCAAGAGTGCTAACAATCCAAAGACAGAAAGCCCCCAGGAATGATTTTGGCTTTAGTCTTCGGCGAGCCATGATTCAAGAGAGAATTTTCATTGGTGATAATAAAGATTTGCATGGAGAAAACGGTCTAACAAATGGCGATAATAAATGCAACGGCAATAGTATTATGACTAGCAAATTAGCGTACAAAGCTGTGATTTTGGCTGAGCCTGGTTCATATCCTGGAGCGAGTGAAACTGGTTTACTCCCTGGGGATAGACTCTTGGAAGTGAATGGTGTAAACGTTGAAGAAAAGAGTAGGGAAGACGTTATTGACCTCATCAAAGGAAGTCAAGATTTTGTTACCATTAAAGTAAGTATATGACACTGCCAAATTGAATGTAGTATACGCTTTCTACGCTCACAGCCTAACAGTAGGATATTCCATATGTCCTGGATGCCACGGTCACACAAAGACGAAAATGTACACAAACACTCAGAAATGGAATCTAAATTAATCATTCAGATGTCTGTCCGACCGGGGATCGAACCCGGAACCCACTGCGTATCACGGAAGCTCGTTAACCATGCTAGTCGCAGCTACGCGGCCCGTCAGATATAGTATTAATGAAATGAAATGTCTTTATTTTGTATAGGCCTACGGGGGCACTTACAAATTGTCAGTTACATTTTTTTCTTACACTACCACCGGATCGGAATACGACCTCAACTGAGAAGATCCGGCAAGAAACTCAGCAGGTTTCTTTTTTCTTATTTAACATAATTGTAATTATATAAAAAAAAATGGATATATTTTTTTTTATATAATTACAATTATGTTTTTTTTACATGGTAATAAAAGTTAGCTCCAGTATCTTGCCTTACAGTTCAGTAAAAGAGAACCCTGTTTGGCAAGATACGCTACACTTTGACATTTATTAAATATACTATAATAATGTATGTTATTGCTAATGTTTTAAAGTCTGCATATTTCATCATAAAATTATTTAGATTGTATCAAAATAAAATTAACTTGCGTCAAAGTAAACCCAATCAATACACTTCCAAATTTGGTTAATTGGAAAATATTGGTGACATATACCGGTTCACCTTGGTTCCTACTGAAATAAACTAACTAAAGAAACTGCTTTAATATGACATGTTATCTACAATTCAACCACTTCTAAAATAGATTTTTGAGAAATCGTTTAAAATCTTTTAACTCAATTCGTTTAAGTCTTGAACCTACAAAGTTTAGATTTTTAAATTTCCAATTCCGTGCCATATAACGTTCTTTGTGAAGAAGAAAATTAGAATCCGCTATCTACAATTCAACCAGTTCTAAAATAGATTTTTGAGAAATCATTCAAAATCTTTTAACTCAAGTCGTTTAAGTCTTGAACCTACAAATTTTAGGTTTTTAAATTTCCAATTCCGTACCATATAACATTCTTTGTGAAGAAGAAAATTAGAATCCGCTATCTACAAAGGCTGATGGATGGATGGATGGATCTACAATTCAACCAGTTCTAAAATAGATTTTTGAGAAATCATTCAAAATCTTTTAACTCAAGTCGTTTAAGTCTTGAACCTACAAAGTTTAGGTTTTTAAATTTCCAATTCCGTGCCATATAATGTTCTTTGTGAAGAAGAAAATTAGATTCCAGAGGACAAAAAAAATATATTTCAACGAAATTGCTTGCAGAAAGTTCAATATTACTCACCTGAAGTTATCTGGGTCAAGCCTTAAAGTAAGTCAACATTTTGTGCTTAAAATTTAATACTGTACTGCGGCATTTTATACTGTTGAATTTTCTTTAGATTTAGGTTGAAATATTAAAAGTTCTTGCTGAAGTAGAATATAATATACAACTTATATACTACCTACTACAAAATGTCACTAAAATATTAGTATATATTTATTAAATCTAGTTATAAGAATATGAGAGATATCACTTTTAAAAATGGGAATTTAATTAACAGCCTTCTGTTTATTATATACTTACATTTAAAGCCTGTTATGCACCGTGTACATTCTATGTTAGTTACAATATTTTTTTTATTTATTTATATCTACTACTGATAGGAAGTAGTCACCGTCGTTTATGGACAATTGCAACATCAGAAGAGTCACCAATGCAACGCCGGCTCTTATTGCACTTTTCTTAAAGAGCACCCTGTCTAGGAATACCTAGGAAGAAGCTCATTCCACATCTAGTACCTTCGTTTAACTTATATTATGCCTTTTTGCTTAGATTTTAATTAAAGCATTCATAAGACTTTCCATATTCTATCATTTCTTATGATAAGTCGATGGAGACTAGTCTATGATAAGAATAAGTAAATCAATTCTACTATTCACGATGCTCCGGTTGTCGTGGATTAAGCTGTGTGGTATGACCATTTCTTACTGCGGTTGTGAACACATACAGATTTCATTTTAGGGCTTACCCGCTTGCATGCCATACATTGCGTGCTTATTACGCATATGCTCGTAAAATGATAGTGAAGTTAAATAAAATTGGCACCACGTGCGTTAATATATTAATTTTATTATCTTACCCTTTTTTAATATTGGTTTTATTATCTATAGATTCAGAGATAGTACGTAATTATTGGTGATTTGATTTAATTGAAAATACGATATCAGAGTTTGAATATTAATTTTAAATACGATTTTTTATTTCCGTTCATTATATTTGAATATTATCTGAATGTGTCTTCTAAATTTAAATAATCATGTATAAGCATCAAACGACATTACAAACTCTCATCGTTTTCAAGTAAGATCAGATTACCGCGGCGGTTCTGCTCATAAAATGTTGATTCGTATGTTTTCTATAACTGTATTTTGATTTAGTGGTGTCTCGTGACGCGGGCAACAGTATCAGCTTAATTCAAGCCATACATCAATAAAACTGTCGTTCGTATTGTTAACAGTTATTGTGTAACATTTTCTTTACCGGTACACGACCGTTATAATATCATTTACTAGTTTAAACATTACTAGCTTTCAAATGAGTCGGCATAAATATGAGAATTCATTGTTGTAACATTATTCTTTAACGAACTCATATTAATTGCAATTGTAAATATGAAAAAACCATACGAAGTGTTGATACATAGCTTTCTAATTATTGTAATTATTGACGACACGCGTGTCGAAGCATATGAGTGACCATATCAGATTGAATACGCAGAGGTTTACGGGTTCGATCCCGGCAAGTATCTGAATAAAGAATATAGATTCCTGTTCTGGGTCTGGGTGTTTGTTTTTACTCTTTGTGTGTGTTCATGGTACTCATGACACAGGAGAAAATCTAAGTGTTGTAAAGTGTAGCATGCGTTTGTTATAATATACCAAAGAGCCGTTATTTTTTATATTAATCCGTAAAATAACTGTTATTATAAAATATGTCTAATTTCACTACCGTTGATCAGACAGACATTGAGACCGCCTAGTTATGAATAAGTTATGAATAAATTACAAATTAAACAGTTGCGATTTTCGATTACTAACATTATAGAATCAGATTAAAATTTTATGACATTTAAATTAAGCTTACGGCCAAAATAAATACATACATGGTTGGTATAACAACCTATGCAAAATATACGTCTTACTCAACGTTGTGTTATGCAAATTAGTTACAATTAGCATTTTTTATGATGACAAGGACAAAATACCAAGACACTAATCGAGGGAACTCTTCAATGGTCAACAGAAGGATGTTTCTTTAATAAATTTCCGGATGTCCAGGTGCAACCAATAGCAGAGCTGTGTGAGCTGTCGCGCAGGCGCGCTGCGGATGGCGGCGTTGAAGTTGAACTGTCGGATAGCAACGTGCGAGGCGGGACGTTGAGCCGGTCCGGTAGCCGGCGATTTACTAGCACTCAGGTATGTTACTATATCTCTGACTATTCTCTATCCAATGGCATATGATTATCTTAGTATATTATATATTGTGCATTGGACTATATTCTGTTTAATATAGCGTCTTCTCTTTTGCACTTTTGTATGCCGATAGAAGAAACTGAATATTGCACAATTACTTACATAGGGACACAATACGTTGTGATTAGTTATTTCTAAATTCTTCGGAAACTCCTGGTTAAAAACATAATTATATTAAATTTCAATATCTGTTAAATTTCAATTTATTATAAAGACTACTTTCTTCTTTACGGTGCTGAATAAGGAAAGTGTATTCTTAATTATATTTTGAGAAGTGAGATATAAAATAAGATAAAGAATGGTTAATTAACGAATCTTTTTATTCGTTTTAATAATTGAAGTCGATGTCATATCGGCTACTACACACGCACACACACAAAGTGTCCAATATATTTATCGGACCACCCTGTGAATAAGACATCAAGACATGCTTTGTAAGTTTGGTACACGATTTTAAATTGGAAATCCATGTCGCTTAAATTCTTTAAGTCGGAAAGAATTTTGCGAAGCGGGTTATTTGGGAAATGCCGAATGCAGTCGAGATAAAAAGATTACAGAATCTGCATCCATGTGACCGGTCGTGATACTTTTTGTTTTTGCAAATATAAACGGAATAAAACTACATTATAAAAATTACCTTCACATTTTTTTTTAATACGAATAAATAGCAAACGAGCATGCAGTCCATCTAATGGTAAGTGGTCACTGCCACCCATAGATATCTGGAAGCTACTTAATATAGAACAGGAGTTTTATCTAAAATCAGTGTTCTATGTTAGTTCTCTAGACTTAGAGTATGATGTCCCTGTAGTCCCGGGATCTGAATGGGGCTACGCTATCCCCTGCCTATCGTAAAAGGCGATTAATAAGCTTCCGGGGTTGTAGGCGGCTAGAGTGGGAGCTGGAACTATTCGACAGACGACCCCGGGAAGGACGGCGGTATGCGTGGCCGCATACCGTCGGAAAGACCAGACGGAGCGGTGAGCCCAGCTACACATCTGGGAGGAGCCCGATGGCGCAACGCTATTAGAGCACGCTGGTTGCGTTCCTTTGGAGATCCCGGAGTCCTCTTTGTAGCGCTGAGAACGGCCACCTTTAGTGCAGTAAAAATCCCACATAACCCTGCGTCGCTCTCACTGTTAACGTTAATAAAACCGGCCATGCGCGGTCCAAGCCTCAGACGCTTCCAGAGCCAATCGAATTTTTCATAGTCCTTGGGTAAGAACTGTATCTAATATTTCCACCTAATACGCTTCCGGACTGTTTGATATGCGTGGCGCGGTCTCAAAGCTGCTTCAAAGGGCGTCCTACGACGTCCATGTGAATGCAATTTATGGGTACTTTCGATGCTCGTTGTGTATCTTGCGGTCAAAATGCAGACAGTCAACAAGATCAACTGTCCACATATCATTTGGCAAGTATTCGTAGGTATAATAAACAAACTGTACCCCACGGACACGCATGCGAATAAAAATGTTTGTTAAAATCTAAATTGTAATTACTCTTGATAGAATTGATGGATTTTATTGATATAAACATTTAATGTTACCTCAACATGTGGACTACAACTATGTTTCAGACATTTAAATTAAAATCAGTTGCTATGCTTTGATGTGATTTACAGACAAAACACAGACATAAACGTGCAGCACTCGGGAACGCTGTAAAGGTATTGCATAGTATTTTTTTGTCAACTTACATATGCAATTATAATTATTTATTTATTTATGTAGTATTTTTTTTTCTTTGATATTAATTCAAGTTTTTTCTTTGATACTATATACTTTCTCACAAACAGCTGCTTACATATTCGACCGATTTCCGAGCAGCTTGTCTCGATCCGTGCGAGCTTCGTACTGTTGTACCATATACATACACGTTAAGTGAAAGCCGCGCTACGTTAGGCGGAGTGTTAGGTTTTTTCGTTACAGATTTTCTTGATTCGGTAGCCGTGCTCGAAGCCTGCGTTAAAAGCTATGCCATAGCTGAAAAATATTTAAGAAAATGTGAAAAAAATATGTTTATACTAATTTCACATTTTTATTTTTTTTGCAAATATATGCAAGGTGCAATCACACAAAACTTTCGTTTTTTTATATTTAATGATTATGTATCTGAAAAAGCAAGATCTCACATATCGGTCTTAAATAAAAACAAAACCATCTTACAAAACTGGCTCCACACGATATGATATCAATATCACTTATTTAATTAACGGACGTCGTCCAAAAAATAAATGAGCAAAACTGAAATTGCAAACCAGTACACTTACCACGAGTTTATTAAGTACGTTATCTCAAAACAGTATTTTTTTATGTTTTTGCATATCATATTAAAATACATTGCAAGCTATCGCTGAAAACTAATATACATACAAGCATCACTACATAGTATATAACAAAGTCGCTTCTCACTGTCTGTTCCTATGTATGCTTAATCTTAGATCTTTAAAACTTCGCTACAGCTTTTATGTAGTTTTTTTAAATAGATAGACTGATTCAATAGGTAGGTTTTTATGTATAATACATGTATAATAAAGTGGAGAAACACTGATCATTTTAGATTTTTTACTGTTAGACGGAACAAAGTTCGCTGGGTCAACAAATTAGTGCAATATAAATTGCAATATAAAAACGAATGCTTAATTAATTATTGAATTTAAGAAACTAAATGAACTAAGGGTACAGTATTTTTACTACGAGTTTAATATGAAACCAGGTGGTAGAAGCAGTGTAGGTCGACCAGGAAGGTAACACCGCCACACTTATTTCTAGCGTGAAGCAATTCTTGCGTTTTGGTAGAAAGGCTTGATGCGACCATCATACTCCAGGGAGTAGCAACGCATTAGTGTTTGACTTCAGATAGATCACCTATTCTATATGAAGTTGCTTACAGGCATCCATGGGCTGCAGTGACCACTTACCATCAGATGGACTGGGTGCTCGCTTGACTTCAATCTCTTGCTCTTGTTAGTGCTAGTTAGTGCAAGTATTTGGAATGTACTTTAAAATACTGACAAGATGTAACATAATGCACTAATACTAACTCGTATTACGAATTTTTTGCACGCCAGAGGAACGAGTCTTTTGCACCTGTGTAATTGAACATTTGACACGGCTTAGCTGGAAGTCTTATAAGACTTATCGATTCGTAGGGACGCGACCCTTCGGTAGCAACCCCTAAGTAATCCACCGTTATGTCTCACCCATTCGTACATACTTGGGTAAGTGGCAGGTATTTCACGGTCTTTGCCACTGTCATGTTGGAGCTAGGTTTATGTACTGATTTGCATATTAGAGTAGTGCATTTGATTTGTAATGGCTTTTCAAAGTTTGACGATATAAGTCTGCGAGTTTACGAATACACCACTCTACCAATATTATTTATAGTATGCGTTTGCCACATTTAAAATATAAACTACTAGCTGTGCTCGCGACTTTGTCCGCGTGGAATTTTGGGCATGATTTATTTTTGCAAACAACCTCCTCAGCTTTATAAATTGTAGCTGTTACCCACGACTTTGTCTGCGTCATTTTGTTGCAGCGTGATGTTATAAAGCCTAAAGCCTTCCTCGATAAATGGTCTATTCAAAATAGAAAGAATTTTTTAATTCGGACCAGTAGTTCCTGAGATTAGCGCGTTCAAACAAACTCTTCAGCTTTATAATATTAGAATAGGTTAGTATAGGTTATTGCCTTGTCTAACTATTTACCTAAATTTTAATAATGTCTAATTATTCTTGCTTAACCCGAGCTTGTTATTTTTCACAGTAATGAAAGATATAAGAACAAGAAAACTTATTTGTATATCGAATATTGAGTAAGGGGATACATATAAGTTGTAAGGGGGTAAAGAAGGTCAATTGTTGGTGGTTAAATGAAGCACAAGGGAAGTTAGGTGATAGTGAATTCACGAAAGAGACTTCATATTCAATACATTTAGGCTAAGAGTACTGTAACACTTCAAGAGAAAGCGGTCCAATATCGTAACCACCGATTTGTTGTTGACAAGTGACAGTTCACGGTCGATTACATAAACAAGTGGATAAATTACAAAAGTAATATTGTCTGGCAACAGATAATTTAGTTACAGAATATTTAATAATACTTATTATATTCATAGGTTACTACCTTATCCTCGCGCTTCGGTCGTAACTACTACGGTATTGAGCATTATATGTTTTAACCTTTTTTATTTGTTTTCGATGGGGACACCTTCAAAAGGTGGGTACCTTTTGAAGTACGCCGTGGGAGCGACGCAGGGTTATGTGGGATTTTTACCGCACTAACCCCAGGTGGCCGTCCTCGGCGCTATAAAGGAGACTCCGGGATCTCGAAACGACCGCAACCGGAATCCTCTGAGCGCGTTATCCCATCGGACTCTACATACATAATAATGTGATTTTTTTACTTTAGCACAAAACTTTACTATCACGTGAAGTAATTAATGACGTGTATGTTTCATTTTAATATGTAGTGAGTACTCGAGATAGGCGGTTACAATTTCTTTGCTGTCGATATTTCCACCCAGTTACATGTATTGACGGCAAAACATGACAAGGTGGAGGCAGTTTGGTGGTAATTGAACGACAGCAGGTAGCTGCTCCCAGGTGAGCAGCCCGGAGCCCTATGGGGCAACGCGTTTAGAGGACTCCGGTTGCGCTGCGGACTCTTTGTAGCGCTGAGGACGACCACCGAGGAAGTTTTACTCCGGTAAAAATGCAACATAACCCTGCTCGCTCCCACGGCGTCGGGTACCTACCTTTTGAAGGTTTCCCCCTCGAGAACAAAAAAAAATGAACGATTTAGTACATAAACATTGCAGCGAGTTGCAACGTTTCCGCAAAACAATCATTGTTTACGTATTTGGATTTACATTGCAAAGTACATTGCACGTTTATGTTTTCGTTTGCTATCATACTTGATAATAAGAAGTGATGCTATTGTAACCGCTTCTAAACAAAATACAGTTCCACCGCTTTTAAAATTCACTCCGATCCAAAAATCCACCTATAGAATCTACAGCCAAATATGCTACTACTACTACTGCGATGAGACATGATTCGTAACGATTAAATCCGTAGACGAACGAAGGTTACCGACATATCTCTCGAAATCAGCAAGCTGAAGTGGCAGTGGGCCGGCCATATCGCTCGAAGGACCGATAACCGATGGGGTAGAAAGGTCCTCGAGTGGCAACCACGTTTAGGCAAAATGAATACAGGTCGCCCCCTACCAGGTGGACCGATGACCTGAAGAAGACAGCGGGAAACCGTTGGATTCAGAGGGCACAGGACCGGTTGGAGTAGCGCCATTTAGGGGAGGCCTATGTCCAGCAGTAGACATCAAAGGGCTGATGTATGGATGGATGACTACTGCGACGGCACAACGCCCCAAAATGAGTCCCAACCTCCGATACTAAGAGACACCACTTCGGCCTGTCATGCACCATCTCCAGCCAGTTATCTGCCTGAAGCTCGCGCAGGTCCTTCATGACTTCATCCTTCCAGCGATACCTGGGACGGCCGACTGGGCGTCTACCACTCGGCCGTCCCATGTATGCGCGTTTATCGCCCGATCTTTCTCCATTCTTTCAAGATGTCCGAGCCAACGGAGTCTATGAGCCTTTACACTTTTCATAGGTTCCCTTTGCGTGTTCTACCGGCTTTATAATGGTGAGTGTTCCGAGGAACTGTTTGATCTGGTGCCCACATCACCCTCCCTTTATCGCACCACTCGCCGACGGATGAGGTTCCATCCGCATCAACTGGACTCGTGGCGGTCATCCACGGTTCGGTTTGCGCGCTCGTTCCTGCCGCGGACGTGCAAGATGTGGAATGAACTTCCTCCTGAGATATTCTCAGGGCGCTACGACATGGGGTTCTTCAAGAAAGGTGTAAAAAGAGCTCTCCTCCAAAACCGGCGATGCATTGGCGACTCCTCTGGTGTTGCAAATGTCCATAGGCGACGGTGACTGCTTTCCATCAGGTGGCCCGTCAGCCTTATCGTTAGGTCTTAATATAAAAAAAAAAACCTCCGATGATGTTTGGCTCGGCTATCAGGTCTTCAATTTCTTGATTTTTTCTTTGCCTCCACGTTATCTCAGCAGTCTGTACTGGTCCTGAAATCTTTCGCAGTACCTTTCTTCCTGTGACTAACAGTTCAAATATGACAAGTTCCAAATTTTATAGCCGCGAGCACTTTAATCAAATTTTAGACTTAGGGTGGATGAATCAGGGCGCGTTACTGCATTTATATTGAATTATTGACCAGAATGTCGTTAAAACCAACCCCTATTTAATGTTTTCCGCCTCACGCCTTATCTCTCCCCTAATACTGACTCTACAACTTTTCTATACGATGTTCTTTTTATATCTTAGATTGGGGTTTTCCTGTTACATACAAAAATTAAATTTTAATATTATAAATATAAAGATTTGTGAGGGTTTATGTGTGTTTGGTACTTTTTCACACAAAAAGTATTAGCCAGATTTTGATGAAAAATGGTGAACAGATAGGTTATGGCCTAGTCATGGTGAACGATTAAAGCCAGCGAAGCCGTAAGATTAAGCTAGTGTATAATATTTTAGTTTTTTTTTCTAATAATATAATAAATAATAATCAAGAACCAGAATAACATTAAACTAAGTTCTAAATAAATTACTTTGCTTGATTTCGTCAGCACTATTAACAGCATTTACAAATTGACTTATATTATCAGAAACTGATTTAGATTTTGCTGTCTGAAAGCTTGCAACAGATGTGCGACTTTTTTCAATTGATATCAGTATAAACTCAGATAAATTTAGTAAGAATACAGTTCGTTATGACGTTCTCATTTGGAGTTGTATACTATATATTAGGTACTTATTATTTGTCTTTCTAACTATTCTATTTATTCGAATATAATTATGCGACACATCGACATTTAATAGCCAATATAAGTCACTAGTTGAATTACCCGTGCTTCCCATCAACCCATTATTGGCCCACTGCTGGGCACGGGTCTTCTCCAGAATGAGAGAGTTTAGGCCATAGTCCACCGCGCTGGCCAAGTGCGAATTGGTGGACACCCGTGCTTACGAGACATAAATGTCACAAAAATAGTCGCACATCTTTAAATAGTGCAAATATCGAAATCAAATGTAACCTATAAACTGGGTAGTTAAATAAACAGTACCGATGCAAAATTTCGTGTAAAATGTACCAGTAGTTCTTGCGCGACCGCGTAACAAACAAACGCACAGACACACACCATCTCATTTTTATATATTAGTATAGAAGTATAGATATAGACTTCCATAGGTATTATTTGCGGGTATTAAAAAACTTAAAACGCTTTCTATAACACTCATAGCCCCACAGTAGGATTTTCTCCTGTGTCGTGGGTGCCATGGACCCACACAAAGACGAATACACAAACACCCAGACCCAGAACAGTAAAGAATCTAAACTCATCATTCAGATACCTGTCTGACCGGGAATCGAACCCGGGACTCACTGCGTGTCAGACCGGTATGGTAACCACTGCGCCACGTCGTCATTGCATGTGAACTTTAGTCGGTCGTGTGAATGAAGCCTAAATGTTTCTAGATCTACCAGTTTTTAAGAACTGCGCGTGCGCTCAATGCAGCGTATCGGATGCAAAAACTCGTGCGATTGGTTTCAAATGACTTCATCGTTTATGTTCTCGATGTAATTTGTTTTTATGCGAAACGTCGATACCGAATAAGTTATTGTTGTACAAAAATATTTAAAGTTTTATGTCCTTCCTGAATAGATTTGCAAAATAAGTTTTGACGTGAATCATGAATAAATAATTGACGAAATAGCTGATGGTACATAATTTAGATTTAAATATCTTAGTTGCCGGAAGAATATTGACGTATTGAAAGATTGGACGTATAGCTTTGTAAAGGTGGATTGTAGAAAAGTTGCGAGAGCGAAGAAAATGAAGCGTTTGGTCTGTAAATTTTTTGTCAACCTATGCTTAGGGACATTTTTATAGAGCAAAGATTCTTTGTGGGACTGGCCACTTTTCTTCATCGAAAAGCAGTGATAATTAATTTCTAATACGCACATAATTTTAGAAAAATCATTGATGCGTGTCTAGGTTTGAACCTCCTGATTGAGAGGGCAAGTTTCAACCATTAGGCTATCACTGTTCTAAAGTTTCCTAAAGTTTACTGTTTCCAAGTATCTTTATCGATAATCAACAGTTAATCTCGGAAGGAAAGCGCGTTAGGAATTCTCCCCGGACCGGAACGCAGACCACATCTATGTCAAGCGTAAGTCGATCCGTCCTGGAAGCGTCACGTGTGACTTCGTTTGGCGGTCGATTCACATAAACTTGGCATTTCTCGTATTTGCATTCTGATATCTTTGATGAGAGATAGGTTTCGATTTGCGCAGAACTAACGTCGCTTATTTTAGGCTTTGAAGAAATAACTATATCTCCAATAGAAAAATATTTGTCGTTTCTTCAAAGCCTACTTTTTTATACTTTAACGTAACGATAAGGCAATAAAGGGCTTTATTTTGTCGAGGGAGAAACCTTCAAAAGGTACCCGACAAATTAAAAAAATATATAGGGAAAAAAATCCTCAAAAGATCGTCTACAAGATTGGTCTGAGTTATTTTTTTTTGTAAAACGGATAAAAAAAAGTTATAGAAAAGGAAATATAATTGTTTTCTTATTTTTTTGCTTATAACTTCTTTAAATTTTAACTTAGGGCATAAAGTTACATAAACATAGGCAAAATAATTAGCTACAAATTATGCCTTAACAATTTTTTTTGTAAGATGCAGTTTCCGAGATATCGCGTAAAAAGTGTTTTCACCCCTTTTCCAAGATGGCGGACGGAGGGTGGCGACCCCACAAAGTTGAGGTTAAGCTTCTATTGACACATGACCAAAAAATAAAATGACGTCCTCTAAAAAATGTAAAGCTCATGTAACATTTCGATGGACTATCAGTGTATAACTCATTGACGCTATTACACTGATTTTTATTTTTCAATGCAGTCATAATGTGCTATGATCCATCAAACTAATTACATAGACTCCGAAAATAAGATGCTATCATTTTGGATGTTTATTTTGTTTTTCTATGTATAAAACATACAGATAGTAATGATAGGTACGTACATACGTATCATTACTATCAGTGTGTTTTTATTTTTATTTTTAGGTGCTTTAAATTATGTACTATGAATTCATTTTGCATAATTATTTGAGTTAAAAACAATCATGCCAGTTGCAATTCTTTGTCCAATGTTCACAGGTTTACCATTACCACATTAGGAGTCTATCCGCCTACTACGTCTTTGACTCGTAATAATTCATAACGTCTTAACACTCGACTTGCGTTAGTTCACACTTGTTACGACAGCTGGAACTTACATAATGACATTAATTAGTGGATAAGTCGATGGTTGTATTATCCGTCGTAGAGATGTAGTTTTTTTCTCCTGTCATAAATATGTTTTATTGACTTAGTAATGTTTTCAGTGCTTTAATATAGTAGAAACTAAAGCTCTGTGTGTTTGTACATTGTATATATTTGCCAAAGAGGTGTGGAAAATATCTTTTTATTAAACCCAACTAATATTATGTATGTATGTAGTATGTTAGTTTGTTACGCTTTTACGCAAGAACTGCAGATCGGATTTCGCTGACATTTCACACACATATAGTTTATGAACTAGATTAAAATATAGGATACTTGCCCCAATAGCCTGGAAAGGGCGAAGCCGGGTGAATAAGCAAGTAATATTGTAAAAAAAAAAAAAATTGTAAAAATTACAGACCGTTTTCAAGGTAGTAGAACCAGTGTAGTTCAACCGGGGAAGTACCACCGCCACAACTATTGCTAGCGTGAAGCACTTCTTGCGTTTCGATAGAAGGGTGTGGTTGCCGGCACAGTTTCACATGAGGCGACCATCATAGTCCTCGGGAGTAGCAACGCATTTGTGATTGACTTCTTCCTATGTTCTGTATGAATGGTCACTGCCACCCATGGACATCTATGATCAACTTCATATATAACAAAGGTTCCACCTGAAGTCAATCACAGATGCGTCGCTACTCCCAAGGACTAAGATGGTCGCCTCACATAAAAGTGTGCGGTAACCACACCCTTCATTATCGAAACTCAAGAAATGCTTCACGGTAGAAACAGGTGTAGCGGTGTTACTTTCGCGGTCGAACTGCACTGGTTACATGTAAACCAATAGTAACCACGTGCATTAAAAAATCTTTAAAATTAAAATCAATCTTATTATACTTTAGAACCTCTCTAAAAATGGAAATCAATTTTGTAATTTTCATTAAATGCAAATTTCGTACCTTTTATTCTCACCGTCCTATATGTAAATCAATCAGAAGCTTCATATACTAACATAATATTATCTTCTTATTTTTTTGTTTTCGAGGGGGAAACCTTCAAAAGGTACCCGACGCCGTGGGAGCGACGCAGGGTTATGTGGGATTTTTACCGCACTAACCCCCCCCCCCCCCCCCCCCCGGTGGCCGTCCTCGGCGCTATAAAGAGGACTCCGGGTACTCGGTCCGACCGCAACCGAAATCCTCTGAACGCGTTGCCCCATCGGGCTCCTCCTAGATGGGTGGCTGGGCCCACCGCTCCGTCTTGTCTTTACGACGGTATGCGACCACATATACCGCCGTCCTTCCCGGGATCGCCTGACCGAACGGTTCGAGCTCCCACTCTAGCCGCCTGCAACCCCGGATGCCCCTTTTAGTAGCCTCTTACGACAGGCAGGGGATGCCGTAGCCCTATTCTGATCCCGGAACTACAGGGACGAACATAATATTATCTATCGTCTATACATACAAATTAAAATAATAAAGTTGTATGTTCGTCATCAGACAGTCGTTTGTGGCTGATATTAAAGAGTGGACATCATCTTTGAAGATGTTATTTTTGTTACTACGATCTCATAAGACTTCGTCTAATTTAGATCGAAGGAATTTAGGGCGTGTAAATTCTAATTATGTCACAGTAGAATTTGATTTGATATTCTTTTCTGCCTTATAATAGCAGTAATTTCAAGATCTGTTGATAAAATAATATAATTTAAGGACGTATGTACTTGAAGGGCCAGTAGGTACTCTTAAGGAAAAGTACTCCAGATGGAGCACTTTCCCTTAAGACAAGCATACGATAGTACTTAACAGTCATAATATTAGTCACAAATAGGAATCGCTTTATTTTTTTCCCGAGGGAGAAACCTTAAAAAGGTACCCGACGCCGTGAGAGCGACGCTGGGTTATGTGGGATTTTTACCGCACTAAAACACCCCCGGTGGCCGTCCTCGGCGCTATAAAGAGGACTCCGGGACCTCCAACGGACTGCAGCCGGAATCCTCTGAACGCGTTGCCCCATCGGGCTCCTCTCGGATGCGCGGCTGGGCGCACCACTCTGTCTAGTCTTTACGACGATATGCGACCATACATACCGCTGTTCTTCCCGGGATCGCCTGGCTGGACGGTTCAAGCTCCCACTCTAGCCGCCCGCAACCCCGGAAGCCCCTTTTAGTTGCCTCTTACGGCAGGCAGGGGATACCGTAGCCCTATTCTGATCCCGGAACAACAGGGACGAAATAGATATGGCTGTGGTGTCTTCTGAATACAGCCATAAAACTACCTTTAACATCTTGTTATTCTACAAGCTTTGTCCGCGATTTCAACCACTTTTTAAAAGAAGTTAACATATTTTAAAATCGTAATTAGTGATAATATATGTTCAATTCATTCAATTAAATTATGTATTCTGTCAGTTTGATATTATTTCGAATACGCTAACAGACAGACAGACGAATAATAAATTTTAATATATATATATTTTTTTTGTTATCAAATTATGTCTGTTTCTAATAGGTATACGCTATATATTAACACGCCAAACTTTAATTCATATCGTACGTATGAATATCCTTCCGATTCTTATTCTGCCAATTGATATCACTATACGTAATTGATCTCATTGAACCCATCACGATGCACTTTGATTAATCTGTAATCTCATCGATAAAGCCGATAGCTCAACTCATTTTGTACCGCACGTGCTCGGTACACTCACGGGATGTAATTGGAGTGAGATTTCTATGCCACACTCCATCAAATGTGATGATGCATTGACGTATGTACGTATCTGTGTGGCTTCGGCTGCGTCATTGCATGCGTAGTGTTCGATTCATCGAAGATTAGATTTGATCATTTGATTTGAATGGGTTTGTATATTTGTCTCGATGTGTATATGGCACACTTTCACATGAGGCGACCATCCTAGTCCTCGGGAGTAGCAACGCATCTGTGATTGACTTTAGATGGAACCCATGTTCTGTATGAAGGTGATTACAGATGTCCATGGGCGGCAGTGACCACTTACCATCAGGTGGACTGAATGCTCGTTTGCTACTTCAGTCAGATAAAAAAATGGTGTAATGAAAAAATCGGTAGACTTGAATTAAAGAAAATAATGAAGTAGATAAGATACTATATGGTAAAAAAATGAGCAGTGATAGCCTAATGGTTGAAACTTGCCCTCTCGATCGGGTGGTCCGAGGTTCAAACCCATGCACGCACCACTGATTTTTCTAAATTATGAGTGTATTAGAAATTAAATGTCGCTGCTTTTCGGTGAAGGGAAACATCGTGAGGAAACCTACACATCCGAGAGTTCTTTAAAAAAAAGTTCTCGGAGGTGTGTGAAGTCCACTAATTCGTATTTCGCCAGCGCGGTGGACTATGACCTAAACTCGAAGCGCGAAGTACACACCGCAATTGTGGATTTAGTCATTCAGATTATATGAGAGCATTAACGGAATTGTCGCTTAAGTTCATCGCATATTTAAACGAGCCGCACCTCATTGCATTGCAAATATGTATCCGAAAACATTTGTCATGCCGCCCTGTTCAACTCGGTATGGGAATATGGAGTCATAGATAGATACAGAATGTAAAGATAGATAAGTATATCTTTATGTTTTCAATGAGGTTATTTTAGATAGATAAGTATATCTTTTCAACTTGAGGTTCTTGTACGAAGTAACCAAGTAAATAGGTCCGCTTATGAGTTGCTAAATATTGATAAAACAATACATAGGTATTGTTTATACAATGTCAAAATATTTACTCTCAGCTTATATTTATTTGTTTTTATCTATCGTTGTATACTGTTTGTATATTTGTTTGTTTGTGTATTATACAAAATAAACTTACGAAAATTTTACTCTTGAAATACAAATTATGCTTTTTTTATAATGGTAAGTACCTAATCTGTAAAAGTTATGCTTTCATTTCCAGGGTCAATTTTAGCATCCATCCAAAAAATCTGTATTTTTTGTTTGATATGTTTTCACACAATACAGTTTTTCAAGCTTGTTTTTTATAATAATTTATCATGTACCTACACGCAAATCTTTCCTTTTTAATACATATATATGAATACATAATTTGAATTTCAAATAATGTTGATTTATTTAAGTATTGAATTATAATACGGTTATTTTAATTAAATATTTAAATAAATCAATATTATTTAAAAATTAAATTTCGATTAAACCACGGTCCATTCAACTGGGTCGAAATATCGGCAAAAAGAATTCGAAAAAGGATTCAAAAACCGAATATCGTGAGGACCCGTTAAGTATTAAAATGTGTCAATTCCGCGATAATATTAGTCTAAAATCATATTTATTTAAAAATGAAAGTGAAACCGCGGGCAAGACCTAGTCAGCCTATAATCCCGACAAGTAAACAGTTTGATTGATTGCTTAAGTCATTATCTACTCCCTCGCTATAATGATGCCATCAACAATAGGTACTTCGGAATGCGTGTCATAGCTTAGATTTTGGGTAGAAATTCTTTATGTAGCGTTTGTCAGGAATCTATATATGTATATATTAATACATGAATTTTTAAATAATATGTCGCGGACGGATTACTATAAAATTTTGTACGGTTATAGTGGATGTAGAGAAGGAGTGCAGAATGTTAATATCTTTTTCAAATAATGCAAATAACAACATAAAATCAACTAAAAACACATTACACACACTACCGTGCGTTTGTCACAAACACATAAATAATAAACCAAAATACCCGCTATTGCTTTTAAATGCGGCTTAGCAAAACTAAACCTCTTTGTATATTTAACGGGTGCGTTCAAAATTACTTGAAAATTATCACATTTTATTTGAATTTGAGAAATATTTGTATTACTTTGAACAATATGAAGTTTAGTTTTTTAATTTAAATTACGGTCGAATTTAGATCGATGCGACGGGTGTTACGCGATGTGACGGAGTATTATTAAAATTTTCGCTTTAGGGATGACTCGTCAAAGATCCTTACATAAGGTGTGCAAAAGTTTATTTTACACCTTCCACCTTCCCTTTCAGCTTTCACACCTACCCTTTCAGTCGGTATGAGGTTGCCTACACACCTCCCTTCGATTTGCCTTCGATCGATGATATGATAGGTTTTTGGACTCCGATTCAGTTTGTCTTGCGACTCCACCTGATGGCAAGTGTTCATGTACGTACATGTACGTACATTTGAGAATAACTTTATATAAAACAGGAATTCAATCTAAAGTGAATCACAGATGCCTTACTACTATAGAAGATTAAGATGGTCGCCTCATATGAAAGAGAGCCAATACCTTCTGACAAAGAAAGAGATCTATTTTTTTTTTCTTTTTTATCTGATTGAAATGGCAAACGAGCATGCAGTCCACCTGATGGTAAATCTTCACTGCCGCCCATGGACATCTGTAAGCAACCTCAAATAGAACATGTGTTCTATCTGAAGTCAATCACAGATGCGTTGCCAATCTCGAGGACTGATGGTCGCCTCATATAAAAGTGTGCCGGCAACCACACTAAATGTCTATCATTAAATTTACTTTCTGTCCTCCAAATTATCCTTTTTGAAAATAAAGTGATAAACAGATACGTAAACTTTCATTTTTCTAGGAGGGATTTGTGAATATAATCTTATCACAATACGCAAGTTCAATACGCACGAACAGAAAAATCGATAGAACGTACAAATTAAGATATATTGACCCCCAGGCAACAATTGTGGACCCCCACGCTGTCAATAACGATGTGTTGGGGTACGATTGAATGTACAAAGGTTAGGTTAGTTATTTAGTTGGTTACATATTTTTCCACCCAACCTTGCGGTTTTTCTGCGGAACAAAAACTGTTTTTCTATGATAAGTATTACTGTAATTAGAAGGGATTTGTTATGCAGGAATGTTATAAAAACAATTAGAACTATTTCCGTTAAATCAATACAAATGATAATTCAAAATAAATAAATTGAACAAATGAAATATACAATAATATTACTGTTCTTGCTACAGGCGTTTTTATGTTTTTTTAGTTTTCATAAATCGTTTCAGCGGTTTCTAAAATGCAAATTTTTGGAAACGCTGAGTTGATAAGGGGTATCAACTATAATGAAAGTATAAGTTGTTTTAGTTAGTATGTTGGGCGATATTTACTTTAAAGTTTGAGGACATATTGAGGGCCTATAACAAATCTATACATATAATTGATTTCCTGTGGTAAAAAATATTAAATCTGCTTATGCGTCTTATTTTACATACTACTTACGCCATCTATCGTCAATTGCTAATATTCTATACCAGTCTTTCTCGTGAGCGATTACGCTTCCTTGTGTGAGTTGGACTTGGACGCTTACAGAGAGAAGGGAGCTAAATAGGAAATTGGGGAATACTGAAGGTTCTTTAAGGGTGATAATTGATTTGTGTTTCTATTTATTAAATTTAAACAAGAGCTCCCTACTACTCTTTATAAATCTCTTTCCTAATCTGTCGTCGAGTGCCTAAACATATAAATAACTAGTTGCCCCGGTGAACTTCATTTCGCCTAAGTTAAAATTCAAAAAATATCAGTGTTCCTCCACTATATTATGCATGTATTATACATATAAACCTTTTTGTTGAATCACTCTATCTATTAAAAAAAACTGCATTAAAATCCGTAGCGCCGTTTTAAAGGTCTAAGCATACCTAGGGACAAACAGTGGGAAGCGACTTTGTTTTATACTATGTAATGATGTGCGTTAACTCTCTCATTCTGAGAGAAGACCCGTGCCCAGCAGTGGGACGAGAATGATGATGTGTTCATGTCAAATGCAAGTAGTTGTGTAATAAGTTTTAAGTTGATTTTATGTATGTGTAATGCATTGCTTGCAAAAAAAAATAGCACTCCGTAATCCTTCTCTACGTCAACTAACGTAATTTTATACTCCGTCTACGCCAAGTATCTTCAAAGCGGATCCCAAGTTTTTACTTCACGTATTAATATACAGATAATAACAAAAATAACGCATAAAACAAATAAGTTTCAGAACCTCTGCTACAAACTGGGTCGATATATCTAGCTGGTCTGGTACCTTGCATTTGAGATGCAACAGTATATTGTGCCGACACAAATGCGAATCGAATTGCGTATCGAAATAGTGCAAATAACGTAACGTAAAGGAATGATGGACGATGCAACTGTCATAGTCGAGACTCGAATCGCTTATATAGGCTTCGTAATGTAATGTAAAGTTTGCGCTGTAATAATCTTTAAGTGCTGCAGAAGTAGAGCTATTTTGTGCCGTATGCTTAGTTTATTTAATTTCAATAAGATCGGAAAACTTATATTTTCGTTAAGCGACTTGATACTAAGGAGAAATTCTAAATACCTCCAATAAAAATAAGCCTAAAAAGCTGGATACTAAATATTAAAAAATATATACATACATTGCAGTTTTCTTTTAGAGAAAACTAGCTGATTGCCGCGGTTCCGTACGCTTCTGTGTGTGCAAGTTTAAGCGAAATTCGATCAATAGATGTTGCATGAAAGAGTGAGTACAAACACACATACATTGTCACAACTTTCGCATTTATCATATTAATAGGATTACAAAAGTTAGTTAAATAGGTACATTAATATGTAAACACGATATTATTTAGCTTGCCTTAAAATGAACTGAGATTTTTTTTCAAATGAATCCATCTCTCAGCATTGTTTTGAACTATAGTAAATAAATATTACGCCTGCGAATTACACCTAAATTATTTTAAAATATACAAATATACAATTGGATTATTTTCTCGTTTTGAAGTGTACCAACATTTTTACTGAGGACCCAGGAAAATGTCGGCATAAATTAAAACATGGAGAAATCCGTATAATAAAAACAGCCGATTAAGTTTTTCGGCTTGAAAATTATAGAAATCTGGTTACTCAATATCTTTGAATTCCAGTCTTGCAAATAAAGATTCAGTTGCTATCTGTCGTAATAGTAAGTTACGGGCAATAACGTATCTTTTGCTAACATTAATCATACATTTTAATCATCATATAAACATAACATCATCACATTTCAAGGTGGTAGAACCAGTGTAGTTCGACCGGGGAAGTACCACCGCCCCACCTATTCCTAGCGTGAAGCATTTTTTGCGTTTCGATAGAAGGGTGTGGTTGCCGGCACACTTTCACATGAGGTGACCATCATAGTCCTCGGGAGTAGCAATGTGATTGTCTTCAGATGGAACCCATGTTCTGTATGAAGTTGATTACAGATGTCCATGGGCGCCAGTGACCACTTACCATCAGGTGGACTGCATGCTCGTTTGCTACTTCAGTCAAATAAAAAAGAAATACATGATGCCTGAAGTTTTTATGCAAATCGATATTTAATTATTTAACTATATTCTAGGGGAGACGAAACTTATTAGCTGTTGAATTAAATTAATTGTTAAAAAACATCAGACTGCAAATTTTAGTTAAAGTAGTCAGGTTTTTGTTTTTCGTAATAATTTCTTGTTCACTACTATGACCTTAAACTTAAGTATGTTTACTACCCGTGTAGTATCTAACTCTATAGCAAACACCTTCCAGCAGTATCAAACATGAATGATTCATGGCTTTGTGGCGTTAATGCCACTATACATTATGCAGCTTTCTCTAGGACGCGATCGATGTCACCACAACTCAGTGTCATAACTTACACTCGAGCTAACGCGATCCTTGTGTGCAGTTTTTGATTTCTCCGCGTATGTAAATACTCCTATCCTCTTAGGCTTCCGTACCCAAAAGGTATTTTTTATTTGACTGAAGTAGCAAACGAGCATGCAGTCCACCTGATGGTAATTGGTCACTGCATGTCATGGACATCTGTAATCAACTTCATACAGAACATGGGTTATATCGTCGCGTCGCTACTCCCGAGGACTAAGATGGTCGCCTCATATAAAAATTTGCTGGCAATCACACCCTTCCGTCGAAATGCAAAAACTGCTTACGCTAGAGGTAGGTGTGGCGGTGGCACTTCCCCAGGCGAACTACACTGGTTCTACTACCTATTTGCTATTTAAATCGGATAAAAACATTATTATTATATAGCTTCTTCCTGAAGTATTCTCGGAGCGCTATGTCATGAGGCTTTTCAAGAAATATGCGATAAGAGCTCTGCTTCAAAGCCGGATGCATTGGCGACTCCTCTGGTGTTGCAAATGTCCATAGGCGACGGTGACTACTTTTCATCGGGTATTCCGTGCCTGATCCTTAGGTTAAAATATACACATCTATTTCTAGCGTAAAGCATTTCTTGCGTTTCGATGGCAGGCCTCATATAAGTGTGCCGGCACACTTACATGAGGCTACCATCTAAGTCCTCAGGAGTAGCAACGCATCTCTGATAGACTTCTGATAGAACCTGTGTTCTATATGAAATTGCTTACAAACTGCATGTTCGTTTATCACTTAAATCAGATAAAAAACATTATTTAACTTGGTCACAAATCGTAGAATACAATTGTCAAATAAACTCCGATAGACTGTTAAGTACGTGTTAGAAAAATTGGTGTGCATAACTATATTTCAGTGCACTTAGTGTGAAGGGCTCGTTAGTGCCCTTGTTTAACGACTGGACCTAACCCTTGGCTAATACGATAAGGCGATTATCGGTGTTTAATCAAGCACCGTTCCGACTCGATGGCCGTCTCGCCTTACAGATGGGCAATTAAGCTTTAGTTAATTGCGATATGGGTAGTGCTTAAAGAGACATATATAGTTTGTTATTTGTTAGTGATTACTTCCTTTTTTTAATTAGTAGTGATTATTTCACTTTCATAAGATTATTTAATTTGTAATAGATATCTACTTTGTATGAAAACATTATGTAACTTTGTCACAGATCGTAGAATATTATATAGTTTTCAAATGAACTCCAATATACTATATTACGTATATGTTTGGTAAATTGGTGTTCTTATCTAGATCTAAGTGCATTTTGTGTGAAGGGCTCGATAGCGCCCTTATCGGCTGGACCTAACCCTTGGCTAATACGATAAGGCGATTGTCTGTATTTAATCAAGCACCGTTCCGACTTGTTGGCCGTCTTGCCTTACAGATGGGCAATTAGGCTTTAGTTAATTGCGATATTGGTAGTTTAAAGAGACATATATAATTTGTTATTTATTAGTTATTATTTCCTTTTTTTAATAAGTAGAGATTATCTCACTTCTCGTCAACCCATTATTGTCCCACTGCTGGGCACGGGTCTTCTCTCAGAATGAGAGAGTTTAGGCCATAGTCCACCGTGCTGGCCAAGTGCGGATTGGTAGACTTCACACACCTCCGAGAACTTTTTTTTTAAGAACTCTCGGGCGTGTAGGTTTCCTCACGATGTTTTCCTTCACCGAAAAGCAGTGATAATAAATTTGTAATACGCAAGTTTCAACCATTAGGCTATAAGCAGTGATACTGCTCTTTGTTAATTTGTAGAGATTATTTGATTTGTAATCTGTATCTACTTTGTATGATAATATTATACATAAAACTTTGTCACAAATCGTAGAATATTATATAGTTTTCAAACGAACCAATAGACTATATTAAGTATGTGTTTGGAAATTTGGTGTGCATAACTAGACCTCAGTGCATTTTATGTTAAGGGCTCGATAGCGTACTTAACGGTTGGACCTAACCCTTGGCTAACACGATAAGGCGATTGTCGGTGTTAAACAAGCACCGTTCCGGCTCGATGGCCGTCTCGCCTTACAGATGGGCAATTAGGCTTTAGTTAATTGCGATATGGGTAGCGCTTAAATAGGAATATAATTATGTTGTTTGTTATTTATTAATTATAAATTTGTTCGTTCATTAATGATTACTAGTCACTCGTCGCAATGGTCGAAATTCGAGCGTATTTAAATTTAAAAAAATACTAAACTTCATATTGTCCTAAGTAGCACCAATATTTGTCTAATTTAAATAAATTGTAATAATTTTTAAGTTATTTGAACGCAACTTTTAAAGGTAAAAATAGGTTTATTAACTAAGCTGCATTTAAAAGCAATAGCAGGTATTTTGATAAAGACATCTGACATTTTTGACGTTATGTGTTTTCATATTATGGCAGTGAATGTTCTATTTCGTTTATTAAATATGTGATTGTGACAAATGCACGGCAGTGTGTGTAATGTGTTTTTAGTTGATTTTATGTATGTTTTAAGCATTATTTGAAAAAAATATTAACATTCTGCACTCCTTCTCTACGTCCACAATAACCGTGCAAAGTTTCATATTAATCCGTCAGCGGCATATAATTTAAAAATGCTTCACAAGTTTTTGCGTCACGTAATAATATATAGAAGATTAATTTGAGCGTTAATTAGTACCCTCTACTAACTTTTATGAGATTATTTAATTTGCAATCAATATCTACTTTGTATACTTCATGTCCATTTTTATCGTTTCTAATTATTTTCATATTACATTAGCTATTTTATATTTTTTCATATTAGCTGTATGTAAATATTTTTATGTAATACTAGCTGACACGCGAACTTTGTTCCGCCTAAAAGTCAAAAGTCTAAAATTATCAGTGATCCTCGACCGTATTATGCATGTATTATAAAAATAATAAATAAAAAAAATAAATACATAAAAAGAAAAACCTTTTTCTTGAATCACTATATCTATTAAAAATCCGTAGCGTAGTTTTAAAGATCTAAGCGTACATAAGGACAGACAGCGGGAAGCGACTTTGTTTTATTCTATGTAGTGATATTGCTTGTATTCTTAAAGTAAAAAACTGCTTACTATAATAAAGATAATTATTCCGTACGTCCCTGCCTGCTATCGATATTTTTTTCTTAGTGTCTGTGGTTCGGTATATTTTGATGTTGGAAATGGTTGAACCTATTTAATGGAACTTGCTTTCATAGATGCTAATTAGTATAGGAAAAAAGTTACAGGCTACTTTTTACTAAGAAAATGTTCTGAAAATGTTAAAGAAGGTTTCCGCATGAATATTTAACACCCTTCTTTCGAAGTGTGCTTACGGGGAGTAGCGAGGGGATGCTTGTTTTATATAAAATATAAATAACACGTTCTTACCTACAAATATAATAAAAAAAAACATGCGTGCGTACAAAGTACACAGTCATGTCAGAAGTGAAACTTCTTTGGCGAACTAATTTATAAATCTTGTTTATATTTATACAAATCTAAAACTTTAAATTTCCAAGATTAAGAGGAAGGGAAAAAGGCGTGATACGACGTTCGCTCTGTCTCACTTTTTCTCTCAATCTTTACTCTCACTCCACGGCTAGTTGCTCATGCTACGTTCGCGCTGTCTTACTCTCTCTCAATCGGTCTCGATCACTCTCACTCTCTTTTCCGACACTTCCGTTGCATACCGGCGTGACGTTTCATCTGTAAAAAATTTACCCTCATGCGCCTAAAGAAGTTTCACTTCAAAAATCTAGTTCCGTATGCTTTTATAACATACTTATGTTAAAAAAAAGGCATTTACAGGACTGAGAATAATTAACAATAGATAGACTAATTTTAATTAATTTCATTTTTCAGACCGTAATATATTTAGTTTTAACCAATTCAACTAAGGTTACTTACTAATATTATCGAACTCACAACAAATACAACGTAATTTTGAAATTGACATAACTTTTTTTTATTTATTAATCTGTATAGATGCTTCTATATTTTTGGAATTTGTTTTGTCTTTGTTAGAAATTGTATGAAACCAAAATCTAAAGGTTTTTAAGGTGATATCTGTAATTAAAATAATTAAAAAATATAGAGGGTTATCATTTATTCATATTTTATCAGGTAATTATTTTAGTTTCATCGCAGTCGAACGATCTCCCGTTTACTCCTTAGGACGTCCTTTTTTTTTAATTTCGTGCCACATTCCCTTTTTAAACTATCTAAGACAGTATTTTAATAAATTATCTTCAGCTACTTACCAATCATATGCTATTTACCTACGAAATGAAATCAGTGCGGTTCTTATCATAAAGCTACTGTGTATGCAATTAAAATTGATTATTAT
The DNA here is from genome assembly GCA_949699795.1 of Spicauda simplicius. NCBI lineage: Eukaryota > Metazoa > Arthropoda > Insecta > Lepidoptera > Hesperiidae > Spicauda > Spicauda simplicius. The sequence goes on along the minus strand of OX453077.1, from coordinate 11,606,079 downwards.
TTATAATTGCCCTTTATTACCTTTGCTATATTCCCTAAAATATTTCGAGGCATTTACGAAACGATTTCAATAGCTAAGTACCTATTATAATAGAAATACGTAACCGTAATGTTTCCAATTCCATTAATAGAAAATTCTTGATCCATTGTGAAGTAATACCGCAGTCTGCATTGTTCGTGAATTGTGGGGACGTGGTTAAAATTCTATTAAGTTTGCTGTGCTTTATGAGCGCCTGGTATTTGAGAAATATTGGGTGTAGCACAAGGCGACTGCGGCGGCAGTTTAGCCAAGTTTATTTCCCGTAGCAGCATTTAAAGAATATTATAGTATGCCTAGCGGGTTCATCGCATTTTAAAAAATGTAACCTAACCCAAAAAAATTGATCATGTGTGCACAATTGATAATTTAATAGAAAATTACAATTAACATCAATTTAATAGACTTTTTATATTAAAAGCTAGGTTTGGTTGATATGATTCGAATAGAGGTTTACAAAAATTCGACTATAAATAAATCCAAATATTATATGTTTGTTGCAACGTAATATAAACAAAAAAACAGCAAATGAGCAAGAAATTCACCTAGAAGTAAATACCACTGCCATTACATTATTGTACTCAGGTCCATCTTTGCAGACTAAGCTGGAATGCCTAATATAAGCGTTTCTCATAACCATACCCGACCCGTGTGGCAGAACGGTTACCATACCGGTCTGACGCGCAATGGGTCCCGGGTACGATTCTCGGCCAGACAGGTATCTAAATGATGAGTTTAGATTCATGTTCTGGGTGTGGGTGTTTGTGTATTCGTCTACCCACGACACTGGAAAACATCCTAGTGTGGGGCTATGAGTGTAGAAAGCGTGTACACCCTTCATTCAGAACACTAGCGTTTAACGCAGCTACTATGAAGCTTAAACAAAAATACGCACAGGAAAGTTGACAACATCGCCACGATGGCACCCTCCCCTCCAAGCTTGTTATAGTACTAGGTATTCAACCTGGGGAGGGAAGGGCACTTGTATTGTAAACGTACAACCCTCCACACGAATATATGTATACACATGTACGCGATTATGACCCGTGTTGCCTAATTGTTGGTATGATAATCGCGTGGACTGAATGTGTGAAACGGTTGTATCTTCTTGCGCGAAATGTCTTTCATGTGGCGTGTCTGATCTTTGTTTTTGACGAAGTAAATAGACTACCATACAAGAGGAACGGTTTCTGAGGTGGTTAATATCTGTCGTATCATCTCAACGTGTTTCTGTTCTGAGTATGAAAATCTCTACATTCGCTGGCCTAAACAATTGATGTGCGTGTCGGAATAGATAAAAATTGAAGGCACTGAGATGTATAATATATTTATGTATAAGATTATATTTAAAGGGCAGCGAACTGAACAAATCAGTCTAGACGCCTGCCCACTAGGTACACGTTGAACTATGAACTCAAGGTCAACTAACCTAACGAATGGATAAATTAATAACTATAACCAATCTGACAGAGTGGTCAAAATAGAGGATGTAAGTTATAGTGAGATGCATATATTTCATATATACTATAGATATATCTCAGCTCATATGATTTAAAAAAGATTATTATGATCAGCTGAGATATAAATCGAGAGAGAGACAACTAGAGAAGTCACGTCATATCAGTACAATATAAAAATGTCTGTTCCATTAGTGAAATTGGGTATATTATTATTGCCAAATGACTGCGGCTGAGGTTGTTAGAAAAATAGATTTTTTGATATTACATCATTTTTTCTAAATGTTTTTTTTTAATGGGATCTACCTATCGATAAGTGTTAGAATAATTGAAATCTTGTTTACAGGTAACAGCTCCAGAACAAATCATTACGACAAACATCATTCCTGATAGCTTCATTGGTATGAATGATATGCATTTATTTATTGCACAATTTGTGTCTGTTTATAGTTCACAAAAATTTGGAATATTTTCTATTCCAATAGTTATAAACTGAGCTTTATTTATTTAGTTAGCGGCGGTATAATTGTATTAGGGACTTAGGAACGTCTTTTATTACAACGATTATTTATCCTGTTATTTATTTTAATGTATACTTTGGTTCAAATTTATTGGTCTGTGGAGGCGCCATCGGCATCGCCACACCTATTTCTACCTTACATTAGTAGCATTAAGCTCTATTGTGTTCCAATTTAATCTGTAAGGTTAGCAACGCATTTGTAGGCCTCAGATAGATTTCACTGTCACATGAGGCGATCATTATAGTCCTCGGGAGTAGCAACGCATCTGTGGTTGACGTCAGATGGAACCCATGTTCTGTATGTAGTTGATTACAGATGTCCACGAGCGGCAGTGACCACTTACCATCAGGTGGACTGCATGCTCGTTTGCTACTTCAATGAGATAAAAAAAACTTATTTGGAGTTTACAACACTAAATGTTTCATAATATTTCTTTGGAGGATTGCATGCCAATTTGCCACATAAAAAATATTTTAAATTCTAGAGTTGCAATGACCACACCTACCATTTACATCTATAGATATCGAACGGGCTGTTGTGGACAATCATATTCTCCTACACAATTTTGGCAGGTATGAGTAGTGTCTGTGCGGTAGTTTTTTGATCTCTCGTCTCTCGTCAACCCATTATTGTCCCACTGCTGGGCACGGGTCTTCTCTCAGAATGAGAGAGTTTAGGCCATACTCCACCGCGCTGGCCAAGTGCGAATTGGTGGACAGTTTTTTGTGAAGACATTTAAGTGACAGGACAGACATTTAAGTGTAACAATGTGTATTAATTGTATCTATCAAAAAACAGGTGACAGTTTTTTGATAGATACAATTAATACACATTGTTACACTTAAATGTCTGTAGGTGTAAACGCAGATTTAATTGGATTTCTTGTTTAATTACAAATAGATGACAGGCCCAATTTACGTCTATATTCATTGTTGACATACTTGAATCGAAACGTTATAATTTCCTACACCATGTCCTTTCTTGGAACTGAGAAAGGAGCCTTTTCCTTCAGACATTCTAAGGTTAGCTCTAAGAGATAGCTATTTTAACGATAAGGTCGTCTGTTGTACTTTACATTATATTTTTATTATGTTTGTTTTACGTGTACTATAAACCTATATTGTATAGTATTATGATATTTCAGAAATATTACTTAATATAAAATGTTTATTATCTTTTATCTATCGGAGAAAGTCAACAGTACATATAGAATATTGATAAAATACATTAAAACAAAAATTCGAAATTCCAATTTTCAATTTAAATAAACCTAAAGTAAATAAATGGAAATCCAATTGTGTTTACCAATACAGTTCCCTTTCAAAATGTTTACTTCACATCCAAACAACCCCAAATGAGGCGAACAATCCTCTTTTAATTCATTTATTGACCGAGGGTCGAATGGAGTAATTAAAATTGGCGAAAGTTCACCCTCTCTATTAAAATGGTTTGGCGTTTATAGAGAAATATTGATTAGGCTCGTGGTCATTGGGTAGAAATGTTGTGATATCTATACATTAATACGTTAAGCAAAAACTTGTGATTCGTTTTTTTTTTACTTGCCGTGGAGGGAGGAGGATGAAATTATGCACGGTTACAGTTGATGTAGAGGAGGATCACCAAATGCAAATATTTTTTTCAAATAATGCATAAAACATACCTAAAATTAACTAAAAACGCATTACACACACTAACTTGCATTTGACACAAACACATAAATAATAAATGAAAAAGACATTAAATGTCTATACATTACTTCAAAAATGTCAGATGTCTTTGTCGAAATACCCGCTATTGCCTTTAATTGCTTGCAGCTTAGTTAATAAAAACCTCGTTTTACCTTTAACGGTGATTTCTATTAATAAACTCAATAATACAATATATTAAGTGAGAAATATTCGTGCTACTTTGGACGATATGAAGTTTGGTTTTTTAAGTTAAATTACTGTTGAAATTCGATCGTTGCGACTAGTGTACAATTATTAAGCAAATACTATAGTGCGAAAGTTTAAAAGAGATATATAAACAAAAGTGTTGCTATTACAAACGAAAATTGGACCAATCTTGGTTCAATAGCAAGTACCTTCTCAATGTTTACACGATTTTTATTAAATGGATAATATATTATATTCTATAATAGATTTTATGTCACGCTAGAACAGAGAACAGTGTGAAGTAGTTTTTCTCAAATGTTTCTGGTATATTAACTATGTTTAGGCTTTTGTTTTGGTACTACCAATGAACTACATGAGATTATTGTTTGTAATAGTTACAGAAATGTTTAAATTCTTGATCTTGAATTTAATTTCAGACTAACTAAAATATTTAAGGACTATTTCATTACTTTATTGCGTTTGTTAGAGCGTAGGCTTCTACGGTGATTGGTATTGTATTATAAATTCCAATCAATGATTAAATTTAAAATAACTTATCATGTTGTCAATCACAAAATTATAAAATACTAGCCTTTGCCCGCGGCTTCGCTCGCGTGGAATTTAGTCTGCCACATAAAGTTTGCAAGGTGGTAGAGCAATGGTTCAACCAGGGAGGCATCACCGCCGCACCTATTTCTACCGTGAAGCAGTTCTTGATGACTTCAGATTGAACCCTTGCCCTACTTCCTAAGGCGATTAACATACGGTACCGCTCACTGCCACGGTAGGCGGTGAAGCGGATCTCATGTTGTATTGGGGTCTAATAAATCCGTTGATGCCTCACAAACGTACACCGACTGGCCGCGCGGTCCAGCGGTGTTCTCATCACCACCGTGTCTCCGCGCGAACGACAGTGCGGGGGGTCGGCGCCTCACACACGGGCTGGCGCCTTACCGCGCGGATCATCGTTGAAGCAAAAATGCATTTCGATGTCGAAAAGTTTATTTTGATGATCGGTCCATCCGCGCGTACAGGTGCGTAAACCGCCTTACCGCGCGGGGCACCGCTATTCGCGGCGGTGCGCGGTGCCGTGTGTTAATCGCCTAAATCAGTGTGTTCAAATTTCAAATCACAGGCACGTATATTAATTTGAATTAGTTTCGTCGGCAACAGATATTAATGCTTACTCTGAAATTAAAAGTTTTAAGAAAGGGTCTCAAAGCGCGTGACGGTTACCAACGCACAGTTGGCTAGCGTGGTCAACTACGACCTAAACTACTGCTAATCGTCAGATTATAATCATATGTCAATATGTGCCGAGTTGTGTTACATTAAAAGGTCGATGACGATTGAATAACATATTTAACCTTTCCGCTGTTTCATTCTCATTGACATTTTTTCTTTTTTGTCGAGAGAGAAACCTTCAAAAGGTACGCCGTGGGAGCGACGCAGGGTTATCTGGGATTCTTATAGCACCAGGACTCCGGGTCTTTAAAGGAACGCAACTGGAGTACTCTGAGTGCATTGCCCCATCGGGCTCCTCCCAAGAGAGCGGCTGGGCCCACCACTCCATCTGGTCTTTACCACGATATGCGACCACACGTACACCACCATCCTTCCCGGGATCGCCTGGCTGGACGGTTCAAGCTCCTTCCTGGCTCTCACGATAGCATGCGACCACACATCTTTCCCGAAGTTGCTAACTGGGTGTTTGGAGCTCTCCGTCTAGCCGCCCGCAAACCCGAAAGCTCCCTTTTAGTTACCTCTAACCACAGACAGGGGATACCGTAGCCTTATTCCCGGAACTACAGAGACGTCATCGACCTCTCACATTTTGCTCCGTATTTTATTACCATTCAAATATTAATATCATACAACTTCGTTGTATACGGCGGCGGCGCACGGCGCGTACTGCCGGTCAATCAATTGACTACGCAATATGTTATACTCGTAATATCTTCTAAACTACTTATCCAATTTACATGGTGTAAAAGGCAGATTCAATCTTTATTAGATGCTTGATTTTTTGAAATCATTTATTTTGATAAGGATTAATATTTAGTTTGTATAAAACCCCTGGAAACATCAACTTGATAGTTTTAAAATTTTCAAAGTATAAAAAGAGTTATTATGGGTTATACATAAAATATAGACATATGCTGTCGCGGACTTTTATTTAGATCTATGTGAGCCAAACAATCCCATGGTACATTATATTTGGATATCTCCAACGGTTTAGGCAGCGTACGCGAAGATAGCTCTCAGAGCACAACTTTTTTTCCGACTAACCTCATATTTCTCGTTATATTATAACCTTATAAAAAAAAATCCTTACAAATTATAGCCCATGTGTTATTCTGATGTATAACCTATACTACTGTAAAGTTTCAACCTAATCCGTTGAGTAGTTTTTGCGTGAAAGAATAACAAATACACATACATCCTCACAAACTTTCGCATTTATAATATTAGTAGGATTAAACTTAGTTTTTAATTATTGTATGAGTACTTAACATATTTTTTAACTGGTTTTGACAAACTAAAACTATGATATAGAGGAACATTTAATAAAAAGTTTTCATTAACCTCTGTACAATATTAAAATGACTTAAATATGTTTTTACGCATAATATATATAACTTTAATCAGTTTCCGAACTTATAACAATCTCACAACATCTCACATATTCAAAATTTTCTCAAAAGTTCTTCTCGAAACTTTGCATTTCGTACTTAGCAATCACATTGCACACTTCCATTTTCACTTTTGGTATTAGATTTGGTTGTAATTTCTTAACACTGGCCGCCATACTTCTGAAGAAGACGTCAATTTCGTTTGTGTTCTCTTTCAAGACTTTTTCTATTAACTTGTCTATGACTTGTGATCTCTGGTCACCCACTGTAACAGTTTTGGGATCCTCTATATACCTGACTATGCCAGGATCATTCATGATGATTGGTTTGGGTAGTATTTTAATCGGTGGCACGTCCCGTGGCATTGGTAATGACTTTTTCCTACCAGCGTTCTTTCTTCCAACTTTCTTTGGTGGTTCTTGTATGTTGTTTGATATGATTTTAATGTTTTTTGGCATTATTTTTATAAGCGGTTTCATGTCTTGCGGGTCCTGCTGTAGATTCTCCAGGACTGTGAACTGAAAAATTAAATATTCAAAGTCAGTCATGTAATGTCCCCGGTTTTATTCTTTTAGTGATTATAATGAGCGAGATAATGATGATAAGCATATTTTATTTATAGTCTGAAAGTAGTATAACAATAATTGAAACAATGTCCTGATAAGTTTTAGATATAAATAAATAATAAATAATAATAGAATAAATTTATTTATATATTTGTTTATGTATGTATATAGTATGTAGTATAGTGTATGGTGTATACTTGTATGTATGTATGTATTTAAAGCAATTTTTTTTTCGTTTTTTGTATTTTTTTCTTAAATTTCCACCTGCCGCAAATTTTCCAGCCACCCAGGGTTGACTGGCAGAGAATGCCATCAGGCATTAAGTTTGCCCTATTGTAACTTTTATTTTATAGAGGTGCAATAAAGAAATAAATAAAATAAATGATTACAAAAAAAACTCAGTATGTATTCACAACATCTACTGCGTTCTAGAACAATGTGCCAGTCAGGTTACCGTTGAGACATAGATACCTATATAATTCCTTGCGATTGACAAATGCTAAAAGCTAATTAGATATGAAGGAATTTTTATATTTAAATAAGTTAACATGGTTCTTGAGTTTGACTTTATATATGTACGGCCCCACAACACAGATACCTGCTGTCCTGTTAGTGTTAATAACAGAAGATGACCATTTTAATCTCCAGAAATGGTAATATATCTGGGTTTGAATTCAGTTTGTTTATGAGTTTTATGTAACTGTAACTGTACGGTTATAAATGTATTAAGTTGGTTAGGTTACAGAAGGCCATGAATGGCAGTGACCACTTACTGTATTTCTTTTATCTGACTGAAGTAGCAAACCAGCATTCAGTCCACCTGATGGTAAGTGGGCACTGCCGCCCATGCACGACTGTAATCAACTTCAACAGAACGTGGGTTCCATCTGAGGTCAAGCACAGATGCATTGCTACTCCCGAGGACTATGGTCGCCTCACGTGAAAATGTGCCGGCAACCACACTCTTCTATCGAAACACAAGTAAAATATGCAGTAAATGTTAATGTATGTATAGTTAATTATAAAAAAAAACATCTACCTCAAATAAGAAAAGTACAAACATACTTCATAGTATTCCTGATTGTCCGTGATGACTTCTTGCTGTTCTGGGATAATGATCTCGTGTTTGGGGTTGTCGTCCAGGGTCACCTCGTCGAGAACCTCCTCAGTGGCATCCAGTGATGTGTCGAGGAACTGCAGTTTTTCAAACATGGTAGCTTTAGTCTTGTGCATTGTGCCCATACGCTTGCTCCTCATGTAACCATCTCGGAGGCCACGCCAACGTTTCTTGCATTCTTCAACTGGAATGTGCAGTGAAGATATGGTATGAATTCATGACTTATGTTTGAAACTACGGCGCTCAAATTGTAAAAGAATAATTCTAATAGGAACCTTGATGTCCGGCTGGGAAGGCAAAGGACTACAAATGACACTCCTACTTTTAGGAAATATCAGTGACAAACACTGCTGTTTTGGTTTGAAGCGAGTGCTTATCTAATACATGTCTCAAGGGTAGCCACGCATATGTGGTCAACTTCAGATCAGATTCGATTCTTATCTGGGATTGATAACATAGTACATATGTACATGCAGCTTTACATATAAACAAGCAGGTTTCACAGATCGAAGAGGGTTCTGGTTTAGTAATATTTAACTTTTTAAGATTTTTTTAGTAATAGAATAATATGAACCTATTTCCTTTAAGTCATCGAAATTTACAATTATTATCGACTAAAAATTGCAGTTGAGATTCTTAAAGACCTAATAATATTTGTTGGTCCGTTATAATATTAAAGTCATGGTTGTTATGTATTTCACAATTCTTGTAAGGTAATTTACATAAATATATTATGTCATACATTCCATATTGTATTACCTCTTTCGTCAACAATAACATAAACAATATAATCAGCTGATAACTGCCAGGCTAAAAATAACCACTATGAGTCGTATAGCTGTTTTATAAATACCCGATTCGTTTCCCCACACCCACTTTTGTATATAAATGTTTATTTTATTCTTTGTTATGTTCGAAATAATAACATTGTTAACTGATTTTTATAATCAACAAAGCACATTTTTTAATTTCATTTCACGTATGAGACTAAAATAGAATGAACTCTGCAGTTGTGTTATGCAGCACAAGTCGACCAATAATCGTAGTTAACTTACCTGGCTTAAATAATTCCTGTGCTATTTCTTGCCATGTCGATTCCCTCGCCAAAATATTCTTCCTAGAAGGGTCCGAAAGATTGTACAAATAACTATGTGGCTGCACTAATTCAACTAATTTTTCGTCCTCTTCCGAAGACCACCCTACCGCGTTCAATGGCATTTTCAATTTATGGTTCTGGCTTGCGTCACGTCGTCGAAACAAGATGTCGGCCGCCTATCACGAATCACGACCGTAAACAGCCGCGCTGCGCAGCACGACGTCACGAACTAACGAACATTAAACGCTAGGGAATGCGACATTATAGTTTTCTGTAAGAAACCTTGTCTCTGATTGGCCGCTGGAAATATGTCAAATTCAACGCCGTATAAAGCTTACGGCAGTAGTCTTCAGCGCCATCTGTTGTAAGCAAACTAATTGCATATTGCCCTCTAGTGTGAAGTAGTAGTACTGCTAAAATATATTTCCTTTTACTACTAGATGGCGCTTTCAGTGAAGTGTACAGATCCCGTTAAGTCTGAAAGTCGGCTGTCGCAGTCAAACATCCTGATCCCCCAATATGTTTAATGTCGAACCGGTTAGCGATCGGCGACCGACAGGGGTTTGGGAGCGCTATTGTTTACAATAAATGGGTTTTTTCTGAATCTAATCGAAATTATGTATGTTTCCAATATAAATCTTGATCTATTATGAGTATGTAATGCATTTTACTTGAATATTTCTACTTTAATATTGAATTGAAGCTAAATTTTGTGATTTAATATGGGGTGACCTAATTTTTACTGCATTTCACAGTAAAAAAAATAAAATAAAACGACTGGTGAATCTTATCTTAAGTTTTATTTACAATATTATAAGAACTACATTCTTCAAGAGCTCCTAGGCACAGCATTTAATGTTATCTCTTTCAGTAAACCTGGTGCACCCATGAAAAATATAGTGTCTACATTGGCACAGGAAGTCAAAAATTTATCTGACAAAGACTACATTGTTATAATTGCTGGCAGTCAAGACAAAAATCCCTTCGAGTTAAGGACATCTCTGGATCTATGGCTAAAAACTGTAACAAATACGAATATTTTGGTTTGCCAAACAGCTTTTAATAAATATCTTAATGAAAAAAAAATATATATGAAAAAAATATTTATGCAATGAATTAACAAATACACGCGAGGTAGTTGATGCACTTTGCTTAACAGAACATTTTGTGCGAAAGGGAGAAGAGGACAATATAAATATTACAAATTATTATTTAGCATCTATATACACAAGACTCGAAAAGAGGGGAGGTTCTTGCATATTGATACGTAACGGATTAGAATGTACGGCTTTATCAGATATTAATGAACCTATTAACTCTACGTTTGAATGTTCTGCAGTAGAGATAAATTGTTATAAAATAATATTAGTATGTATCTATAGGACGCCAAATGCAAGTAATTTTAGTGCTTTCATTAACCAACTAAATATTCTAATAAATATAAATATGTGAAAAGATATGTTTAAGAACGTGATAGAAAAATAATCATATGTGGTGATTTTAACATTGACAGCTGTCAGCTGTAACGGTGAAACTGGTTCCTCAGTAATTTACATTGAAATAATTTATTACACCCTTTATTTATATTAATTTTATTAAATTGTAAATGATAAGTCCATAAATATTCACATAAAGTGTTATCCACTGTATAGATCTAGTGTAATAGTAGTAACTAGTGATAAAAATCGTGACGGTGAAGTGTCTTAGAACTGGAATAAGAACAATTAGTTAATAGTGAACAGTGATTTAGGCACATCCGTACTGATGTATAATAATCAAAATTAGTGTTAGTTTAGTGTCTGTGACAGTATTATTCAATAAACAAACAATTTTAAAACATTTAATGAATGCAAATTGTTTAAATATAAATCGAGGGTGTCTTTGAAACTTTTTGTTAGCGAGCTTTACTAATATACCAAACCAATACATAATTTTCGCGTAATATTGCAAGTCACCTGTGGTGTGTTTACTAAGGATCGTTAATTTAAAGTCTTGTTGCGCGATAGACGGAGGTTCAAACCTCTCGAGTAGTAATTATTTTTTAGTTTTTTCTTTTTTATTATTTTTTATTTATTTATATTTTTTTATTTTTGCTGAGGAATCATTACGCCACTTAATTATTATTTGATTTATTTTATTATTTAATAATCTTTTTCATCGGTGACATTATTTTGTATAAAACTGTAACTTTCTTTGAGTTTTTCCTGTGTGCAACTTTTTCGCGCATTATTATTATTATTATTATTTATTGAAGTTCACTTTTTTTTCGTTTACTTAAAATGATGACCCGCAGAGCTTTAGCTCGTCAAGAAGAAAATAAACTTCAATTAACTTTAAACGAATTGAAGTCCGCCAAACAGTTGTGCGAGGAGCTGAACAAAGAAAGAGACGATAATGAAAGGGAACTATTAGATTTACTTAATATTGACAAGAAATTAAAATTAGAAATGGCCGACCTACATAATTTATGTAAAGATGTAACAGATGAGCGGGACCAGTTGCGGCTCGTGGTGGACGGATTCAACGAATGCAGCATAGAATATGAGAAGGCCTTATGCCGTATCGATTCTTTAGAACATCAGTTACAGGAGGCTCATAGAAAAATTTGCCATCTAGAAGCCGCAAACCATGCTAACACTGCATCTTTGAATCAAAGTCTTTTCGATGAGTTGGTAACCGGCGCCCCGGAAATTGTTTCTGCTCCATTTAATGTAAAGCCTATGATTACAATTGATCTCACAAACGACAGTGTAAATAGTGTAATTAAATGTAGCAAAAACAAACTCAAGAAATATGTAAAAATTAATAAATACATTAGAAAAACTCAAAAGATAATAAAGAAACATAGATTTTTTATTAAAAATGTAAAATTAAATAGAGAGCGTTTGCAACTCATAGATAAATTAGACATGTATGCCTCTAAACTAAAAAATACCACATTGAAATATAAAACTGACACAAATAATTTTCAATGTGAGATTAATCGCTTGGAGGCAAAGTTAAAGTCAATTAATATAAAGTATGAACAATCAGAAAACCAGTTAAAGGAGTACATTTTAGCAATGAACGAATTAATGGCATGTAATGCGTCGGAAACACCGAAATATTTGGATAGCACTAAAATCTCGCTATCTGAGCCTTGCTCATTGCCTAAATGTGACTCTGATGAATCAAATACATGTATGCAATCTGTTGCTAATAGTTCCCAAGTGCTACATAATTTGTTAAAAACGTCTCCTACAGATACTAAGAGTAATATTGTAATATTTAGTGACGAAATGGGTAAGGACATGGGTCATCTTTTGTCAAAACACTGCAAAGGCCATTCAGTTATCAATCACTGTATGCCTGGTTTATCTTTTCAAAATATCATGGACAAAATTTTGACTCATAAGTTTAATTCCCACTCTACTGTAATTATTCTAGTAGGAGATAGGGGAGGTGTAAATAAAAATAAATTAATATATTATTACAATCTTTTAAATAATCTAAAAGTGGATAAAATCATTATGTTTACATTTCCCTACAGCCAAAGCTTGTCACAGGTGGAAAATAATTATAGGTATAATCTTAATTTGACATTAAGTAATTTGACATGTCAACATATTAATTATATTAATAATAAATTTCATATTATTGACATTAACAATTATGTTAAATATTTCTATTTGACAAAAGATAAGTACTATCTTACCAGATATTTAAAAAGACAAATAGCTGTTTCGCTATCATATTATATTGATATTTCAGCCAAGAACTTGGCTACTAAGGTTGCTTCTATTGAGCAATTAAATAATATTGACATGAATTCAGCCAATAATTTGGCAAATATTGACAATTACAATTATTTAAATTAAACAATATGACAATAGAGACAACCTCTAGCAGTAATGTTTTAAAATTATCGTCGGTCACCCTGGTGCATCAGAATATTCAAGGAATGATGGGCAAAGACTTAGAGATAGAACTTTTTTTGGAAAATAGTAACATAGACATTCTATGTATAACAGAACATTGGCTGAAAGCCGATCAAATCCTTTTTAACTTCTGTAAGCATCAGGTTGCCAGCTCGTTCAGCAGAATAAACATGATACGCGGTGGTTCACTTATAATTGTAAACAACAATATAAAATTTAAGGAACGGAAAGACATTGTGAACCTGTCTGTTGAGCGAGTTATTGAAATTTCATGTATAGAATTTGAGCAGTTCCTGGTTGTTAGCGTATATAGACCCCCCATTGCACCTTATGAGGAATTTGAAAAATTAATGGAAGAGGCTTTATTTAAAGCCACCAGCTCTAATAAGGGAATTGTTGTCTGTGGAGACTTCAATATTAATATTCTAGAAAATACAGCTCAAACAAGAAAACTTATTTTGCTCTTTAAATCCTATAATTTATACAACAGTTTTTATGAACCTACTCGGATAACTGCTACTAGCTCAACATGTATAGATAATATGTTTACAAACTTAAAACCATTAAATACTTCGATTATAAACAAATTAGACTCAGATCATTGTGGGCAATTAGCAGTATTCCCTGTAAAAATCAATAAGACTGAAAAAAGGGAGATTAAGTTTGTTCCTATAAATAGTTACCGCCTTGAACTATTTAAAAGCAATTTGGCTCAAAAATTGCCTTTGTTGCCTATACACAATGACCCTGATATTTTATATAACTCGATATTTAACTTAATCAGTATTGAATTTGGAAAAGTTTTTAAGTCAAAAACCATAAATGATGGACGAACGAAATTTAGTGAATGGGCAACGAGAGGTATTTATATAAGTAGACGCAAATTGTATGACTTATATTATGAAAAATCTTATAACCATGATGTTAAATTTAAAGAATATGTAAAAAAATACTCTAAAATTTTTAAGCAGGCCTGTTCCTGTGCTAAATCCCTATATTTAAGAAATAAGATAAACAAATCTACTAATAAGATTAGAACGACGTGGAACATTATCAACAACGAAAGTAATAACTTATCTAAACATAAACAACACTTTAATTTAAAAATTAATAATATAGATGTAAAAGGAGATTTGGAGGTGGCATCAGAGTTTGAGAACTTTTTCACTAATATACCCGTATTAACAACAAAAACTCTGAAGTCGTCCTCTACTTCTGCCGAGTCCTTACTTAAAGAATATGTAACTGAATGTAATACAGGTTTTGAATTTTCAAAGGTTAATGCGGGAGATATCATTATTGCTTTTAACAGCCTAGACCGTAAGAAAACGGCAGACTTATGGGGACTTTCTGTTAGGGTTGTTTCCTCGATTATTCATCTCATTGCACCGCACTTGGCTACTGTATTCAATGCCTGTGTTACTTACGGTGTATTTCCTGACCTTATGAAACAAAGTAAAGTTATTCCAATATTTAAATCAGGTAGTACTTCAGATCCAACTAATTTTCGACCGATTTCTATACTACCAACGTTAAGTAAAATTTTTGAAAAAATCATCCTAAATGATTTGTTGAATTATTTTAATAAAAACCAAATACTTCATGATAACCAATTTGGCTTTAGAAAGAACCGCTCTACTATAGATGCAGGAACTAAACTACTGAAAAATGTATTCGAAGCCTGGGATGGATCACGCGATGCCCTAGGTGTATTCTGTGATTTATCCAAGGCTTTTGATTGTGTCCACCACGATACACTAGTCAGGAAATTACACCATTATGGGATCAGGAACAAGGCTCTTAGCCTTTTGAATTCTTACTTGAATGACAGAATTCAAAGGGTTGTAATAAATGGTACAAAATCGCCCGGCGCATGTGTTACAATGGGCGTTCCGCAGGGTTCGATACTCGGTCCATTCTTGTTTTTAATTTATATCAATGACTTGCCTCATTATGTAGGAGATAATCACGAGATTGTATTGTTTGCTGATGATACTTCATTATTATTTAAAATTAAACGACAACTGGATAATTTTGACGAGGTAAACAATGCTCTCTCGAAAGTTGTACATTGGTTCAACATAAATAACCTTCTTCTGAATGAGACGAAAACTAAATGTATCAAGTTCTCGTTGCCCAACGTGCGACACGTTGAAACCAATGTACAACTCAATGGAACGGTTTTGGATCTTGTGGATTCATCTGTCTTTTTAGGCGTTACTCTAGATGCCAGATTGCAATGGGGTCCCCACATTGAAAAATTGTCGGGTAGACTCAGTTCGGCGGTATATGCTGTGAAAAAAATTAGGCATTTAACTGATGTTGAAACAGCTAGAATAGTTTATTTTAGTTACTTCCACAGCATTATGTCTTATGGTATACTGCTGTGGGGTTGTTCTTCAGACCTCAATTCTATCTTTGTATTGCAGAAGAGGGCTGTTCGAGCCATTTATAATCTAAGTCCGAAATCTTCACTTAGAGAAATATTCAAAGAAATAAATATTCTTACTGTTGTATCCCAATTTATATATGAGAATTTGATTTATGTTAAGAAAAATATTAATAAATTCAGTAAACTTTGTGACAACCATGATATAAATACAAGGAACAAACACAATCTCTCCGCACATGTTACTCGTCTCCACAAAATTAATAATTCTTTTATGGGTCAATGTATACGCTTTTATAATAAACTACCAATTCAAATCAGAAATTTGTCAATCAATAACTTTAAAGCATTTATTAAGATCAAGCTTAGTCGTAAAGCATATTACAAAATTTCTGATTATATAGATGATAAAACAGCTTGGGACTGAACAATACGTAATTAATAAAATGTCAAAGTGTAGCGTATCCTGCCAAACGTGCTCCTTGTTAGGCCAAATGTAGGGCAGGATACTGGAGCTAACTATTGTTACCCATGTAAAAACAAGATGGCAAATAAAAAAAATAAAAAAATAAAAAAAAGATATACAAAGAAAAAAGACAAACCCACTGAGTTTCTTGCCGGATCTTCTCAGTTGAGGTCGTGTTCCGATCCGGTGGTAGTGTAAAAAATATATATAAATGTAACTGACAATTTGTAAGCGCCCCCGAAGGCCTATGCAAAATAAAGACATTTCATTTCATTTCATTTCATTGATTTGTTAAAAAAAGCCGTATAACTCTCCAGTTTGAAACACTATTACTCAATTATAACCTGAGACTTGAGTTCTACTGTGTAACGCGACACGAAAGTAATACTTGTATTGATAATATTGCTCACAACACCCATGGCAGTAAAGCAAAAGTGCTTAATCTTGGATTATCTGACCACTCCGCTTTCTTAAATCTCTTTCTTAAATTTCTTAAATGTCCTATTAAACAAATTGGGTCAATTAAAGACTATTGGTATATAGAGACTCGAGGTTTCTGTGAGGAAAATGTGGTAAAATTTAAAAACTCTATTTATAATTTAAAGTATATACTTCAATGATGTTCTAGAAAGTCAGGATGTAAATAAATCTTTTGATCTTTTTCATGATATGCTCATCCTATTGCACAATCTTTGTTTTCCGATAAAAATAATTAAGGTCTGCCCTAAACCAAGACCTAAATGGATGACAAAAGGTATCAAAAAATCAAGTAAGCGCAAACGCAACTTACATTGGCAATTTCGTCTTAATAAAAATGATAGGAAATTATATCAACAATATCTTTATTATTCACGTGTGCTTAAAAATATAATAAAAACATCACATCGATTACAAAACTACAAACTATTAAAAAAACTCTCAAAACAAGTCTAAAGCAGCATGGTATATAATTAATGATAAAAAAAAAGTTCTAATAAATCAAAAATTAATGCAATTAAATATAATAATAAAACTATAACGAGTCCTCATGACATTGTAAATATTCTAAATAATAAATTTACTGACATGATACCAAATCAATTAAAAAACAGACCACAACAAAAGGAGTGCTTACAATATTCCTTTAACCAACCACTCCAGCAGATATTAAGAAAACTATTATTGGACTTAAAAACACCCGAAGTGTCAGTTATGATGAGATATCGAGTAAAATACTGAAAGTTTGTTCTTTACATATATATAAGATACTCAGCCATATAATAAATATTTGTTTACAATAAGGAATCTTTCCTGAAAGATTAAAAAGGACTGTAATCAAACCGCTACATAAAAAGGGAGATACATACAATTGCGATAATTATAGACCAATAGCTTTGATACCTGTTCTAGCCAAAGTCTTTGAAAAAGAAATCCATAAGCGTTTATATACTTTCTTAGAAAAAACTGCTATCTTCATAGATGAACAGTATGGGTTTAGAAAAAAAAGGTCTACAAATTTGGCAATATATGAACTTCTTAAAAACATTGTAGAAAGTTTAAATAACAGGGTACCTATATTAACGATATTTATGGACATGACACGAGCTTTTGACTGTGTTTGTCATAAAAAGCTCCTACAAAAGCTTTATGCATTAGGAATTAGGGGACCGGCACACAAACTTATACAATCATATTTATCAAATCGCACACAGTATACGGAAATAAATTATATTAGTAGTCAAGACCATGTAGAGAGAAAAGCTCGGTCTCTAACAAGAAATGTAGAGTTCGGTGTCCCCCAAGGCAGTATTTTAGGCCCTTTTTTATTTCTCGCGTACATCAATGACCTCCCAAATAGCACGGACCAGAAAATGATTATATTTGCCGACGACTCCACATTAATTGTGAAAGGTACTGACATTAACAAATATGAAAGTATTGTAAATTGTGCTTTAAATGACAATATAAAATGGCTAAATGAGAATAATCTTCAAATAAATTTGAAAAAAACTAAATTAATACAATTCCATTTCTATCAAGCTCGAAAACTAGAGATAATTATAAAAGCAATGTTTAGAATAAATCAAAGACAAAGTTGCAAGCTACTTTTTCCTAAAATTGGCATATTAACACTTCCTTGTATAAATATATACGAGGTCTGTATTTTTGTAAAAGAAAATATTGAATTATTTAATATGGAATATGTTACACATCCACGTAAGACGAAAAATACATATAAATTAATGCCTACAAATGTTCCAAAAAGCAAATTCTTCAAGAAGAGTCTTTATGCTATGGCACCCACAATATTTAACCACTTACCAGATGCATTAAAATATATTAACCGAACATGTTTTAAAATAGAACTTAAAAATATTCTTACAAAAAAATGTTATTATAGCATAGAAGACTTCTTGAAGGATAAAATGATAAATTTTTGATATGGTGTGACAAATGTGAGATATCGGTAATAGGCTATTTGACAATGCGAAAAATTAAGTGTCAATTACTGTTATCAGTATATATTATGAGTTTAAGAATGGTTATTTATTAACGTAAGTTGAAAATAATAATTAAATTTATTTAAAAATCCTTGAATAAAAATTCATTTTTTTAAACGTTTGTCACGTGACACAAAATGCTACTGATTTGGCGGGTTTATGATGACGTCACTTGCTTGTAAACTTTCGTTTTTTGTTTACAACAAATGTATGTGGATGACATGAGCCACAGATGACAATACAGGCAAGTGACGTCACCAACCCGCCATATGTCAAAGTAGCGTTTTTGCGCGCTATTTAAATATTGAATATTTAATTTGATATTTTTCAGCAAATATGTACCAAAATTAAAAAAAAACAACTTTTACTGGGTTCCTTAAACTCTGCTAGATAATATAAAATGGATTTTAAAAATCTGTCAAATAGCCCATTGAATGTATGCGTAGAATGTTGTTTAATTATATTTTATTTTTTATTTCTAATAATTTTGCTAAGTTAATTGACATTTTTTTTTAAATTTTGACATGAATTCTTTATTAATATGTAAATTAATATGAAGCTATAATTTTTAATGCGGCAATATTGTACGCCCACAGGGCATAAACAGAGAAAAACTGTAAAATTATAAGATCTACACTGTACCTGTTAGGTGCAATAAATAATTACTGATTACTGATTACTAATTACTGACAGATAAGTTCAATAGCAGTCTCAGTGTTTTTTTTTGTTTATCAACTAGTTATTATTATATTAATTAATACTTTGAAACAAATCTATTTACACTATATACAAAACAAAATATTAAAAATAAATAAAACATATATTTTTTTAAAAGTAAATAAAGTAAAAGAAAATAAAAAGAAATTATAAATAAAACAATAAGTCCATATCACTGCCTCTTGGGAGAGTCCCAAGAATGCTGGCGGGGATTACCTCTTTGTATGACTAAACTGATTCTTTGGCCAAAATACGAACCAGCTCTTGGGTCTCCTGAAGCGTCAACCAGTCGCGACGATAGTTCTTTGCAGAACCGTCGTGCTTCTGGCCCCCATGGACCTAAAGTCTCTACCGCAAACGGCACAAATATGTAACCTTCCCCAAGAGCTACATATTTGCGCCGCTTAGTAGATTCGGCCGTTTCTGCCGCACCACATGCTCGCGTCGAGGTCACCGATATATGAGATGGAGCCAGCGTATCAACGCAGGTTGCATCCCATACAAGTGACCTCCCCTGATTCCAGGGAACGAGTGTCATACCGTCAGGCCTCTTGCCATCGTCACGTGCTATACCATTCGGCTCAAGGATAGCCGGCACGTTGACGGTAACAAGGGCCCTTCGAATGATGTCGTTGACGCATGCGTGACGTGACAAACGGCCTGCACTTCGGCGACAAGACAGTCCATGATGGCCGAACGTTTCCCCACACAGACAGCGGTGTGGCTCGTTTGTTTTTACACCTAAACGCAGGCAAACACAAATGGAAAAACTTAAATCATCTAAAAACGTACCAAGTTATATGATGGTAAAGCCTGCAGTCTCAGTGTTACATTTAATATATTTTGAATATGAGTTGATCAAACATGATACTTTTGCAAGTCCCAAAATTAGTGTCTAGAAAAATACTGAAGTTTGGGTTAATACCTTTTTACAATTGAATGTTTTTATAAGATTTACATAGAATTGAGTAATCGACAAATACACATACTGAAGTGTTTCTAAGAAATATTTTAAGCACCATGCAGGTAAAGTTAAGTGATAAACCAACACTTAGGCCCTATAGACATAACAAAAGTATGGACATGACTTTAACAAATCAAAAAATAGTGTGATTTGTTTTGAAAACTCTTGAAAGTATTTTTATTCAATATACTAGGTGAAATCACAGTATCCAGTTAATTTGTGAATAATATTTACGTATTTATAATATTACGTACATTTAAAATTTCACACTTGGTAGTAGGTACAATTTTTTAAGGTGAACATATTAAATGGAGCGATCCAACTGGTATAGAACAAGTCGGTCAAATTAAAAAAGGCATGAAAAAAAGCAATATTTTTTTTGCGCCCAAACTTGGAAATGGGCTACCCTCCATGCGGGGAGGGTGGTGGTGAATGCTCATGCATACCAATACGGCCGTCCGCATTAGTTATGTGGGATGAGCACTATGCTGAGCACCTAAGTTGCCTAACTACTGGGGTGCCAAGAGGCATTCCAGGTCATACGAGAGCTTGTTTGGGGAGTCGGTGACAGCATTCCTCGGCTGATGTATCAAATAAGGGGTAGGAAGGGGAGGGATGTAATCCGCCGCCTCCACCACGAGATGGTTAGGTTAGGGTAGGTTAGGTCAAGATGACTATATCAGTTGGCAGTTGGATTGGGTTCGTGCTTCGGTCGTGAACTCGGATTGACATGATGGCGGCTGTGTAGACACACTTCAACACCTCGTTGTACTTATAGTCGATCTGGCAACGCTGAAGTGACTTTAGCACCGCCCAGTGCTCGATAGAATCAAAGGATATCTCATAGTCCACATAAGCAACATATAACGGCAGACTATACTCCTCGGTCTTCTGTATAATCTGCCCAAGTGTGTGAATGCGGTCCATGGTGCTGTAGCCTTTTCGGAATCCGGCTTGTTCGCAAGGCTGGAAGTCGTGAAGCCTGCGTGCAATCAGTGAGTACGTGCGTTTAGTGAGGACTCTCGAAATCAACTTATACACGTGGCTCAGGAGCGCAATGGGCCAGTTGTTCTTCAAAAGGGTTTTGTCGCCCTTTTCGAAGACAGGCACCACCACGCTTCTGCTCCGCGCTTCCGGGGTGGTTCCGCTATTGATGACAGAATCGAACAACTTTTGGAGCGCCACTAGTATGGGTTTACCGCCAACTTTTAGCAGCTCTGTTGTGATTCCATCTTCGCCCGGTGCCTTGTTGTTTTTCAGCTGTTTGAGAGCCTCTAATCTAGTACAGGCTGACATCTGTATCTTAAATGTTAGTACCTAAATAACCTGTGTCCGTAAAAAGTATTTTGTTACGTGTTAATGAGAAGTGTGGTGTGGCTCAAAGCAAGTAAAAGCGCACAAAGGCACATTGCAAGCTTTGCAATATGCATTTGTACGTTTTTTGCACACTGTGCAGATTCGTCTTTTGCGCTCGTTCTTGTCCGCATTCAAAAACTCATACTGAGCTGGAAAATGACCCACAGTATTAGATGGCAGTGCGGGCCGAGGGGCAGATGGACGCCCATGCTTTGATAGCAAATCTTGTACCAAAGCTTTCCAGAAGTTTCTGTAACTGATTTGATGATGTGCCTTGTATAGAATGTAGGCATTTAGGACACTAACATTTAAGAGCTTTCTGAAAAAACTTTTGTACCAGGATCTAGTCCGCTTCCTTTCAATGGGACACATGGCGATCATCTGGTCCTTGCGATCAAGCTCCCTCATACAGACTTTATAGTCCGATGCGACGCTGGGCTTTACCGTGCCGCCATACATGGTGGTTGCTATCCCATGATATGTTGAGATAAAAGCCACGCGGTTTTTATCTCGCCATACCAGGAGATCTACATCTCCCGATGTGCAGCCACTCACTTGACCTACAGCCATGTCTTTTTTCGCGAGATTCTTTAGATCCACGGGAACGAACGGACGATTTGTTCGAAGCGTTCCCACGCAGTCGAAGCCTCGATGTTTCAACTCTCGCGCAAGTGCAGGAGAGTTGTAATATTCGTCCATCCAAATGGTGTGACCCCTGTGCTCAAGACCATCCAACAGTCTAAACACAAGAGCTGGCACAATACCAGAAATAGGACCGTCTTGTGACTCGGAGGTGTTGTCAAGTCCTGCGTGGACTTCGAAGCGCCACAAGTATCCTGTTCGGGATTCGCATACTTCGTATGTTTTAATTCCTACGGAAGGCGCTTTATTATTAATAAATCTGTTATTGCCTAACCACCCCTTCCACATAGTAAGGCTGTCATCGAGGGCCACATTTTGAGACAAAGTATATAAAGCAGAAAATTTGTTGTTAAGGTGGTCCAAAATGGGCTGCACCTTGAACAACTTCGCCTCTGCTCGCGTCAACAATTCGGGATTACACCCATCATTGCTCCGAAAATGAAGGCACTTGCTCAGCAACAGGAAGCGATTTATGCTCATCGCCGCAGTGAACCCAGGAGTACTGAAAATGTCCTGACACGAATTCCAGTACTCACTGAGATGTGATTTTACTACAACCCCGGTAGCCAGGATTATTGCAAAATACACCCTCAGTTCATCTGCGGTGGTGTCATGCCATTTGGTGATGCGACTATGCATTTGCATAGTCCCATCCGCCTGCATATTCGCTGCCACTTGCTGGGCATGAGCATTGGTTTCGTTCGCAATATGTAGCATAATATCATTATCCCATATGGCGCAGAAAGCGTCATAGGGACTAATGTACTTCGCTGTTGGCCCGCAACTTTGGACGGAGAAACGTTCCCTTCTTTCTTCAGCGGGTTTTTGAACCGAAGGGAAAGCCTTCCACTCAAAATGAAACCTCTGATCATCCAGAGGAAGAAGAGGCGGAAAAGATGAATCAGAAAGGAAATAAGTTGAATCAGAAAGAAAATAAGAAGGTGGGACATGAGGAAGCAATGAAAAACATGTAGCAGGAGGAGATGAAGCCGGAAGAGGAGGCGGAGAGGTGTTGGAGGCGGATACAGGAGGCCATGCAAGGCACACTTCAGCGTTCGTCTCCGGCGCAGCTTGTTCTTCGTCATCGAAGTTCATATACATCCTGACCGCACGCGGCACTATAATCCCTTGTTGCTCAATCTCTTCATCATCATCATCATCCTCTTCTTCACTGCCTGTCGACAATGGTAAAAAAAACATTGGTCATACTACTCTGTTTTAATTAATAAAAGTTTTGGAAAAGAAAATAAACTTACCCCAACCAAGCACATTTATGATTTCATTATTACGCGGCCCTCGGCTGGATGATGTTGATGAAGGTATTCTGTGTAAAAAAAGAACAAAATTTATGTTATTCATAAGTAGAAAGGTATCGTTATACATATTATTTTACTCTGAAGGTCTTAAAAATTAAGTATACTCACATGCACCGTTCAGCCGCCGGATCTTCTACCGGTACTTGACTAACAAAAAAAAAAAATTAGTTAATCTGATACAAAATAAAATAAAATATCTATGTATTAATACGTGAAGCAAAAACTTGTGGTGCATTTTTAAGTTACATGCCGCGGACGGATTATTTGATATTTTTTTTCAAACAATGCATATAACATCAACTAAAACCACATTACACACACTACCGTGCATTTGTCAAAAACACATAAATAATAAATGTAGCTTTGTCTCTTAAACTTTTAAACCTCTTTTTATCTTTTGGTTATTTTTAGTAACACATTTGGTGATTTCATAAAAAAATATATATATATTCATATACTTTTATAGATTACTTCATAATACTTACACACTACCACCAGACGGGAATTCGGCCGAAGGACCGCGTCCGCGTCCACGGCTACAGCCACGTCCCTGACCACGCCCACGCCCTCGGCCACGATTTCTTTTAGTTCTATTAAACAATGCAACAAACAAAACACACTGAGCATACAAATAAAACATAAATACAAATCCGCCATTCAGTTGTTCAAATTACTATGGAGGCCATTTTTTTTATACTTCTTTTAAACCTCTTTTTACCTTTTGCGTGTATTAAGATAACTTGAAAATTAATAATAATTGAATTTAGGAAGTACTTTGGACATTATCAAGTTTAGTTTTTGAGTTGAATTACGGTCGAATTTCGACCGTTGCGACGGGTGACTCGTTTTAATTAATTAATTTATAAAATATATCTGGCATTATCAATAAAATAAATTTGGTTTTGTAACCTATTTTCGGATACTTACGCGAGCCGCTTCCTCGTAGAATTACTCTCAGAGGCAGTCCCTTCATGCAGCGTGCCACCTCGCGGCGTACGCACAGGCGTACTCCCTCGCGACGTGCGAGGAGTGGATGCCCCACTTCCACCGCATTCGACGTGCCTGTAACCCAGCGTTGACCGTCCCGATTATTTAATCAACATTAAATTTGACAAATCTAGACAAATTTAAGTCGATCTGCAGTTCATCGACAAAAAAAACGTCGCCAATTCCCCCAGACCCCTACACCAAGAAGAAAACGTAATCTAAAAACATCTCCTATTGCAGTTATAGTAGATAAAACATTGTTACAAAGGTATAATACTCACATCGCTGGTGAAGGTATCGACTCGATGACATCTAGATGAGAGTCGTCCAGACAGACTTTCGAGGGCACCAAATCCAAGACCTCTTTAAACATCAACTCTTTACGCTTCTTGGGGTCTTCTACAGGTGCTGGGTGCTGATCGCAAGACGTTTTGGTGGCCATGGACGTCAATGACGATATTGATCTAAAAACAAAATTAGAGTAAAATTTCTGCAAATACTCAATAATTATAAACTAGCATTCCGCCCCGCAGACTCACTTCTAAAGATTATTTTTAAGTTTAGAATTAAATTTATGCCTTAACGAAAATATAAAAAAAATGCCCAATTGGTCGAGCAAGTTTTATACTTAGTAACACATTTGGTGATTTCATAAAAATATATATTTTTTCATATACTTTTATAGATTATTTCATAATACTTACACACTACCACCAGATGGAACTTCGGCCGATTGACCGCGTCCGCGTCCACGGCTACAGCCACGTCCCTGACCACGCCCACGCCCTCGGCCACGATTTCTTTTAATTCTATTAAACAATGCAACAAACAAAACACACTACGCATACAAATAAAACAAGAATACAAATCTGCCATTCAGTTGTTCAAATTACTATGGAGACCATTTTTTTTATACTTCTTTTAAACCTCTTTTTACCTTTTGGGTGCACTAAGATAACTTGAAAGTTAATAAAAATTGAATTTAGGAAATACTTTGGACATTATCAAGTTTAGTTTTTGAGTTGAATTACGGTCGAATTTCGACCGTTGCGACGGGTGACTCGTTTTAATTAATTAATTTATTAAATATATCTGGGATTATCAATAAAATAAATTTGGTTTTGTCACCTATTTTCGAATACTTACGCGAGCCGCTTCCTCATAGAATTACTCTCAGATGCAGTGCCTTCATGCAGCTTGCCACCTCGTGGCGCACCCACACGCGTACTCTTTCGCGGCGTGCGAGGAGTGGATGCCCCACTTCCACCGCATTCGACGTGCCTGTAACCCAGCGTTGCCCGTCCTGATTATTTAATCAACATTAAATGTGACAAATCTAGACAAATTTAAGTCGGTCTGCAGTTCGTCGACCAAAAATAACGTCGCTAATTCCCCTAGACCCCTACACAAAGAAGAAAACGTAATCTAAAAACACAGTACTATCTCCTATTGCAGCTGTAGTAGGATAAAACATTGTTATAAAGGTATAACACTCACATCGCTGGTGAAGGTATCGACTCGATGACATCTAGATGAGAGCCGTCCAGACAGACTTTCAAGGGCACCACATCCAAGACCTCTTCAAAGATCAACTCTTCGCGAGACGTTTTGGTGGCCATGGACGTCAATAACGACATTGATCTAAAAACAAAATTAGAGTAAAATTTCTGCATATACTCAATTATTATAAACTAGCATTCCGCCCCGCAGACTCACTTCTAAAGATTATTTTTAAGTTTAGAATTAAATTTGTGCCTTAACGAAAATATAAAAAAGTGCCCAATTGGTCGAGCAAGTTTTATATTTAGTAACACATTTGGTCATTTCATAAAAATTAAAATGTTATTACAAATCACGAGCGGAGTGTTTTTCAAGGCGACCACGACTAGCACGCTGTACACCACGCGTTCGCACACCACCACCAGATGGGACTTCGACCGATAGACCGCGTCCGCGTCCACGGCTGCAGCCACGCCCCTGACCACGCCCTCGGCCATGATTTCTTTTAGTTCTGTTAAACAATGCAACAAACAAAACACACTGAGCATACAAATAAAACAAGAATACAAATCTGCCATTCAGTTGTTCAAATTACTATGGAGGCCGTTTTTTTTTATAATTCGACCCATGTTCCTTGGAGAAAGTTGTTTTCGTTTCGTCTATACTAATATTATAAAGAGGATAACTTTGTATTTTAGTATGTTTGTAATGAATTAAACTATATGTTGTTGTTATGAATTAAATCAAAATTACTAAACCGAGTTCAAAAATTCTTTCACCGTTAGATTGCTACGTTATCCCTGATTAATATAGGCTATTTTCATGACTAGAATACATAAGGAGGCCGAGCTAAACGTTCAGCAACGAGAATCAGGGTGTAAAAATGTTTGTTTTAAAATTTCTTTTATTGCATACGCCTTGCGGTACCTAATTGACAAAAATGTTCTAGAATATAAATCAATATATCAATCTATCTTCTATATATTAATACGTGAAGCAAAAATTGTGGTGCATTTTTAAGTAGTACGCCGCGGACGGATTAGTATGAAATTTTGCACGGTTATAGTGGACGTAGAGAAGGAGTGCAGAATTTTAATATTTTTTTCAAATAATGCATATAACATACATAAAATCAATTAAAAACACATTACACACACTACCGTGCATTTGTCATAAATACGTTCATAATAAACGAAATAGAACATTGAAATGTCTTACTATGTGTTACTGTTATTCATTGTGTTCATCAACTATTTATGCGACAAACTTAGGGCCATGTTAGCCAAATTCAATATAATAAAATATAAAATTCCTAAAAATATCCTCATTAATCTGTACAATGCTTTGGCTGAATCAATAATATCCTACGGTAGGTATCTCCAGCTACGGTCGTAAAACGTAAAAAAAAAAACTAAAAATTCCCTGTTATGCAATAATAGCTCAATGAATATATTTAAGCATTGCAATATATTACCGGACATATGAAAGCGGACGTGCTTCTTTTAATAGAAAATTTTAATAAAAAATAAATACAAATTTCAATGGAAAACGGAAATTTAAATACTTAATACCTAACCTTATAAATAAAATTAATAAAGAAACTAGAGAAGAAACAAATAAAAATAATTACATTTTTTTTATATTTTAAACAATATTTTCTTAATATACTACAACAAAGTTGCTAAAACAAATATACAAAAGTACATTAAACGCCAACATAGAACAAAAAAACAAAAAAAATAACGCTAACAATATTACATCTTTGTACCGTCCTGCATTTCATGTTGTGCGCTCAGGTATGAAGGGATCGACCACCGCGCGTCCAACCGTTTTTTCTTTTGTTCTAATTAAGTAAACATCTTTAATGGGATATCATTACTGTTACAACAATACTTTTTAACATTGTAAGCGTTATAAAAACATAACTTATATTGTTAACTTCTTGAAGAATACCTTGTTTAGCAGTTCGTTGGTAACTTAGTATTATGGATATTTTTTAAAAATAAATAAATAAAAAATAATAATAAAAAATGAAAACACACAACGGCAAAAATGTCAGATGTCTTTGTCAAAACATCAGCTATTGCTTTTAAATGCAGCTTTGATAATAAATCTCTTTTTACCTTTAACGGGTGCGTTCAAAATAAAATTAAAATTATTGTAATATGAATTTAATAAATTATTACGAACAATAATTAGAATTTTTTTTTATAAAATCACAAAGCAAACCGTAAGCGAACAAAAATTCATGTATTATCTATACTATTCTGTCTCTATGGCGGACCCTTCAAAATGGCTTCAAACCTGTCAAAACCCTGTTTGTTACCACGGTAATAATATCTAAATTACCATGCTGTTACGCTACCTACTAGCGGACGGGAGTAACCTTAATGTATTTTAACCAACAATTTATTTACATGTTTTACGACAAATTATTCGTTTTTTCTTTATAATGCAGTAAAGTTATATTAATGACTTATTAATTATGGCACATAGTTACATTACTAATTTAAAACCGTTAAAATTTAAATAAGTCACATGATCCTAGTTCGTTAAAAGAGAGGGTGTCGAATTTCAATAGGCAAGTTTAAACATAAAATCATTAGGGTGCATTAATCTAAGCAATAAAACTTAATCAAAACTTACCTTGCCATGGTTTTCGATACAAATAATCACAAAATCGTCACTTAGAAACCAAAGTATATGTAGTGAAGTTCGCGAGCAGCAGAGAGAAATGAGTTACGTTATTCTAAATACCGTTCTGTATTTCATGTTGTGCGCTCAGGTAAGAAGGGATCGACCACCGCGCGTCAAACCGTTTTTTCTTTTGTTCTAATTAAGTAAACATCTTTAATGGGATATCATTACTATTACAACAATGCTTTTTAACATTGTAAGCGTTATAAAAACATAACTTATATTGTTAACTTGTTGAAGAATACCTTGTTTAGCAGTTCGTTGGTAACTTAGTATCCAAGACAAACCTCCGTAGGTTTTATGGATACTTTTTAAAAATAAATAAATAAAAAAATAATAATAAAAAATGAAAACACACAACGGCAAAAATGTCAGATGTCTTTGTCAAAACATCAGCTATTGCTTTTAAATGCAGCTTAGTTAATAAATCTCTTTTTACCTTTAACGGGTGCGTTCAAAATAAAATTAAAATTATTATAATATGAATTTAATAAATTATTACGAACAATAATTAGAATATTTTTTTTATAAAATCACAAAGCAAACCGTAATCGAACAAAAATTCATGTCTTATCTATACTATTCTGTCTCTATGGCGGACCCTTCAAAATGGCTTAAACCTGTCAAAACCCTGTTTGTTACCACGGTAATAATATTTAAATTACCATGCTGTTACGCTACCTACTAGCGGACCGGAGTAACCTTGATGCATTTTGATTGGCCAACAATTTATTTACATGTTTTACAACGAATTGTTAGTTTTTTCTTTATAATGCAGTAATAGTTATAGTTATATTTATATTTATGACTTATTAATAATGGCACATAGTTACATTAGTAATTTAAAACCATTAAAATTTGAATAAGTAACATGATCCTAGTTGATTAAAAGACAGAGTGTGGAATTTCAATAGGCAAGTTTCCACATAAAATCATTAGGGTGCATTAGTCTCAGCAATAAAAATTAATCAAAACTTACCTTGCCATGGTTTTCGATACAAATAATCACAAAATTCTCACAAAATCGTCACTGAGAAACCAAAGTAAATGTAATGAAGTTCGCGAGCGGCAGAGAGCGGCAGAGCACATTCACTGTCTATGCGTTTCAAAAGCTCAAAAGCGAGTGAACACCACAGGCGTTTCTTTAACGGACATGAAGCTCGAAATCAACAATGCCAAAATTATTCCGGTTCCAGGTAGTCGACAGATGCGGTTTGCTTACGTTGTCTACCTAGCGTTACGGTGACAAACCGAATTATTATTATTATATCATTGTGGCTCAATTTTTGTTTTAAAATTTCTTTTATTCCATACGCTATGCGGTACCTATTGATAATAAAACAAAAAATGCTCCCGAATATAAATCAATATATCAATATATCTTCTATAGTATATTAATACGTGAAGTAAAAACTTGTGGTGCATTTTAAAGCAATATGCCGCGGACGGATTAGTATGAAATTTTGCACGGTTATAGTGGACGTAGAGAAGGAGTGCAGCATTTTAATATTTTTTCAAATAATGCATATATCATACATAAAAGCAATTAATAATTTTACTCTGTATAGTAATAAGTCAATATGTATGTCCATATAAATATGAATTTAATAAATTTGAACGTAACATAATTAGGATTTTTTTTTATAAAATCACAAAGCAAAACGTAATCGAACCAAAAATTTGTATGTCTTATCTATACTATTTTGTCTCTATGGCGGACCCTTCAAAATGGCTTCAAATCTGTCAAACCCCTGTTTGTTACCACGGTAATAATATCTATAATACCATGCTGTTACGCTACCGACTAGCGGACGGGAGTAACCTTTATGTATTTTAACCAAGAATTTATTTACATGTTTTACGACAAATTATTCGTTTTTTCTTTATAGTGCAGTAAAGGTTTATGACTTATTAATTATGGCACATAGTTACATTAGTAATTTAAAACCATTAAAATTTAAATAAGTAACATGATCCTAGTTCGTTAAAAGAGAGGGTGTCGAATTTCAATAGGCAAGTTTAAACATAAAATCATTAGGGTGCATTAGTCTCAGCAATAAAAATTAGTCGAAACTTACCTTGCCATGGTTTTCGATACAAATAATCACAAAATTCTCACAAAATCGTCACTGAGAAACCAAAGTAAATGTAATGAAGTTCGCGAGCGGCAGAGAGAAATGAGTTGCGTTATTCTAAATGCTTAATGTATAATTAAGGCAAAGGATTCTCACATACAGCCACATTCACTGTCTATGCGTTTCAAAGGGTCAAAAGCGTGTGAACACCATAGGCGCTTCTTTAACGGAAATTAAGCTCGAAATCTACAATGCCAAAATTATTCCGGTTCCAGGTAGTCGACAGATGCGGTTTGCTTACGTTGTCTACCTGCCGGTTAGGCATGTCGATATTAAATCGATTAATGGAAAAATCGATTTTTTACACATAAATATTTTTTTAGTACGATTTCGAACACTTCATCGATTCAGCGAATCGATCTATAAACCCTTCGAATCGGACCGATTTAAATACAAGCGAAAAAATACACTAGTCGTATTACATTGGTAATCTCAACGCATAAATTAAATATTTATGAACACATCCAAATCCAAACTCCACGGTCTCCAAGGAACGATCAACGATGGCGCCAAAAAGTATCCGAACGCGAACCTATCAAACTGACAACTTCAATATATATAGTTTGTCAAAAGTTTATGGCTGAAAACAACAATACAAGTTCATTATATTATGTACTTTATATAAATTTCTAAATATTTCTAATATTAATTTCTAAATTGAAAGAGTTCAATTAAAAACCATCGAGACCGCTAACACGTTGACACAGATTAAAGAGCTAACGCTGGCAAATTGTGTACGGCCCATTTTATTTTTACAAAAAATATTACCTATTATACTAAATAATTTACTCTACATTATCAAAAATATAAATTAGCAATTTTTTTAAACACTATTATTTAATACTTAATATAAGAAAGAAACACTAGCGTTACGGTGACAAACCGAATTATTATTATATCGATTTGTGGTAATTAAATCACTGTGGCTCAATTTTTGTTTTAAAATTTATTTTATTCCATACGCGGTACCTATTAATACGCGATAATAAAACAAAAAATGTTCCTGAATATAAATCAATATATCAATCTATCTTCTATAGTATATTAATACGTGAAGCAAAAACTTGTGGTGCATTTTTAAGTAATATGCCGCGGACGGATTAGTATGATATTTTGCACGGTTATATTGGACGTAGAGAAGGAGTGCAGCATTTTAATATTTTTTCAAATAATGCATTTATCATACATAAAATCAACTAAAAAACATTACACACACTACCGTGCATTTGTCACAAACACATACATAACGAAATAGAACATTCAATGTCATACTATGAAAACACATAACGGCAAAAATGTCATACGTCTTTGTCAAAACACCCGCTATTGCTTTTATATGCAGCTTCGTTAATAAATCTCTTTTTTACCTTTAATGGGTGTGTTCAAAAAATCTTGAAAATTATTATAATTTATTTAAATTAGAGATTACGTGAAACTTCGGTACTACTTTGGACAATATGAAGTTTAAGGTCGATGAATGCCTCAATGGATCTCAAATGTATAATGGTTGGATAGATTATATTATAGTCTGCACGAACGAAATGCGTGAATTCTGCTAATCAGTTAATAATTTTACTCTGCATAGTAATAAGTCAATATCAATTCTTACTAATATGCATTTAATAAATTAGAACAAACAATAATCAGGTTTTTTTTTTATAAAATCACAAAGCAAAAAATAATTGAACAAAAATTCGTATATCTTATGTCTCTATGGCGGCCCCTTCAAAATGGCTTCAAACCTGTCAAAACCCTGTTTGTTACCACGGTAATAATATCTAAATTGCCACGCTGTTACGCTACCGACTAGCGGACCGGAGTAACCTTGATGCATTTTGATTGGCCAACAATTTATTTACATGTTTTACGACGAATTGTTAGTTTTTTCTTTATAATGCAGTAAAGGTAATTATATTTATGACTTATTAATAATGGCACATAGTTACATTAGTAATTTAAAACAATTAAAATTTAAATAAAGAACATGATCCTAGTTCGTTAAAAGAGATGGTGTCGAATTTCAATAGGCAAGTTTACACATAAAATCATTACGGTGCATTAATCTAAGCATTATCTAAAATTAATCAAAACTTACCTTGCCATGGTTTTTGATACAAATAATCACAAAATCGTCACTGAGAAACCAAATTATATGTAGTGAAGTTCGCTAGCGGCGGAGAGAAATGAGTTGCGTTATTCTAAATGTATAACTATAATGTATAATTAAGGCGAAGGATTCTCACATACAGCTACGTTTACTGTCTATGCGTTTCAAAGGCTCAAAAGCGTGTGAACACCACAGGCGCTTCTTTAACGGAAATTAAGCTCGAAATGAATGGCGCCAAAATTAATCCGGTTCCAGGTAGTCGACAGATGCGGTTTGCTTACGTCGTCCACCGGTTAGGCATGTCGATCTTAAATCGATTAAGGTAAAATCGATTTTTTCAACTTAAAATTTTTTTTAGTTCGATTCTGAACACTGCATCGATTCAGCGAATCGATCTATCTCGAAAAAATATACTAGTTTTATTCGATTGTTAATTTCAACGCATAAACTAAATATTTATGAACACATCCAAATCCAAACTCCACGGTCTCCAAGGAACGATCAACGATGGCGCCAAAAGTTATCCGAACGCGAACCTATCAAACTGACAACTTCAATGAATATAGTTTGTCAAAAGTTTATGGCTGAAAACAACAATACAAGTTCATTATATTACCTGCTTTAAATAAATTTCTAAGTATTTTTAATATTAATTTCTAAATAGTGTAAATTGAAAGAGTTCAATTAAAAACCACCGAGACCGCTAACACGTTGACACAGATTAAAGAGCAAACGCCGGCAAATTGTCTACGGCCCATTTTGTTTTTACAAAAAATATTACCTATTATACTTAATAATTTACGCTACATTATTAAAATATAAATTTGCAATTTATTATTTATATTAAAATACGATTAATTTATACTTAATATTAGAATTAGCGTTACCGTGACCGAATTATTATTCTATCAATAAATGTAACTAGCAATACCTGTGTCACTAATATCAATAAATGTAATTCATGTAATCATAAAAATACTTCAGGTTCAGATGTTAAATTAAAATAGAACGGAGTCTGGATTTGTCTGTATGTCTGGTGTAGGGCAACACATATATTTTTATTACATGGGAAGTTTAACATAATATATGGGATTACTACTCACCTCTGGCCTTTATTTTTGTAAAGGGGTAGGCTCTTTACACAAATAAAGGCCTGATGTTAATTAATTTAAAGATACTTTACAGTGAGAATGAAAATGGCTCGATTGATCGAGAATCGATTTTATTAAGCTCGATTTAATCGAGACTCGATTCGAGAATGTTCGATTTGAATCAATTTGGAGATCGTTTTTTTTCCAAGAGAATCGACGTGCCTACTGCCGGTATTCGACAGACGCGGTGCTAGCTTACGACAGTAGTCTTCAACGCCATCTGTTGGAAGCAAACTAATTGTATACTGCCCTCTAGTGTGAAGTAGTTGTACTATTAATATATTTCCTTTTTCTACTAGATGGCGCTTTCAGTAAAGTAAGTGTACAGATATCATTCAGTTTGAAATTACCATTTTTCCTAACTAGATGTCCCTGTAAGTTTATGGAAGTAAATTGTTAAAACTATTGTATGATTATTATTTGTGGCAGTTGTATTTAAGTTTCATTTGTCTATTTATATAATATCCGCATTAGTTCAAAAACAGATTAATGGTCGTCATCATATCAGACTTTCCATGGTTCACTATCACTAAAAGTAAGCGTTTAAATGTCGGTAGTATCGTATGCTATCAGTATATTATTATTTTTTTTGTTCTCGAGGGGAAACCTTCAAAAGGTACCCGACGCCGTGGGAGCGACGCAGGGTTATGTGGGATTTTTACCGCACTAAAACCCCCCCGGTGGCCGTCCTCGCTAAAAAGGAGGACTCCGGGATCTCGAAACGACTTCAACCGGAATCCTCTGAGCGCGCTGCCCCATCGGGCTCTCTCAGATGTGCGGCTGGGCCCACCGCTCCGTCTAGTCCTTACGACGGTATGCGACCACACATACCGCCGTCCTTCCCGGGATTGCCTGACCGAACGGTTCGAGCTCCCACTCTAGCCGTCTGCAACCCCGGAAGCACCTTTTAGTCGCCTCTTACGACAGGCAGGGGATGCCGTAGCCCTATTCTGATCCCGGAACTACAGGGACGAGCTATATTATCAGTCTGTAACAGACAGGAAGAAATTAATAATATTAATCATATTACAGATCATCTTCAGGTGTAAAGTATAAGATTCTTGCGGGTACTTAGGCATTATCTAATATCTATAGACAATGAGATAAGAAGCAAGCTCCGCTATCAATGTTGATAGAGAAAGCTTTTACCGAGATTACACTGGCTCGGCGAGCTTGTTTAGTCTGTT
The DNA here is from genome assembly GCA_949699795.1 of Spicauda simplicius. Taxonomy (NCBI): domain Eukaryota; kingdom Metazoa; phylum Arthropoda; class Insecta; order Lepidoptera; family Hesperiidae; genus Spicauda; species Spicauda simplicius. Next base: position 11,570,768 of record OX453077.1, on the reverse strand, counting down.
CAAACTTGATAAGATATGTAATGTTTGTGTCTGTGTGGCCTCGTGTATGTGGACAAAGTCGGTTTTTAGCTCGTATTATTATGTGGTTAAAACCTATATGTGCTAACCAACAATCTTTTACTAGGTGGAGCGATACCATTTCTATTGCAAATAACTCTGTAGATATATAATTATAGCAGAATGTAAGCCTAAGCAGAGTTTCAGCTATCGTAATAACATGAGATATGTATTCTTATTTTTTTAATGGAAAAGGGCATGTAAGTGGCCACTGCTATCTATAGACGTTTGGTATCAACCCTTAATAAGATTATATTCTATCTGTGGACAAAGCTGGAACGCCTTCAGGTTCGTAACATGAAATAATAATTATTATTGTTTATTTTAAGTTTTTCGTAACAACTTATGCTTAACCTATGTTAGTATTAAAAAATGATACAAATAGTAAATAATAATATTCTAAACGCTGTTTTTCACTAACGACTATTGACGCTAGTTTGTGCTTCATACAGGGTTGCCAGACGTCCCGATTTTGACGGGACGTCCCGATTTTTTCTTCAAAATTAAATGTTCCACGCGGACAAGCTCAATCCCGCTTATCGGAAAGTACTGGACTTTTGCAAAAAAGGCCGCCAATTGCAAATATAAGTGGAACTTAAGTTTGGGTAAAAAAAAGGTCGCCAAATCCCCGGCCCTCTGACCAAGGAGAGGCGTCCCGCTATTGACTACAAAGTCCCGTTTTTTTCACCTAAAAATTCCCAAACCCTGACTTAATACAAAAAAAAATGGCAACGCGGGAACCATTCCAGCTGTTCCAGGAAGGACTGTCCAACTTTCATGCCAATGCACTGAGAATGGTGTTAGAGCTGCATATGAGCCGGCTCATCATGGATGTGACATGCTTGTGTACAAGCTCATAGAAATCGTCCACGCTGCCGCGCGCAAACATCGCCGACGCACTGCAGTGTCAGGTTTCCTTAACACCGTCCTCAGCTTATGGTACTGAACACGTAGTGCGCTGTAGGCCCCCCGCGTACACACCCACAGACTGCACGTGTTTAAAGATTATCAGTACGCTTTAAACAGCATAATCTTTACTGGTGTACTATAACGTGCAGACCTGCGAGCCAACTTATTGCCTCGGACCGACAACGCACTGTTACACGGGTCCTCGCGGTTGAGTTTTAAAAAAGGAAATTTAAAACGGAACTGGAAATATTACTTTTAATTGAATTCACTTTTACACCTTTACTATGAAAAAAAACATGCGTGCGTACAAAGTACACATGTCAGAAGTGAAACTTCTTTGGCGAACTAATTTATAAATCTTGTTTATATTTATACAAATCTAAAACTTTAAATTTCCAAGATTAAGAGGAAGGGAAAAAGGCGTGATACGACGTTCGCTCTGTCTCACTTTTTCTCTCAATCTTTCTCACTCGCTTGCTCCCTACTCTCACTCCACGGCTAGTTGCTCATGCTACGTTCGTCCTGTCTTACTCTCTCTCAATCGGTCTCGATCACTCTCTCTCTCTTTTCCGACACTTCCGTTGCATACCGGCGTGACGTTTCATCTGTAAAAATTTTACCCTCATGCGCCTAAAGAAGTTTCACTTCAAAAATGCGTGACCTCACGACTATAATTACCGGCTGGACTGATATGAAGGAACTGAGGGCTCTCTTCAAATGGGCTCATTATATACGGTAGCAAATGATGATGCAGCAAATAGTAGACTGCATCACAGCAGCAATGCATGCATAGATGGGGTGTAACAGCACGACGCTCTCGTTCCATGTCGCAGTCGTCAGAGGCGCTCGCTTATTACGTAGCCGAGATATATGAATTCAGCCTGCCTCAGGGGAGACCTATTTGGTCTTGTGTCCGGTGTTGCCCGAAATTAGTCCGTACTTTGAAATATTATTATTATATTAATACGTGAAGCAAAAACTTGTGACGGATTTTTAAGTAATATGCCGCGGACGGATTAGTATGAAATTTTGCACGGTTATAGTGGACGTAGAGAAGGAGTGCAGAATGTTAATATTTTTTTCAAATAATGCATATATCATACATAAAATCAACTAAAAACACATTACACACACTACCGTGCATTTGTCACAAACACATACATAGTAAACGAAATAGAACATTCAATCGTTAAAAATGTCAGATGTCTTTGTCAAAATACCGCTATTGCTTTTAAATGCGGCTTAGATAATTAAACCTCTTTTTATATTAAACGGGCGCGTTCAAAATTACTTGAAAATTTAAAAATACTGGAATTTGAGAAATGTACTACTTTGGACATCGAAGTTTATTTTTTAATTTAAATTACGGTCGAATTTCGACCGATGCTACGGGCGACTAGTATATATAAATATACTTTACTTTTACTTTCTTAATTTTTACTACTTTTTTACTTTGTACTTTTTGTACTTTGTACTTTTTTGTCCCTGAAAATGAGGAACTCGCTTTTTTTTGGATTGTAGCTGAGTCCACACTCTTCCGCGTAGTCCTCACATACCTTAGCAATTTTCTCAGACAACTAACCGAGGGGCTCAGCAGAACCATACCATCTGCATAACTTATGTTATTAATGGTTATACCATCAACAGAACAACCTAGTTGAGCTCTGCTGAGCCTCTATCAACTGGTTTAGTCAGGCCTCCCTGCCTCACCCCACTTCTCAGTCTATATGGATCGCTCATGGGCACCTCCATTTCACCATATTTGTTTGGTGCCCATACCTGTATTGAAAAAGTGAAATAAGCGCCGGTCTTAGGCTGGATTCATGTTTGAGCTTGTGCCAAAAGCTTGTGAAAAGCACTACCAACATCCATAAGCTTATTTTACGTGTAGCCTAAATTATTGTGAAAATGGAGTGTCTTTACACAATTGAAAATAATATGTCACTACATAGTATAAAAGAAAGTCGCTTTTCGCTGTCTGTCCCTATGTATGCTTAGATCTTTAAAACTACGCTACGGATTTTAATGCAGTTGTTTTATAAGATAGAGTGGTTCAAGAGGAAAGTTTTTATGTGTAATAGAAAGAAAGATACCGATAATTTTAGATTTTTGACTTTTAGGTGAAAAGAAGTTCGCCAGGTCAACTAGTACAAGTATTATAAATAAGCTGTTTGTTGCCAGCTCATTATCATCTGTGGCGACCACCTTAGTCCTTGCGAGTAGCAATGCATATAACAATGCTTGCAGATTGAACCTCTGTTCTTTAAGATTTTTTACTGATTTCCACAAGCGGCAGTAGCCACTTACCACCACGTAGACTGCATACTCGTTTACTTTCAAATTTTCACCAGGTGGTAGAACCAGTGTATTTCGACCGGGGAGGTACCACCGCCTCACCTATTTCAAACGTGAAGCATCTCTTGCGTTTCTATGGAAGGATGTGGTTGCCGGCATACTTTTATATAAGGGCGACCATCTCAGTCCTCGGAAGTGGCAATGCATCTATGATTAACTTCAGATAGAACCTATGTTCTGTATGAAGTTGCTTACAGATGACCATGGGTGGCAGTGATCATTTACCATCATGTGGACTGTATGCTCGTTTGCTACTTTAATTGTATAAAAATGTTATAATAAAAGCTATTTGTCAAAGATTTATTACCACCATCGAATCAAACTTTCGCTAATAGATCACTCATATCTTTCGATTTAGATATCAGTAGGCCTAAGTTTATCTTATCAAAGTATGCAAGCTTACTTTTTCTTTTGTTGATATTTAAAAGTGATAACCTTTGTGGTTTCTATATTACATGACCACCACAACTCGCCCTTTTTAATAAATTCTGTTTTGAATGTTGTTGTAAGATTGAACTTACCAACCCTTGATACACCCAAACTCGTCCCTGAGGTCGCTTATAGATGCTTTACTGGTAGTCTTACCACCTAGGTAGGCTTTCTGGTAGTCTTACTACCAGTAAGACTACCAGAAGACTAAGTTGGAACCCCCTTGGTTAAGTATGTCTTCTTTACCAAATGTTTCGTACAGAACAAAACAATGGTTTACGCTACTGTTTTGAGGCAGAAATTGTACGTGCAGGTGTGGCGGTAGTGCTTCCGGAGTCAAACCATGAAGAGATCTACTAACTACTACCCTCAAAATTTTGATAAAAGTACATGTCCGCCCTTATTATAAGGTGGATTATTACCAATTGAATTCAAGTTTGCTTCGCCAGTTCCATATAAAAGTAAAGTAAGATAATGATGTTTCATCGCGCACGCAACAAAATAGATACAGAACTAATGAGAAGGTATCTCAGAGTAATTATAAAATATAGAGCGAGCAAGCTTGGATATGAACAATAAGCACAGGTGAGAACACTATGCGTGTTATAAGCGAACAGTCATTTTCAAATTAAACATTTGTGATTAACGTAATGTTAAAATATTGTGGTGTAAAAACAACTTGTATTTCTTAACTAAGCCAATTTTAATAATTTGAAAGATGGTAGAACTGTTCGTGCCCTCTGGTAGCACTACCGCCGCTGCGATGGGTTGTTCTGAATGGTGTGATACGGGAGACATAGTAATTAGAGATGCAACTTAGTCCATAGCTAGCAAAGCATTAGTGACTAAACAGATTAATGGAAACATACAATAATATCAGTTCTAACAGCGATGTAGAAATCTTCCACACTGATAACTTAAATGTATACGTTCTTTTTGCATACATTTATAATAAGGTCCTTTTTCAATTTTCGAAATTACCTATATTTTGTTTTTTGCTTTTCTTTTTTTTTGTTTTAGTAACAAGTTTTTTTTCTCTTTTTGTTATTCTTAGAGTTATTTAGAGTTGACTCACAATTACACTTCGTATAAATTATGAGAGTTGTATATCTATAATGGCAATTCACACTAAACCGCATTGTAAACTATGTATAGTAACAATGTATAGTGATAAGTCGATGGTGTATTTAAAATAAAAAAAGACTAATTGCATCTGGAGTTGATTACATATGTTCTTGGGCGGCAGTTTTCACTTACCATCAGGTGGCCTTCTCGTTTGCTGCTTCAATATATAATTAAAAACAGTCATAGCATATCGCCTCACAGTTTCTATTAGGATGTTAGATGCGCGCACTCTATGCTAATTGTTAGTCTAAGGCATATCGAATCTACTACCGGATCTCTTTGAAGATACATCAGGGATGGAGGTGATTTTAAAATAATTCCACTTTCAGCGGCACCGACATACAGTAAGGAAGTCTATTAGTGAAATTTATGTTGTAGTTTGTAAATTGATTGTGTTATCTGGTTTAATGTAGCGATTCATTATTGGAAGTTAAGTAGGAGACTGTTATTTGAAATATTCGATTGACTTTTTTGAACTGTTGGAGCATTTAATTTTGAAGGAGAAATAGAATTTAGTTTGTATGCATGTTTGTTAGTGTTGAAATGCTATTCTAGCTTTTGTTGACAGAGACAAAATCTTTCAATGCCACTTAACAAGTCTTGATGGAGCGTTCGAACGTTTTTCAAAATGTTCAAATCTTTTAAACCTTACTTCTAGGTTTTAACGACGTTATATGTATAACCGTTATCTCTATATATTAATACGTGAAGCAAAAACTTGTGAAGCATTTTTGAATAATATGGCGTGGACGGATTAGTATGAAAATTCATGGTTATAGTGGACGTCGAGAAATAGTGCATTATGCACTAAATAATGCAAATAAATAATGCATTTATATCATACTTAAAATCAACTAAAAACACATTACACACACTACCGTGCATTTGTCACAAACACATAAATAATAAACGAAATAGAACATTCAATGTCTTTCTATGAAAACACATAACGTCAAAAATGTCAGATGTCTTTGTCAAAATACCACTATTGTGTTTAAATGCGGCTTAGCTAATTAAACCTCTTTATATATTTAACGGGCGCGTTCAAAATTACTTGAAAATAATTACATTTTATTTGAATTTGAGAAATATTCGTACTACTTTGGACAATATGAGTTTTTAATTTTAAATTACGGTCGAATTACGACCGATGCGACGGGTGACTAATATTCTAAAATATATCAATAGTTTTATTTAATGAATAGATGCACGACGACGACCAAAGTAGGGGAACCAAAATGATCACAAATTATTTGTTAATGGAATTTCATGGGTGAAATAGACGGAAACAGGATACGTGGTTCAATGGTTACCACATTTCTCCATCTCCCTATGACCACACCTTTTATTATTTGTCATTGTGAAACGTTTAAGATTAATATTAACTCAAAAAAAATATATTTTCTTTTGAAATAATACATGTGATTTGTATGAAAGCAGTTATTTTTTTTATCTGTCTGAAGTAGCAAACGAGTGTGGGTGCCGGCAACCACGCCCTTCCATCGAAACGCAAAAATGCTTCCCGCAAGAAATAGGTGTGGCGGTGGTACTTCCCCCGGTCGAACTACGCTGGTTCTACCACGTTGAATGTTACATATTATAAACTAACAATATGTTAAATATTATGAACTAACAAATTACCGCGGCTTCGCCAGCACGTTTATCACGGTAATGAGTATTCTATCTGTTTAATCCAAGTTATATAGGTACTATTTGTGTGCAAAATTTCAGCTAACTCCGACTAGTAATTTTTGGGTACAAGAGTTACAAACATACATACATTCTCACATACTTTCGACTTTATAATATTAGTAAAATTATTAAAATAAGCCTGACTGACTGTGAGTACCTATCACTGTATCTGTCTGTCATGCAGATGGAGTTTGATCCCCATTCAGGCAGACATTTAAAACTTACCTCCTTAGGTATATACGTTACTAGCTGACCCGGCGAATTTCTTTCTGCCTATAAGTCAAAAATCTAAAATTATCAGTGTTCCTCCACTGTATTATGCATGTATAATACATAAAAAGCTTCCTCTTGAATCACTCTATTAATTAAAAAAAAAACTGCATTAAAATCCGTAGCGTAGTTTTAAAAGCATACATAGGGACAGACAGCGGGAACCGACTTTGTTTTAAACTATGTAGTGAAATATATTAACAACAAACTTCGACATAATCATAAACGACATTGGCAATTTTTTATTAATTTTTAATTTTTGTTTACCTTTTATCCACCTTTGATATTTGAAACACTGATTCGTAAGTAATATGAAACTAAATTATGTAAAGCTTATTATAGAGTCAACAGTGGAAACAACATTTAATTAAGTGACGTACCTACTTAATAGATTTTTTTTAACACCACTATAATTGTATGCCAGTTAAAACATAATATTTTTAATAGACGGTAAGTAACTGTTGATTAAAAATATAATGTTACATATAATTAATCTAGATAGTTATCTGTTTACAAGATCTACACTAACTAGACGAACGGACAGTCAAAACGCCGCGCGTGCCACAACAGTTGAAATCCGCGCCGCGATCTCTGCGCACGCGCATGCCGTCGCGCGCCTAATTCGAATCGAACATAGAATTTTGAATTTGAATCTCGAATTCAAAATTCGAACGCAGAACTTGTGGAACGTTGTTTTTTTCGTGCTGTGCTCGTAGTGACCGTTGAGTGATTTCGTTTATAATTTTGTGAGTTTGCGAAATAAGTGCAGATCGGCGGTTTGTTTGGTGTCAAATTTGACAGCTCGTATTGTCGTCTAAGGTTTTCGCTTCGTGAACGGCTCCTGACAAGTACTGGGTTGACAGAAACTGTCATACGTAACGGTTACAGTGACCGTTGTCGAATTACGAATACATAAACCAATTACGACATTATTATTAATTTAATTCGAAGGTAACCCCGCCAATCATTTGTTGGGTAACTCTAAGCGCGATATTTTTATTATTTTGATATTAGAACTGGATTTTGTAACTGGTAATTAAAGTAAGTAGAGTGTAATTGATATGTCATCTGGTGTGTTAATAATGTAACATCTGCGTATGCTTGTTAGCTTAGCTGTGTTTGATGTGACTGCAAAAATATGCATAAATGATGATGCCTCGTTTTTTTCGAAAATAACTTTGGAAATGTTATAATATCGCGAAAACAAAAGGGATCGAGCGGAATGTTTCCAGAAAATGTTCGAAAGTATTAATTGGCTAATTGAGATATTTAATTATATTAGTACCTAGTTTTAAATAGCGTAGTAGTTATATGGTCGTAGTCGTCGGTCGTCGGTCGTAGTAGTTATACTCAAATAAAAGTAAATATTTTTTACTACAAATAGGTAGAGAGGCATACATAGATGTAAATGTCACTGTTCACAAATTAGTGTAATTTTTAGAAAAAATGCGAACATAATTTTATTATTTTACTCCATATTTAGTTCGACATGTCGTACACTGCGATATAATAAGGTTGTTGTTTCATAATATCATATGAATATCACTTTTGTGTACTGTTACAAGGATGAATTATACTCTATCCTCTAAATGTGTGATGTGGACAAAAAGCGTGCAATGTATGAACGAAAACTTATGTTTATTACAATGTTTGTTTTGAGGAAATTAAATAAACTCGCGACTAGAAAGTCCTACTCTCCCTGTGACCTGTAGTCAGCCAATTTATAGAGCTGGTTGTATATAGTTCAAAAACTTTGAATCATGAATTATATTATATTAGTAAACCTGTTTTGTTTTTTATCTGACTGAAGTAGCAAACGAGCATGCAGTCCACCTGATGGCAAGCAGTCACTGCCGCCCATGGACATCTGTAAGCAACTTCAAACAAAACATGGGTTCTATCTGAAATCAAACAAATGCGTTGCTACTCCGGAGGGCTGGTCACCTCGTAACAAAGTGTGCTGGCAACCACAACCTTCCACCGAAACGTAAGAAATGATCCACGCTAGAAATAGGCATGGCGGTGGTACTTGCTGACTTGCCCGGTCGAACTGCACTGGTTCTAGCACCTGATGGTAACTACTAAATTGAATTTTTATTAATATTATAAACGCGAAAGTTTGTGGGAATATATGTGTTTGTTACTCTTTCACGCAAAAAGTACCAATCGAATTTCGCTGACATTTTGGCACTCACATTACTTATGACCTAGGTTGACACATAGGAAACTCATGACCGTGGCAGACGTGACCGAAGCGGCCAAAGCCGCAGTAATAAGCTAGTCAACAATCAACAGAATACTCGTTGTTATTTCCTCTAACGATTGCATTTCTAAATTCTAACACAAGGTTTTGTCCTAGGAATCTAAGTATTTGCTTCTAGGTTGAGTTGATTATGTAGTAAGTTAATGGTTTAAACGCTTAATTATGTGATTTAGCCGTCAATCAAACGGACGTCATGTCGGGCTACTTGTCCATCAGTTAACATTAGTTGTTTGCCGGCATGTTTTGAGTACCTAGAGCAGCGGTACTCAACCTTTTTTTGTACGGGCCACGAACATGTTTTAGCGCAATGTCCCGGGCCACAAGCAGTGGCATAACGTGGGACTAAGTTGCCCGGGGCGAAACAAAGAAAAATAAAATCAAATTGTCGACCTAAAAAAAGGTCGCCACATATAAATTCAGCTGTGCTAATTTAAAAAGCCTGGCGGCCCATACGGCCCGCGGGCCGCAGGTTGAGTATAGCTGACCTAGACGGTTGGAGCGTGGGTTTTCAATCTTGTCTATCGTAATGGACGATTTAAAGCATTTTCAGCAGTTATGATTGAAAAGTTTGAGGACCAATTATAGTTAGACCTAACTTTCGCGGCCTTTTTATCATAAGGTTTATTTATTAAAGACACTAGATCAGTATTATTCAAGAATTTGCGGTTGATTCAAGTTGACTTCCCATTGGGTATTATTAGTATTGCATCTCTAGGACACAGGTAGATTGTTCATATATGCAATATTACAATTTATTTGCGCACACATACGTACATTTTACGGAATAATCTATTATTATAATTGGGCCAAGGTACTGCCTATTTCCATTCAAATTTCTTTCATTTTTTACTAGAAGATTGGTCAATACACGGTCGATGTGCATGCACTTTAACGTGATGGAAATTGAAATACACAAAATATAAAAGCATAATCAAGTATGACGTTATCCTGCCAATCAGTTAAAATATATTGAGTTTGCATCAAACAATGATTTACTGTATTGCATCACGAGACATATTGCAAAAACTAAAGATTGAGAGCTTACTAAAACGCTCAGACTATGATCTGTACTAAAAATATTATTGAAACCGTCTGTCTTTGATTTCATAATAATGTATACAAGCTTGTATGTTTATGTTTACGAAACCTAAACACAATACACTACTGTTTTTATTTGCCTCATGGTGGGATTTTCGTAAAAATGGTCAAATTTTACTATTGAAACTTTCAAAGAAGACACGAGATAATAAGTAGTAACACCATCCATCCTATTTGTAATTTACAAATACAATTTGAAATTCAAATCAGAATTTTACATCTATAATTTCAATAAATAGTACATGACTGGCTGGGGATCGAATCCAGAACCCTTTTATATCAAAACCACACCTATTTGTAGTGACAGGAAATTTTTAATTCCTCGGGAATAGCAACGACACTGTGATAACTTTAGGTGGAACCAATTTTCTTTATGAAATTGCTTACAAATGTCCACGGGCAGTGAACACTTAACAACAGATGAGTGACAATGCTCGATTGCTATTTGAATCTTATTGAAAAAAAAACGTGCAACATTAAAAATTCTCCTTATGAAGTCATAAATAAATGTAGTAGAAAATAACACAATGTTAGATGAAACTACGACGAAGGAAGGCATATATGAAAATTGTGTTAACGCAAGAGTTCTTGTTAATAGTAATGAGATTGAGGTAACACCCACGTCCAAGCAACTTCCATTGTTGGATCCCTAACGAATGTGACGCGATCCGAGAGAACCCTTCGTAATGTGATGATGGGAATTTATACTCGTGTGTAAACATTGCTCTATATACCACTGTCTTAGGGAAAAAAGAAAGACAATGCTTTACAAAATTGAAATATTGAAATATTGAAGTATAATTCTGTGCAACTTTGCTTGAGTTTGAATCTCGGACCTTCCGATCGAGGGGTCGATTCATCCTCACAAACTTTCGAGTTTTTAATATATTAAATCGAAACATTCAACTTCGCAAACGTTACGCCCCTCGCTAAGCCTTACAATCTTTACTTTAAATATTCTCAAAGTCGCCTTTTGCAAAACATGGATGTAAAAAAATTACACGTAGAATTTGGAACGAAATGATTTAAAAAGCGAATGACTGTTTCCTTAGTTATCTACTATCCTTGTTTATTACTTAGGTTGCTAGTAGATTTAAAGCAGAAATTCTCACGAGAAAAGATTATTGCATATTAAATCCTTCAACTCACCGCATTACTCAAGTTCATAGAATTAATTGCAAAGGATAAGTCAAACATAAATCTCAAAGTGCAAACCGTCAGATGCATTTCGCGAGACCATATTAATGTCGTCAACAAACCGACAGCAAAAGGCAATTAATCCATTAGAATAGCAGCCCATCCAGCCGAGGAATGTCCAGAATGTAACTGTGCATCTATATAAGGGATTGGGATTGAGTTTGTATCGGCCAGATGTCGGGAACGTGGAGATCTTCAACATGTTTTGTGGTTTGTCGTCTTGGATTAGGCCAATCGTTATCCACTGAATCAAGATTTATGTACGTCTTTTGTTTTCTGTTTATTTCTCATTTCTTATATTAATGTGACGGTTAGTTGTAACAAAAGTTATTTCTATACTACAGTATATATACTACTATCTGTAGTAGGTACATGATAAAGATGAATTAAGTATCTGATTTGGTTCTATGTTCTATGAATACAAGAGCGCCTAATACTGCTGTGAAAAGGCAGGAAGGGGAGTACTGAGTTGGTTTCAATGACAATTTCTTGGACAACAAACGTTATTCTATTATTTTATGAGCAGTAACTATTTCTAAGCAGTCGCGTTTTTTGTGTTACAGTAATTTCTATAATTGGTTCTTTATTCTGTCCAAAATATTTATTCAATTCTTCTATTAGTTAATTTTAGAAACTAAGTTTATTTTGTTTTTGTCTATTTAATCAAATATTCTCGAAACACAATTTGTGTGACGTACAGATGTGTCCATTCATTCATTTCAAATCCTTATTTTACCAAACAAAGATTCCACATCAAAAGGTTTCCGACCTCTATCACGCATTTGTGTATCTGACGCAGCCCGTGCGGTCCTATTTTCGTATCTTTGTGGACGAACGTGTCCAGGGATGAGATCTCGGTCTTAATGGCTAATGGGGATAATCGATGAACACTTAAGACATTCGTGTGCTTCGTAACTTTGATGTGGAGAAGTTTTGACTTAAGATTTGCGGGGCCTTGTCGGAACTTCGATTAGGAGAAGCTTAATTTGATCACCATAATTAATATCGTTAAGTTGACTAATCATTTCAGCTTTGTAAAACTTAATAGGGATTTTCAAAGAAATTCTTTAGACGTTTAAAAGTAAAATTGATGCGTTCTCCTCTTATAGCATTTGTTAAGTTTATATCGTCATTGACTGCACTAATTCATCGCAACCTTAAATATAAAAATGGCATTTCTATTCTAGTATAAATTTTTCTCCTGTTCTATTTTACTTTCCCCACTTAGCTAAATCCCACAACATAAATGAATTGACCATACAAGAACGTACTTTTACTAGTGCTAATTTGTTTAAACCGCATCCATAGCTGGATAAAAGTGAAACGTTGGGAAGTCTTGTTGGTCCAGCACTAACAATATAACGAAGCCACTGAGCAAACTTGACCCACAATACTACCGAAGATACTACTCTTCAAAACGATATTTTGAAGACACAAGAGGCGAAAAGCCATAAGGTCATTGTAGAAAAAGGGGTCAGTGGATGTTATTGTATGTGACTCAATTGCGTGTTACACATCGTGTTTTTATAGTTTATTGATTGCTTTGTTATAAATATTTGTATATTATCAATTAGCATCAGTTTTTATTATAATGCATGAGTTAGTTATGTTTATTGATATGATTACTGTACAAAAAATCTACAAACTGAATATCTATGTCTTGCATGTTAATAATACATTGTAACTAGTAACTTATCGACCCTTTTACCTATTTACTATGCTTGTATCTATATGCGGAAACTTTTAAATGGCCTTCATTTGTATTACTCTGTTATATATATTTGTATGTCTAGCTGTTCAATTTTCCTTTAATAATATTTAATATATAGGTACAAAATCCATCTCGGTTTCTACGTCTCTGAACTCTTATCATTTATTCTTGTTCTTCAAGAAGTGTATTAATAAAAAGTAAGAAATGCATTTTACCAATCGCAGAACCTTACGTAGAGTTTAATGGTAATGCAAGATAAGCGATAATATTTGTTTTAAATTTCACTGCACTCGGCATCCGCCCACATTGCTCTGAACTGGTGTGGCCTGTTTGAGTCATTTAAATTGAGCAGTCTTCACCCAGTGATTTGTTGTGTAGCTTTGAAAATTATGACGTGCTTTCCTCATCTAATTTCTAAAGCACTTTGTCTTAGTGGAGGTATTTTTAGTTAGTTAACTTTGGATTCGGATTCTGGTGGGTTGTCTAATTTAAGATTCCGATTTTAATGTTCGACTTGTTTCATGTTGCACGCTTCAAAGTATTGTGTTTGTGATATTTAAACTTTTTGGTCGTGTTGGTTTTTCATGTTGTAAAGGCAGATTAAAGTGAAATAAACCAAGAAGTGTGTTTATATATGTATGGATTTATAAATAATAGTTGTTTTGCATTTCCTAATGCCAATAATAGATCATAAGCGTTCTACAACGGGAACAAGTATAAAATTCAAACCAATTCTCTGAAATTAAAAATATATTTATAATAAAATTTAAATTTTCATAAGAAATTAGCGTCGCATCACTATGTAAGTTAAAATATAACATAGCTTTTGCTTTGGATATACTAGTAACAAACGAGCGTATGGTGGCAACCCATTATTGTCACACTGCTAAGCCCGAGTATTCTTTCAGAATGATTGAGTTTTAGGCCATAGTCCAACGCGCTGGCCAAGTGCGAATTGGTGGACTTCACACACCTCCGAGAACTTTTTTTTTTCTTAAAAAACTCTCGGATGTGTAGGTTTCCTCGCGATGTCTTCCTTAACCGAAAAGCAGCATAATTAATTTCTAATACGCACATAAATCAGTTGTGCCTACCTGGGTTTGAACCTCGGACCTCTCGATTGAGAGGGCAAGTTTCAACCATTAGGCTATCACTGCTCTATCGAGCGTATTTCTCATAGTAAGCAGTCACTTCTACAAAAGGATATTATCAAAGTACTTCAAGCAGAACTGCAGTCCTGAGGTAAACCTGGTACACTTGGCGATGAAACGTTCATTACTCGTTAAGGTGTGGGCGAAAAGGAACCTATCAACTAAAGCCCACAGCTGACTACACGATCGTAAGAAACGAAACTCGTTCCGCGAACCGTGATTCAAATCGCGACACAAATCAAGTTCACTAATTTGCAATATCCCAGGGAACTTTGAGCAATTATTTATATCTTTTTGTGTAATTTATTAGTGTTAGTTCTACAGTAGAAATTCCTTATCCTCGGTTTCCGGATTAGCTATTTCCATATTCCTGGGTTTAATTGTTAGTTTTTTGTAGTTGCTTGTAAAAAATCTTCATTCGCGGTTGTAGTTGATACAATCGATTCTGCGTCTTTTATTTCGGTTTTAGCTTTGAGTGCTACTGATTTTCTTTATACGAATACAGAAAATATATGGGCAAGACGTACACTCGCAATTAAGGAGCTCTTACTGTATCTGAATGTTATTTCATTTATTTGTAGAGCACTAAGGACTTTTATTTTTACCTTCTAGATAGAACGATATAAAGCAATAGTTGACTTTAAGATACACGGTACAAGTAGATGTAACCGAAAAAACCCGATAAACTATTTATTATGTATGCAATTACTTACACAAACAAAATTAAAATAAGTAAATGATTTCATAAAAGATATCTTATTGTTTAGTTTTCTAAACGATATTCTTTAGTATTTATGCTCATGTACAAATAGAAATGGTATCTATTTAAATAGTTTTTGTACTTTCATAATTTTTTTCTACCTGTGTACAAACATTTAAATAATTTAAAAATATATTTTGTCAGTTATAATCACTCGACCTCTTTATATAATTATGTGCAAATCGTAGAACAAGAACCTTAGTCGTCAACCTATTATTGTCCCACTGCTGGGTCTTCTCTTAGAATGAGAGAGTTATAGACCATAGTCCACCGCGCTGGCCAAGTGCGAATTGGTGGACTATACCTATACACCTCCGACGACTGTGTTTTTAAAGAACTCTCGGGTGTGTAGATTTCCTCACTTTTCCTTCACCGAAACGCAGTGATAATTAATGTCTAATACGCACATAAATCAGTGGTTGGCCTGGGTTTGAACCTCGGACCGAGAGGGCACGTTTCAACCATTAGGCTATCACTGCTCGAACAAGAACCTTACGTTCATCAAAATGGCTATCATCTTTTAACTTAACAATTTCTCTGCATTATGATCGTAAATTATTGCGTAGATTTTGAATTTCGAAACGTTTTGGTGAAACCTTGTCTATCTGTGGTACGCTCGTCTACCAGTTGTATTAGCGAAATAACCATGAACCGTACAAATTATGTACGTACCGCTGTTGGGCGCAGTCGTGGGCGAAGCGGGGGCGGCTTTGTTTTCACTTTCTTATCCGATTATTAATTCGATTGCGGATATCGATGTGCATCGCGTTTCTTATTAAAATGCGAAAGTTTGTGAGAATGTATGTGTTGGTTACCTTTGACGCTAAAAATTAGGTCCGTTTTGGCACAAATTGGCACACACGTTGTTTATGAGATTATTATGTAGGATGCTCCTTACTGTGCTAGACGTGACCAAACCAGACAAAGTCGCAGGATTATTGTAGTACCTATTTGTTATGCGACACATATTTCGTTTGCGGAAAACTAAAATGTTTGAATTTATTTGTGATATTTGGTCATGAAAAGCGATTAAATGCTTGGTTTTAAAATATAATATCTATCCATCGATGTTGTTCTAAGCTATGAATAGGTACTAATATCTCTAACTCGTATGTTGTCAATTGGATTGCATACAATATTGTATTGTGAGTTTATAAAGTTTTCAATACAATATTATCTTGTTTACTATTTCGCCCTGCATTCAAATTTTCGTTTTCCATACCTTGTTATATTCTTTGCAATAGTTATGGAAAGCTTAAACAATTATTGTTTTATGGAACCGTCACGAACTCACATTAAAGTTACAGGTAAAGCAGTAGAACTAGAAATATATCTTGTTGTTGGGAGTTCATACTACTCAACATGATCCCACCAAAAATAAAAGTGACATGATTTTTTTTCTGTAAAAAACAACTTCAAACCTCATTTCCCATGAATGCTATTTTGGCGCTTTGGCATTATTTTTTTTCCACTGACGATATTATATTCTGTATTCATATAAGACACTTAAACGTTGATACAGATTGTGTACTATCACAAATTGTCGAAATATCTACCAAGTAACCAGTCTCAAGTGAACGAGTTTCTATGTAATAAATAACTTTAAAATGCTAATGCTTGAAATTGTCACCTTACCAGTATATAATGTATTTTGCCTGTTTAATTCGAACATTAATTTAATGTGTGCTGCTTGTGCGAAGTTGCTTCGTAATATTTTATCATATTCGATTTTGCTGTTCCATTTCCTAATACCGACCTTTATGAGACTAGTATTTTCTGGTTTGGTACATTTCGTAAAGATGTCTTGGTGGAACATGATCTCTTGTTATTTCTATATTAACACCACTATGGTTATCACTTCTTTGAAAACAAATATCAAATGGATCATTCAAATACAAGTGTGCCTTAACCTTTTGAAACAAATTCAAAACAGTGTGAAATATGAAATCATCTTCAGAAGATTTTAAGATGGTACACTGTTTCGTAGTTTTAATATATTTTCATTTATTTCTGACTTATAACAGCGGTGTAATGTTAAGTTTTTATATCTAGATACGTGTAAGTGCCGCCCATGGACATCTGTACTTCAATTTCATCTTCTTAAATCAGTTGAGTTAGTTTTCATTACCCAAAACAAATGTTACTTCGTGTTTGAAGTTTTTTTTTTTAACAATGACTCCACAGACGGATCGTCCGTGCCTTTTTTTATTTTTATTTCTATCTGATTGTCACAGCTCCACTATGAGCCTTCGCCGTCGACATCGCCCTCAACTAGGTAACAGCGTGGGCTGGGCCCCAGTTGTGTGCGGTGGCGGCAGCAGCGGCTTTGCTGAAAACCTTAACTAAGCTTACTATTTAGGAACTTCTTTTTTTTTCTGTTCTTTTTTTATTTTTTTCCCAACAGTTGTTTTTTTTTATCATTAGAGTCGTGTTTGAAGTTAGGTTAGATTAGGTATAGTTTTATTTTAAATATTTCTGCTTACATTTCAAGTGTTTGAGTCATGTTTTTAGGATTGGTATCCGCAGTGTTCACATCAACATCGCAAACTTCACGATCTCCTTTGTCGTTGATTAGTCACATCGGTCACATGCAAATCGTGCTCGGTACGCCAGTGTTCTAATGAAAAGTACGGTTGCTGTGGTTATCTCAGCACGTTGAATCGCTATTGGAAATAACATACTTCAAGAAACGAGTTTATTTGGCGAAAACCCAAATTCTCATTTGAAAACGTTATGTGCCTTTTAACACTAGGAGCCCTTTCTTAATCTATTCTAATTGTGAAGAACTCCGATCGTTATATGTAACGTAGATGTTTTTTTTTCTAACTAAAAATTGGAAATTAAAACACATCAGCGCCGCGATGCAGATGCAATGTAACAGGCAGGATAAATATGGCATTAGAGCCGTCGCTCGAGACACGAGGAGCTTTATCATTTCATTTAGTCCATCAGCACTTTGAAGTACACTATTGGACATTTCTCCCTTAAATGAGGTTTTGTCAATATACTGAATTTTGTCGTTTACTCGTCTTTTACATCTATGGAAAGTAAAGGATTGGTACTAATCAAAACATTCAAACATATCACCTTAATTTTACAGCCAAAATAAGCAATTTCAAATATTCTTAAGTTTTTCATACAATTCCATATAGTTAAGTATAGTCCATTTTTTGACAGTTGAGATAAGTAGTAAACAAACCACCTAAGTTTCGAAACATCACATTTTCACACAGTTACACGCGTCAAACGACCTGCAAACAATTACATCGGTTCACTTGATGTATTACACTTTGATTCACAACAAAAACTGCTTTAATTTTACAATTGTATTAGATAAATTTAATTAAAGTTGCAAAACCGGCGAAACTAATTTGCACAGATAATTTATTTCAACACAAATTTGACATTTCGGTCATTTCCAAATTAGTGATGGAAAGACGAATCGATTTCTTACATTGGTTTCATGATTTTGCTAAGTGACATTAATCGATATATTTGTTCGTGGTATAAACTCAAAAATTTAAGCAAGTTTGCTTTCTTGATGTCGCGAAAATGTCGAATCATATCGCGATAATTTAACTACTCTGTTAAAGCACAAAAGTATTACGTATGAAAATTGACGAATAGAAAATTATTAATTTGGCATATTAAAACGTAAACTTCAAAAAATTAAAACTAAAATAACTCAAAAATACATAAAAAATAAATTAATATGAAGTATTACAGATATATTTGTAATACAAGATTTTAAATAATAGACTTTTGAAAAAATAAAATTCACGAAAATAAGCCTCAAAATAAATTAAGATAAATTATCACAAATAATAAAATATTTTAACGATATTTTAAGAAAAATATGAATTGAGTGATTAATTAAGAAGTGAAATAATAACAAAATTCAAATGAATTCTCAAAAATTATTTGAGCTGGTAACAGTGGCCACAACAATTTATTTTTATTAATAGAAATACGAGATTAAAGTATTTAGTCTGTAAAAGTATACATAACAAAAATTTCACTGTTTACGTCACGTAAAAAATAAGACGAAATACAATTAATTTATAAGCGAGTAAAGGATATTTTAAACATCTATGCTACTCTCGTTTATCGTTAGTATTACATTTACTAGTGCATATTTGAAACAAATACATTATTTTATTAAAAATATTTGAATAAATTCGAAAAAAATATCGTTGAGTATAATCGATGTTGATACGATTCGATACAACAATTTGCAGTAGCTTCCCAAGGTAAGTTATTTTGATACTTCCCAACCCTATTGATTTACACTATCTCATTGACATTTAAATGACAGTTCGAGTCGGCCATGTTTGTTTACCAAATAGATCAAGTGTTAAAAAATGGGGTATAGTTCAGTTTTGTTGACTAGCGTTTAAACATATAGACGTAGGAGGTTTATTGTTGTGAATATAACGCTGTATCTCAACGGAATACTAATGACATGCGCATTGATATTTCTGTCCTCGGAAGGATTATTATTGCCTTCTAAGAAACGTTAGTATGTATAAACCAATGTTTTATTTATCCGTCCTCGTCAATACGCGATGGATTTTGCACTGTTATTATTTATGGTCGTTTCGTTGGAACAGTATTGAATTCTAAAGATGATTAAGATTATAATTGTTTTCAAGGAATTAGCTTTGATGCTGATCTGTCGATGTTTCAATCTTGATTAGATTAACGTGAAGATTGTTTATATTCAAATTTTGTATTTACCACCTGTGATGCCGGTTTGTATTTTGTATTTACCTTAACAAGGTTTTTATTAACTTGTTATATTACAATGAGTGGCCAAATTTTGAAACATTTATTCAAATTACTTATCCTTAACCGCTTAAGATAAAATGTAGAATTATATTATCTTATTAATTTAGCGAAAGTGTGTGATTATATTATGTGTGTTGAAGAGGATTACGCATATAATATACACAAAATCAACTAAAAACACATTACACACACTATCTTGCATTTGACATTAACACATAATAAACGAAATAAAACATTCAATGTCTATGAAAGCACATAACGTCAAAAATGTAAGATGTCTTTGTCAAAATGCGGCTTAGCTAAATAAACCTCTTTTATATTTAACGGGTGCGTTCAAAATTACTTAAAAATCATACAATTTGTTTGAATTTGAGAAACATTAGTGCTATTTTGGACAATATGAAGTTTAGTTTTTGAATTTAAATTACGATGAAATTTCGACCTTTGCGACGCGTAGCTAGTTAATATAGATTTAATGAAAATGATCGGGCTTAGCAAGGCTTAGGTAATTATGACATCCTTTTCAAGTTACGGTTTCTTGAATTCATCTTGTTTTACAGCATTTGTTGAAGTACATGCATTGAATTCAAGTTCGATTTTATTATTAGTATTACATTTTACTATTTTTATAACATCTAAGTGTTTCTGCCTTACGTTCCTATTTTGTCGACTCCATGCAAACGTGCACGGCATATGCAGATAGCCCCAGGTGTGCATCTCAAATTTGCATGTCATGAATGCATAGCTTCAACTTGAGATATTTAATAGCATTGGTATTACATGGGTTTCGTACTGCGTTAGCGGGCGCTTCCCGGTTCATGTCATTAACGAATTTACTAGGCATTTCGAATTTTCATGAGCTGTCACTGTGAGTGGTTTAAAATAGCTCAAAGGTTATCCTTGGGCTATTTTTCATACTTCTTAGGGCTTACCATCTTCATCTTTCAAAAGTTTTTATTGCGTAACTGGACAATTAAAAGAGTCGTTTATGAACACTGTGGAATCGCATATCTCACCAACCTGTAACTTTAATAAAAATAACAAAACATGGTTAAGATTACTGCTCCTAACCCATTGACTGAAGTTAAAATATCAACATTCGCGCTGCCCCTTGAATATCAACTCAAATCGTTAGATTAGCAAATCGGACACAATTTAGGTTCTATTTAACCTCTCCTTATCCTAATCTGGCGCGCTTGAGTGAGTGAAGACGACGTTCTTATTAAGCGACTTTGTTAACCTCCTACCCCTCTAGGATACGCTTAAATTTTGTCAAAGTGGTAGAACCAGTGTAATTCGACCGGGGAAGTACCACCACCACATCTATTTCTAGCGTGAAGCATTTCTTGCGTTCCGATAGAAGGGTGTGGTTGGTCGGCACACTTTCACATGAGGCGACCATCATAGTCCATCCGATGTCCATGGTTTGCAGCAATGCATCATATTAGCAAATTTAAAGCCTTTTAAGTTGTAATTAACCTCCCCCTGAACGTATTATATACCCCCATATTTAGGCGTCATACTGGCTGAAGGTTACTAACATATAAAGTATGTTTCTTTATATTAATATGACGTGCTCGAGTTACTCTCAAAATTCTCTCTTGGGCTCTCCTACTACTGGTGTCACGTCAATACACTCAGACTAAAATGGCGGTTACACACAGACATGCTAAAGCGATAATTTATCACATTTCAGTTTTTTGCCGTTTGTCTACAGAGAAAAATAGTTAATGTAGGAACGTCTGGCACGAAATTTGAAAAGGAAACATTAAGAATTCTTCTTTATCCATATTGTTGTATTCCGAGTATTTTGTATACCGTGAATACCTACAAGCCGATTATAAATCTCTATGTCGACACATTCGTTAGAGAGCCGGCTTCGCTCGTTAATTGAGTCTTGTTAGTTTATTTAGAAGTTGTTTCTCGTAAGACTTGGACGCTGTTTTTAAAAATATTTGTATTATTGCTAGTTTAGGAGGATTCTTGATGTTGTGTAATATAATTCAGCTCTTTATAAGTAATACTTGTTTTCGTCCCTGTAGCCTGAGGGTCAGAATAGGGCTACGGTATCCCCTGCCTGTCGTAAGAGGCGACAAAAAGGGGCTTCCGGGGTTGAAAACGCTAGAGTGGGAGCTCGAACCGTTCGGTGAGGCAATCCCGGGAAGGACGGCGGTATGTGTGGTCGCATACCGTCGTAAAGACTAGACGGAGCGGTGGGCCCAGCCGCCCATCTGGGAGGAGCCCGATGGGGCAGCGCGCTGGGAGGATTCCGGTTGAAGTCGTTTCGAGATCCCGGAGTCCTCCTTTTCAGCGCCGAGGACGGCCACCGGGGGGGTTTTAGTGCGGTAAAAATCCCACATAACCCTGCGTCGCTCCCACGGCGTCGGGTACCTTTGGAAGGTTTCCCCCTCGAAAACAAAAAAAAAAGTAACACTTGTTTTTGCCTGTGACTGATCACATAGATTACATACCGTAATTACCTTCTTTACGTAGTCGAGTAATAAAAAGTAGCCTGTGTTAATACAAGTAACTATTTGTTTGCTAAATTTTATTCAAATCGGTTTAGTCGTTTCAGTCTGAAAGAGTAACAATCTACCTAGGCTTCGATCACATTCACCTTAGTACTGAGTATCCCATGTGGAAATCCAGGTTTATAAATATCTATTTTTTTATCCGACTTAAGTAGCAAATGAGCATGCAGTCCACCTAATGGTAAGTGGCCACTGCCGCCCATGGACATCTGTAATCAACTTCATACAGAACATGGGTTCCATCTGAAGTCAATTACAGATGCGTTGCTACTCCCGACGGCTATGATGGTCGCCTCATGTGAAAGTGTGCCGGCAACCACACCCTTCTATCTCGCGCAAGAAATGCTTCACGCTAGAAATAGGTGTGGCGGTGGTACTTCCCCGATCGAACTGTGCTAAATTTCAGAAAAATACAATCTGCGATTTACGTGAAACAGTCACAAACACATATTATATCCTTACTACTACTTCACATTTATAACATCAATGCTTGGAGACATCTCCATGGCAATCCGTAGCAGGGACTCAAAAATCATAGATAAGGTTAATTGCACGTTCGAAGTGGCCTCCGGAAAGAATTAAATCGCAACTTACAGTAATAACAATGTAATTAGAGTGTAGTGTCCTTAGAATTATATACAATAGCATTATACGTAAAAAAAAAACAAAATCACAACACTTATACTCTATGTACAATGCACTGAATTATACATACCACATAAATAAAAAGGATAAATGGTCCTATATATATTAAGCGTAATTGTAAGATTTCTTTAATTGCCAACGTTGTCACCACCGCACACGACAGTGTGATGGTGACAGCGATGGCCTAACGTGGAACTAAGAAATAAAGACTTATTGTTAAAAAAAAGAAGAACTATTGTGACAAAAGGCACGGACGATCAGTCTGTGGAGTTTTTGTGTTATAATAAAAAAAAAAACATCAATGCTTAGCAAGATTAGTGATATTTGGTCCCACAAAAATAAATTCTATTTGGATTTTCTTCATCAGCATCAGTCTCTTCACCTTGTCGTAAATGATGTTGCTGACGTTACCAATGCGGTTACTATGCATTTTGAGATATCTAGGCAGACACTTAAAATCGGGTTTTTATTTCACGATTCCCAAATTCCAAGTATCCGGATTAATTACAGATCGTAATCAAATTTTAGCAGCGGGTGGGTGACTAGTTTATGGGTGTTGTTTAATTTAGAACCCATTCGGAAGTCGATATAACTGCGGTGCATAATAATGATACTAATGAAATAATTTTAAGGAAAAGAGGCGGGGATTTTTATCTTGAGTCTATCTTTTGATGTTACCGTCTGATTTTAAAGATGTCAGAATTCAGTGACTTCATCAAAATAACTGTTTCTTTGAAGCTAATGTTACCAAACGAAACAATTAGTAACAAATGATATATGGTGTTATATTCAGTTCTTTTTGTATATATTGCTGAGTCTTCTAATAAGTGATTTGAAGCAATGATGTAAAGGGCATGGATGTAGAAAAGTACGGTTTAGTGGGTAACTTGGGACTGATGGTATGGTTCTATTCCATACATCCGTAACAAACAATAAGAAACGTTCTGCATGTTTTTGCAAAAAAATCGTTGGGATGATTGAGAGTAATTACCTAAATAATAGGCATTTCTATAATTTTAAGTCTTTTTGTCAGCCTGAATCGCATGATACAAAAACTAGTGAATTTAATTTTTAGGATCGAAAATATATTTACAGTACCTAGGTACATAGATACCTTAAAGTTACCCAGTACCCTAATGTATGCTAAATATAAGCGAAATCCGATCAGTAGATAAGATTTTATTAAATTACAACATTAAATACTTAAAATTACAATTCATATATATTTTTAAACTCTGCTCAAATCGCGGGCGACGTTTATAAGTATTATATTTTACATCGGGTAAAATGCGAACATAATATCCTCTTATAACGTAAAATATTTTCTAATATTGTAAAATACACTTAAAGGTCATGACTGTTTGTTGCCGTCACATATTGTGACCGTTGAATAAATTAACTACTCGGCGTATGCCACCTACCGCGTTTTCAAGGACTGTTTACTACGCTAAATGTTGTCTAACGAATTTGCGCTAACAGTGACTGTAGTGGATTTTTCTTATTTTTTTATATTTTACTTTTATATAGTTATAGCAGACTATGCAGTTCGCTCTATGGTAAGTGGCCTCTGCCGCCTATTGATATCTGTAATCCACTAGAAATAAGATCAGTCTTACTAGTGGACAGTCACAGATGCGTTGCTAGATACCCCAGAGGACTTAGTTGGAAGGACTTAAATATTTCTCCTTTAGCTACAATCTAAAAAAATATAACATAATTTAAAAATTGTAATACCTTGATAGAGAAGATGGGTTTCAATAAAACTTAACCTTACCCCCAAGTTTCTTTTATATTTAATTCGGTAAGTTTGGATTTATGCGACTTCAAACACACAAACAAACAGACAAAAATTAAATGAAAAATTTAGCTTCTATCATTACATGCGTATTTTAAATTTTTTTATGTAAAAACTATTATGTGTAAGGATTTATTAATTCCTTGTCTAAATTAGTACTTTATGTAATCAATGAATTACGAATAAATTGTTGCATGCTGATGATTTAACAATATTACTGTTTATAACAGCTTTGTAGTAAGTTTACGTGTAAGTCATGTCCATTTAACTTACAAAGTTATACTCCACCGTTAAACATTATGTTAGTGATTAAAATAACGCGTGTGGGTGAGACGTGACTGCCTACTGAACTAGCAGAACACGCGGCTGCGTTCGCTCAAATCATAACATGATCCATTCATTAGACATTTGAAATTCACTGCTGAACAAAGGAATAAAAAAAAACACTATACACTCATAGCCCTTCAGTAGGATTTTCTCCTGTGTCGTGGGTGCCATGGACACACAAAGACGAATACACAAACACCCAGACCCAGAACTAGAATATAAACTCATCATTACATACCTGTCAGGCCGGGAATCGAACCCGGGACCCACTGCCTGTCAGACCGGTATGGTGACCGCTGCGCCACGCGGATCGCCATTTAGCTAAACACTAAGTTTCATTGAGCTTGCGTCGAATTTGGCACATTTCTAACAAAAACTTTCAACCCCTATTTTACCCTTCTAGGGGTTGATTTTACGAAAATGGTGAAGCAGTTTATCCGACATATCAAACTAGAAAACCAAATACTGAGTTTCATCAAATTAGAAAAAAAATTGGCGGACTTTCATACAAATCAAACATCCCGTTATTATCCCCTTAAAGGGGATTTCTAGATATCATTTGTAAGTGCTTAATTTTAAAAGGAAGCATGGTGCGTTAAACGCAAGGCATATTAAAGCAAGATACTGGAGCTAACTTTCATCACCATGTAAAAAACATGATTTTAATTATATTTTTAAAAAATTATATAAAAAAACAAAAAGAAAACCCACTGAGTTTCTTGCCGGATCTTCTCAGTTGAGGTTGTGTTCCGATCCGGTGGTAGCGTAAGAAAAAACAATGTAACTGACAATTTGTAAGTGCACTCGTAGGCCTATACAAATAAAGACATTTCATTTAACTTCATTATTTCAAGTTTCTAATCATTATAATTTGGGCCGTGCGTTGATATATTAGAAGTTAAGTAAGTTCTCACTTTTGTATATATAGATTTTCGGAGTCTCGTAATATTCGTGTGTTGAGGTAATCTTTCGTTGCGATTTGCTTCGGCCTCCGTTTTCTGGGTGAGGACGTTACGCAAATGTGCGAATATTGACTGTCGATTCGCGTTTGGATTTTAAGCTTCCGTGGCATATAGGCGCGACACTCTTCGGTATTAGTATGTCTGTATGATGTCTGTTTGCGTATTCCTTCTAAGTATTAAATGTTTTATTTTGATGTAAGTCAGGTTAAAATCATCTGTTTTGCATGCAATCTAACTAATGTTAAATGGTAAATAGCGCTATGAAATGGGGTTTTTCCAAAAAGGTGCGAAAAGAACTCTCCTTCAAGGCCGGCGATGCATTGGCGACGGTGACTACTTTCCATTATGTAGCCCGGCTGCCATATCGTTAGGTTAAAGTATAAAAAAAAAGTTATCGACATCTGTAAGCAGCTTAATATAGAACATTTAAATAAAAAAAAAATAAGCTCTGGCAAAAATATTAGCTGAAAGCGAATCATTAACTAGAGCGCACATTTTTTTGACACCTAAATCACTGGAACTGTCAAGTGTTCTTCATCGAATTAAAAAATAGTGACTAGAAATAATAGGTATCCCATATCAATCAACATAACAACAGATGTTAATTTATATTTAGGCTACCTATATCACACGAGCAAGTGTTGGCAGTAGTGACGTCATGTTTACAATGTGATACTGTATGAAGCGTCGTTCATTAATCAAATTTAAATGATGTAATGTCACAATAAATACCTATGAAGAGGAAAATTTGTTAGTGATCTCCTGTATACGGTTTGAGTAGCGACCGAGCGCGTAGTCCTCCAGATGATATGTGGTTCTAACTAACACTTGCAAAGAAGAAAGAAATTTAAATTTCGACATGGGTATCTGATAGGTTATCATGCAAAGCAGATATAGCCTAATGGTTGAAACTGAGCAGTGATAGCCTAATGGTTGAAACTTGCCCTCTCAATCGGGAGGTCCGAGGTTCAAACCCAGGCACGCACCACTGATTTATGTGCGGATTAGAAATTATCACTGCTTTTCGGTGAAGGAAAACATCGCTAGGAAAACTCGAGAGTTCTCACTTGGCCAGCAAGGTGGACTATGGCCTAAAACTCTCTCATTCTAAGAGAAGACCCGTGCCCAGCAGTGGGACAATAATGGGTTGTACCCCATGTGATTATCATAGGTATATATTTAGCAAGTATTAGAACCAGTACAGTTTGACCGGGCTGGGGTACCACCACTACACTTTTACTAGAGTGAAGCTGTTCTTAAGGTGAAAGGGTGCGCTTGTTGGTTCGCTTTTATATGAGTTGCTCATCTTAGTACGTGAAGCAAAAGTTGTGATTCGTTTTTAAGATACTTGCCGCAGGTATGAAATTACGCACGGTTATAGTTGATGTAAAGAAGGATTGCGCAATGTTAATGTTTTATTTCAAATAATGCATAAAAAGTTGTTATGTACGTATTTTTATCTTAATAAAGCTAGGGCTAGTATTATTATAATCTGTAGGTCACCTTGATCTTGAGATGTTTGGTGAAGGCGTAGCAAAGATCCTTTTGTAATAATCTGTATCTCATTACCATTTTAATGATGTATAAAAAACATTATGAGCATTGTTAGCATCGGAATCGATGTTTTAATTTGTTGATATTTAAAAGATTGATAAATAAATGATTTTATTAAAATTATGTATATCGTTTATAAAATTATGTTAGTATTAGTCGGTTGTGATTTTTCACTGAGTCCAAGATCACTTATTTCAGTTCAAAAATCTTCGTAGGTTCATAGTTACTTTTCTATACTACCTTGTTATTTTTCTTTATTATCTTTTTTTATAAAATTAAAGTAACAAACGAGCATGCGGTGCACCTAATGGTACGAGTAAGTATTCACTGCCGCCCATGGACATCTGTAATCAACTTCATACAGAACATGGCTTCCATCTGAAGTCAATCACAAATGCGTTGCGTACTCCTGTGGACTATGATGATCGCCTCACGTAAAAGTGTGTCGGGAACCACAGTCTTCTATCGAAACGTGAGAAATGCTTCACGCTAGAAATAGGTGTGGCGGTGGTACTTCCCCGGTCGAACTACACTGGTTCTACCACCTCGGAAAATAGTTATAAATAAACATAAATATAAATAAACTTTCGCATTTATAAATGCGAAAGTTTATTACTATGTATTAAAAACATATTTGCGTATATTGCATATTTTATTACATACTAGCTTAAACAAACTATCTGCCTTAATGTGTCATAATAAAAAAATACTTGCACACATGTATTTATGTCGCGGCTTTTGTCGCTAGGATATAGGCGTAAGTTGTAATAGAATATCGGTACACTGAGTACTCTTCGTGTACCATTTGGTTTGTTGCTTATCATTATCATTATCATTATATTTATATACGTAGGGATAACTTTTAACAAGCCATAGAATTTGGAATTACCAAGAAATGAAAATTTTAACCGAAATTAACTGTTGATAGTAGTTTGGAATTTCAATTTTGTCATTAACTTGATGTAGGAAATGTAATCAAAGAATGTTTATGTGTGATTTTGCCATTAAAATGTTAATCATTTATCATCTAGGATTGCCATCAACATCTCGTTTGATTTATACTAATTTAAGATAGATTATATAGCAACTAGTCATTAAAATAGGATTTACATAAGAAGTAGGTAAACTTACCTATATATGTATAACACTTATTGCAAGATCTGATAAAAATTGTTCATATGCTAGCATTAGACTCGGAGATTGACTAGCAACAAAAACTTGTAGTTAAAAGTTTAATACGACAAATTCTTTAAACGACTGAATATCTAATTAGGCCTAAGATTATGTAAAAGTATATTAAGGCCCGCATTTTTTTATTTGACTGAAGTAGCAAACGAGCATGCAGTCCACCTGTTGGTATGTGGTCACTGCCGCTCATAGACATCTGTAATCAACTTCATACAGAACATGGGTTTCATCTGAAGTCAATCACAGATACGTTGCTATTCCCGAGGACTGTGATGGTCGCCTCATGTGAAAGTGTGCCGGCAACCACACCCTTCTATCTAAACGCATGAAATGCTTCACGCTAGAAATAGGTGTGGCGTTGGTACTCCCCCGGTCGAACTACACTGGTTCTACCACCTTCAAAAAAAGCTAGTACAGATGCTGGGTGTAGGAAGTGGTTAAGTGAGTAATCTCCATCTCGCTAACTTGATATACTTCGACCTACCCGTGGTCTTCTGAGGGCCTCCTTTAGAGATCGCCGGGCCACCTTTAGGGGCCGCCTTTTAGAGATCACATTTCCTGTACCTACCTAAATATATAACACCTGTATTGTACCTAAGTTCCACAATACAATTATTATAAATTATGAAATCATGAAGCTCTTTAACCAATTAGTATTAGAATATATACTAACCCGTCCCCACTATTAGGTAATACCTACTCAATCTCAACACTAGGACGTTGCATCCAAGCATTTACTGCCGTGTTGGTACATCTGGATGTTTACTGCTCGTTTTGATGAGTTGCTTAAGAACAAATCTAACATTTTACTCGTTAATTACACGTTTGATGTCGCCGCTTCAAATTACGTTATAATTTATTACTAACGAACACTTATCAAATCTTATAAAAAGTTATGCTATGTGCTCACTACCGTAATTACTTGAATGATATATAAAAGTTTACGGCTGAACAGTTTAATGTATGAACATATTTGTGACTGGCAGTGCGGCGCGGTGTCACCTGCGTTTAAAATGTTTTATAACTTTTAATTTTAGTAACTTTTTATATGCATTTGATGCATGGATTTTAATTAAGTCTGAATGTTCAATATTCAATTCAAGACACGGGCAATACATATATTTTTCACATATATTGATCAAATAAACAGGAGTAAGTTATAAATATAGAAAATAAAATTATCGTGTATTTCTAGTTCTCCAAACAATTTCTTTTTTCTAATTGTGCGAGATATATATTAACGTATCTTTTATCTTTATTGTATGTGTAGATAAAGTCGTGTAATTTTTTCCGTCAATTTTTTGGAGGATGGTGAAATGTATGGTGATTGATTCAGACAAACCATGTTTTATATCAAGATGCTTAAAGGTTTTTATGGTTTCAGTGACCACTTACTATCAGATGGACTGTATGTTCGTTTGCTATTTCAATCTTATAAAATTGTATAACAGTTATAATACTTATAAACTATTGATTTTGTTATCTTATGTGTCTTGTCACATACAAATGTATAGAAACTAACATATTCTGGGTGATAAAATCTTTAACACGTAACTGCTATTCATCCATTTGGAACATCAGTTACACAAGACATAATCGAATTACAAGTTTGACTTGCAGTTAGCATTTTAATGCGTTCATATGTTCCCATACGACGTAATACGAATGTCAACTTGACTGTCGTGTTAGGGCCGGCGCACATCTGACGGAGCGCAGCGCAGCGCATGCCCGAGAAATTTTCTAAACGAATTACACACTAGCCGAAATTTGCGCAAATTACTGCGAAAGCGGACGCTCGCGGAGTAGCGTGCGAGCGCGCGCGGTCGCGCTCCTGCGCGCTACCTTTCGCTTCCATGCTCCTCAGAAATAAATTGCTGGTTTATTTAATTTTTGATATTATTTCTAAAAGGACAATGACGATAATAGTTTGACAGTGAAAAATGCTCTGCGCTGCGTTCCGTCATATGTGCGCCGGCCCTTAATATTGGTTTCTGGTCATTTTCCATTAGTTGACATTTTATGATGGTGATTTGTATGTGTGTAACACATCAGCCAATGCTGAGATCATATCTCGCGCTGATGTGTTACGAATTTGAAAGGTTGATGTAACATTTGAATGAATTTTCATGAAGTGTCGCGTTTTAATGAATTTTCATGGCTTGTAGCCGTTTTAGTCTTGAATAGCAGTACTCCCTCTTTTTTCATAATCATCGTCTTCTTGATAACACATTAATGTCCCACTGCTGGGCACGGGTCTTCTCTGAGAATGAGAGAGTTTTGGCCATAGTCCACCGCGCTGGCCAAGTGCGAATTGGTGGACTTCACACACCTCCGAGAACTTTTTTTTTTAAGAACTCTCGGGTGTGTAGGTTTCCTCACGATGCTTTCCTTCACCGAAAAGCAGTGATAATTAATTTCTAATACGCACATGAATCAGTGGTGCGTGCCTGGGTTTGAACCTCGGACCTCCCGATCGAGAGGGCAAGTTTCAACCATTAGGTTATCACTGCTCTATCATCATCGTCTAAGAGACGTAATTTAGAGATGAGATGGGCAGCGCGTCTTTCTGTGTAACATAAAAACGCACTGCTGTCACCAACACGCATGTCAGTCGCAGTAACTACTGCTAAAAGCCTCATTAAGAAAGGCGTGTATCTAACAGTGGATCTCAAAAGGCTGATGGGTTGATGGAATGTTTATTATTGGTATGAATGAAAACGTCAATCGTATTCGTCTAATTACTCGTCGTCTAATTCGACTAAATAGGCAATTTACCAACCGCGAATAAATTCATTTTGGTCATTCGCAAAAAGAAACAATATACCAAAGATGTAAGATTTAATATTTTAGGTTTTTTTCATCATGGATTATTTATTTGTTGGCTGACTTATTTATTTCGGAGTTTTGGCTATTAATACACCTAAATTTTCGTCGAAAACCAAGTAGAATTTCCAAATATAAAACTTGGTAATGTTTTATGTCTTCTTTTTAAAATATAACATAAACACCATAATTTCGTATACCTTATTTATACTACAAACTGAATAATGGGCCTAGTATCTATTATATTGAGAAACTAGACTCCCTAGGGGATAATATCTCACGGTATGCGTTCCAAAGGCGTCACGTCTCAAGTCACGACTGATTAGAACGACTGCTGTTCTACGTATAGGTACTGTCTGTTTCCATTGACATACCGATATGGAAAATATCGCAGCTTAAGTTGAATAATGACGGAATGACGGAAATTTAGGAGAGCGATATTTTAGAAGGAGGTAAAAATAAAAAAACTTTTTAACAAAAAATATCTACCGACTTCCATGTCACAAAAAAGTAAAAAATAATTTAAATATATTTTGGTCTAGAACATACTCAGTACTTAGTACATAGTTCTGAAGTCGGTGCTCATATAGGACGTAGTTACCGTCGTCCAGCGAAATATGTCGAGCACCGACTTCAGGACTATGTACTAAGTACTGAATATGTTCTAGACCAAAATATATTTAAATTATTTTTTACTTTTTTGTGACATGGAAGTCGGTAGATATTTTTTGTTAAAAAGTTTTTATTTTACACTTTTTGTTATTTTTTTTTTGTTCATAGGATCTCTATAATTACATGCCATACTGCTAGATTTTTGGAAAATCCACAAAAAATGGGAGTACAACAAACACACAATAAAATATGGGTTGAACGTTTTTATGATATTAACATGAAAATTCACAAAGAGATTTTTGTTTATAAATAATAATATGTTTAAGTTTTTTTTGTAAAACGTGTGAAGTCGCGACTTCATTAGCAATCTATATTTAGTTGTTAATAACACAACTGGTTTTCTTTTTTGTTTTATTCCCTTGATATTATCTATGAATTATAATTACTTATTACTCATTCCGTTTTGTTAAAGATAGAAGTTCATCTAGCAAGATATTTTGCCACGACTACCTCAGAAGGATGGTAGTATATTTGAGGATAAATATAATTACTATATTAATACGTGAAGCAAAAACTTGTTGTGCATTTTTAGGTAATATGCCTCCGACGGATTAGTATGAAATTTTGCACGATTATAGTGGACTAAGAGAAGCTATGCAAAATGTTAATATTTTTTTCAAATAATGCATATATCATATATAAAATCAACTAAAACAAATTACACACACTACCGTGCATTTGTCACAAATAAAAAAATAATAAACGAAATGGAACATTCAATGTCATAGTATGAAAACACATAACGTCAGAAATGCCAGTGTCTTTGTCAAAATTCCGTTATTGCTTTTAAATGCGGCTTAGCTAATTAAACCTCTTTTTATATTTAACGGACGCATTTAAAATTACTTGAAAATTATTACATTTTATTTGAATTTAATTGACAATATAATGTTTAGTTTTTTAATTAAAATTACGGTCGAATTTCGACCGATGCGACGGGTGACTGGTACATAACTAACCATTTCTTTGGAAGCTCTTTAACCAAATGACTTGACTAATTTTAAAATTCGAAGTGTTAGTAAAAGACGTGGCCATCTTTTCTAAATTACTTTGCCTATCTTCTCAAATATCATGTAAACGTAGAAATTTTAATTTCTTTTTGGATTTAGCGAGTCCTAAACATAACTATAAAACAATTTCAAGGCCCAGGAGCTTTAAGATTTTGTAAGTTGATAAACTGTAATCTTCAGAAGATTACAGTTTATCTGCAACATTGTTACGTTTAGTTCTTGCTAATAAATAAAAAAATATATTATCATTATTTTTCATGAATATGATTTTATGATTTAATATCTCAATTAAATTATTTAATCCCTATATTTTCATATACTTGTATGTACATATTTATTTACTTAAACTTTAACGAGTATTGAAAGTGATAAGACGGACTCAATAAACTGGTAAGCAATATTACAGTCTTAAATGTTTCTCCTCAGCTTTATATGAACATTACAGGCTAGAAGTGGTAAAACAATGGTTTAAAGGTGGTAGACCAATCGTTCGACCGGGGCAGTACCATCGCCACACCTATTTCTAACGTGAAGCAGATCTTGCGTGTCGGTCGAAGGGTGTAGTTGCCTCAAACTTTTATATGAGTCGACCATCGGAAGTAGCAACGCATCTGCATTGACTTCAGATTGAAACCTTGTTCTATATGAAGTTGCTTACAAATTTACAAGGGCGGCAGTGACCACTGACTACTACAAAGCTACTTCAAAGCTATAAAATAAAAACTTTTTAACAAAAAATATCTACCGACTTCCATGTCACAAAAAAGTAAAAAATAATTTAAATATATTTTGGTCTAGAACATACTCAGTACTTAGTACATAGTCCTGAAGTCGGTGCTCGACATATTTCGCTGGACGACGGTAACTACGTCCTATATGAGCACCGACTTCAGAACTATGTACTAAGTACTGAGTATGTTCTAGACCAAAATATATTTAAATTATTTTTTACTTTTTTGTGACATGGAAGTCGGTAGATATTTTTTGTTAAAAAGTTTTTATTTTACACTTTTTAGTGACTATATTTTTATGTTTGTATTTAAATAAAGCCTCTAAGTTTGCTTTGTGCATCTACATATTCACAAAAATTAAACATAAAACACTTTTACAATTCATACAAACAGGGCGCCCCCTCTGGAAGTACCCCTCCATCATCAGGGTTGAGGAGTTGAAGGTCAAATTTTTCATCTTATATTGTTGCTTAGTAATCTTATAACATATACGTTAGTACCAGGTGGCTAACTTCTATGGCTCAGGCTTGCAGTACCCTGCATCATCAGGGTTTAGGAGTTGAAGGTCAAAATTTTAATTTTGTGCCTCTGTTTGGTATTATTTTTACATACCCGTAAGCACCAAATTGCCAACTCCTATGGTTTAGAATTGAAGTACCCCTTCATCATCAGGGTCGAGGAGTTGAAGGTCAAAATTTTAATTTTGTGCCTCTGCTTAGTATTATTTTTACATAACCGTAAGCACCAAATTGCCAACTTCTATGGTTTAGGATTGAAGTACCCCTCCATCATCAGGGTTGAGGAGTTGAAGGTCAAATTTTTCATCTTATGTTTTTACTCAGTAATCTTATAACATATACGTAAGCACCAAATGGCTTATTCCTATGGTTTTGGCTTTAAGTACCCCTGCATCATCAGGGTTGAGGAGTTGAAGGTCAAATTTTTGTCCCATGAATTTGCTTAACAATTTCATTATATATTCGCAAACATCAAACGACCAACTTTTATAGTTCAGGCTAGCAGTACCCCTGCATCATCAGGATTGAAGAGTTGAAGGTCAAATTTTTCATAGTAAATACCTACATAGTAATTTTATTCTATATTTTACTCAATTGGACTTCTCCAGCTAAGGTTCGGCCGACTATCACTAATTTTATTATTTTGCTCCAAAAAGTTGAAGATCCTATGATTAGAACCTTATCAAACTCTTATCAGACTACCCCTGGAGTACATCCTTTCTAATAAAAAAAGAATCATCAAAATCGGTTGGCGGGATATTGAGTTATTCATACATTTATCGCGTACATTGAAAATGCAAATTTAAGACTTATGCGTTTTTCTTATGGATGCCCTAGTCAAAAAAATACTAAAAAAAAATGGGACCCTATGACACGCACTACCTTTCAAATGAAAAAAAAATCATCAAAATCCGTTCACCCAGTGCGGAGAAATCGAGTAACAAATATAAAAAATAAAAATAAAAATACAGACGAATTGATAACCTCCTCCTTTTTGGAAGTCGGTTAAAAAAAAGCCGTTTTACCCGATTGCGCGACGCAAGGGAGGGTCATGTGTTTAACTGCCTATTTATATATTGAATACGGAATTAAAAATTATACTTAGGTTTCTATTACCGTTTTTCATTTTATTTTTTATATTTTGTATAGTAATGGCAACGAAAAAGAATAAAATAAAAAATTAATTAACAAAAAAACATGCGCGCGTACAAAGTACACATGTCAGAAGTGAAACTTCTTTGGCGAACTAATTTATAAATCTTGTTTATATTTATACACATCTAAAACTTTAAATTTCCAAGATTAAGAGGAAGGGAAAAAGGCGTGATACGACGTTCGCTCTGTCTCACTTTTTCTCTCAATCTTTCTCACTCGCTTGCTCCCTACTCTCACTCCACGGCTAGTTGCTCATGCTACGTTCGCCCTGTCGTACTCTCTCTCAATCGGTCTCGATCACTCTGTCTCTCTTTTCCGACACTTCCGTTGCATACCGGCGTGACGTTTCATCTGTAAAAATTTTACGATTTTCGACAATTAACTTTTTGCACGTATAACTAAAAAAAAAACAAGCCCTCATTGTGAGGATATCTAAGGTAATCAAAATATGATGATTTTAGCGATCGTGATGTCAGGATCCAAAAAATTATAAAACTTTTTTTTATCTGACTGAAGTAGCAAACGAACATGCAGTCCACCTGATGGTAAGTGGTCACTGCTGCCCATGGACACCTGTAAGCAACTTCATACAGAACATGTGGCTCTATCTGAAGTCAATCACAGATGCGTCGCTACTCCTGAGGACTAAGATGGTCGCCTCATATAAAAGTGTGCCTGCAACCACACCCTTCCATCGAAACGCAAAAACTGCTTCACGCTAGAAATAAGTGCCGCCCATGGACATCCGTAATCAACTTCATACAGAAAATTGGTTCCATCTGAAGTCAATCACAGATGCGTTGCTACTCCCGAGGACTATGATGGTCGCCTGTGAAACTGTGCCGGCAACCACACCCTTCTATCGAAACACAAGAAGTGCTTTACGCTAGAAATAGGTGTGGCGGTGGCACTTCGCCGGTCGAACAACGCTGGTTCTACCACCTTACAAACTTTATTCAGTTCCTCCTAATTTGAGTTAAGTTACTTGTCATATGGGTCCCTAGAAGTATTTTATAATGGCAAAATACGTACTGCGACCGGACAATGGACACCGCACACAGTTATGCAAGAACAATTTCAATATTATCGAATA
Organism: Spicauda simplicius; assembly: GCA_949699795.1. NCBI lineage: Eukaryota > Metazoa > Arthropoda > Insecta > Lepidoptera > Hesperiidae > Spicauda > Spicauda simplicius. The sequence continues at coordinate 11,533,959 of OX453077.1, read as the reverse complement.
GGCGAGATCGATGTCGTATGAATTTGCATGGTATGGTTTGCATAATATAGTCGTGTGCTACGGGATATTTACACAAGACAAGTCGGTTGTGCTAAGTGCCTTCTGACGTGGCTGGTTTGCGAGGTCTATTGGCGATCCGAGTTCCATCCCTGGTTAGACATGTGTGAATGATGGGTTTAGATTTCTGTTCTGGGTCTGGGTGTTTGTGTGTGTTAAGTGCTTTGGTAGTCATCTGGAGTCGTATAATGTCATTCAAAGTTAAATAGTTTTTTTAGATTGAAGTAGTAAACAAGCACACAGTCCATGGAAGTCTGTAAAGACCTTCATATAAAACGTAAAACGGGGATTCTATCTGAAGTCAATGACAGATACGTTGCTACTTACAGGGGCTTAGATAAACACCTCACATGAAAGTGAGGCAGCAACCACACCCTTCCATTATATAGGTTTGGCGGTGGCACCTCTCCGGTCTAAATGTTTACCTTGTACACGTAGGTTCGTAGTATTTAGCATATTTTTGTTATAGTTTCAAGACTAGAGACGCTAATTCTGTCTTATCTATTGTTTACATTCATATCATCATGGCCTCTACAGTAAAATTAACTTAGGCCTATTTTAAAACCAATTGAGTGTAGCGATATTTTGGGATTGAATTCTTATTTGCTAGGAGATACTGGACCTTATCTGCACGCAATTATGCATGGGATACAGAAAGATGGGAACAATTTCTATCAATGTTGCTTAATAGTAAATATTAGTGTATACGCCACATAACATATCAAAATATTGCTCATATTCAAAAGATATTTGTGACAGTTCAGTATACTTCACCTGGTAGGAGAAAATACACAGTATATTTTAGCAAATACAGCATCGATATTACAGATGTTGGCTTTCAAAGCAGGCCTAAAGTATGCGAACAAATTTAAAATTCGAAATTTTGTTTAAAAAAAATATCCGCTATTAACTATGCCTTCAAGACAGACTAAAATGTCACACACATGTCGAATAATTCCAAACTAGTCACCCGTCGCAACGGTCGAAATTTGACCGTAATTTAAATAATTAAACAACATATTGTCCAAAGTACCACCATTTCTGCGGCAAGTATCTTAAAAACGAATCACAAGTTTTTGCTTCACGTATTAATAATTCCAAATTAAAAGCCATTTCTGAGGGTTTAATTGTCATTTCGTCGTTCCGATCAATTACACGCGGACCGTACCACCACTTAAGTACCATTACGCAATAAGCCGAGCTCTGAGTAATTTACCGGACTGTCTACAATGGCGAGTGTAGGCAGACATTTAGTCACCGTAATCCAGCGGTGACACGAATTACAACAGTATATTATACCAATGATAGCAGTGATCGCCTAGTGTTGAAACCCGGCTTCTATTTTTTGTACTTAAACCTAACGATAAGGCAGACGGGCTACCTGATGGAAAGTAGTCACCGTCGCCTATGGACATTCACAACACCAGAGGAGTCGCCAATGCATCGCCGGCTTTAATACATTTTTTTTTTCATCTTTTCCAATCGAGGGTCCGAGATGCGAGTCCTAGATATATGATTTTTCTATAATGGAAACATAGTGATTTTTTTCCAAAATAGTTCTCAAAGTTGTGTGAAGTCTGAAATTCGCTATTCACCAGCGCAACTTAGGACTATGACTTAAAACTAATTCTTGCAAAATAATTGAAGGGTACTAAGCGACGATTGACATCGGATAGAACACATGTTCTATATGAAGTTGCTTACAGATGTATATGGGCTGTAGTGGCCACTTACCGTCAACTGGCCTGCACGCCTGTTAGCTACCTGAATTATGCATAAAAATAATGGTCTGGTTGCAGTGATACCCTAATGCTTGAAACATGCCCTCTCAATCGGGAGATCTGAGGTTCGAACCCATGCACGCACCAATGATTTATGTGCGTATTAGAAATTTATTATCACTGATTTTCGGTGAAGGAAAACATCATGAGGAAATCTACACACCCGAGAGTTCTTTAAAAAGAAGTTCTTGAAGGTGTGTGAAGTCCACCAATTCGAACTTGGCCAGCGCGTTGGCCTAAAACTTTCTCATTCTGAGAGTAGACTCGTGCCCAACAGTGGGACAATAATGGGTTGTATCCCCTACAATGGTCTGGTACGTAGAATTTATTTTCAATTACAAATAAATTTCCAAACGGTTTGATTGTATTTCAAATGATTTGTTACCATTTATATCTTTAGATCTTCTACAGTGTATTTACTAAAACTAAATGCCAATTTATATACAATGCAAATGTCTGAATTTCTGAATTTTAAAACCACGCTTTCTACACTCATAGCCCCACACTAGGATTTTCTTCGGTATCGTGGGTACCATGGACACACAAGACAATACACAAACAACCCAGACCCAGAACATGAATCTAAACTCATCATTCAGATACCTGTGTGGCCAAGAATCGAACCCGGGACCCCTTGCGCGTTATACCGGTGTGGTAAACGCTCCGCCACGCGGGTCGTCCAGCCATTATAATTGCTTTCGACTTAAAATATACATGGTATGTTACAGTACTTCAAACCATGTTATGTATATTAAATATGACTGCACCGTGCCGTAATCCAACGTTGACATAAATTACACCATGAATATTTATGTTATCGAAACCAATCTCGCGTCTAAACCTTGCCTACCTTACAGACTTGCAACATTGTGAACGATAGACGACGAACCTAGTTGTATCTTATGTTATATGTATCATCTTTATCCTTAGCACGAGTTTGTTACGTTTCCTTAAAACGATCACCGTTTAAGTTTTCGCTCATACATTAAATCAGTGCCGGATTAGTCATATAGCAAGAGTGGCAAATGCTACGGGCCCCGCGACTTAAGGGGTCCCACACCTACTATTTATATTTTACTATCTTTGTCATCCTGAAAATCTTAAACTGAAAGAAGTACATATAGAAAGTGTCATATCTAAATTTTCCCAGATTGAACCCAGAAAAGTTTATTTGTAATAGTTTTTTTTATATAATACCTTTACTTAAGGCAAACTATGGGCCACTTGTCATAATTTGCTGCAGGCCCCGAACTGGCTTAATCCGGCACTGCATTAAATGCACATTGCAAGGTGTGTCTGAAAAAAAAAAAAGTAAATGTGCTCGCGGCACCCGTAGTAAGTCATGTCGCCTGTGAACTTCCTACGCCAGAAAAATTGCTAAACTGTAGACTGTTTTAAAATAGAGTTAGTGAATTTTAGCGTGGCAAGTGAAATGCTTAAAAAACAATGTAAGGAATTTAATGTTACTTCCATCATAAGTCGCAACTAATCGATATCCTCCTGTTCTTGAGAAGGAAGTTCCTGTACCTACTTATTACTACACTATTTTCCAACAGGGGGTCCACAATGAATTTACGGAAAATGTTTAACTTATTATATTGAAATTTCCTGATCAACGATATTGAAATCACTGCTTACCTACTTCGAATGATATCACAACCGAAAACCATAATTTTTTTGTAAGTGAAATCGATGTTGACTCAGGATAGCATTAGATATACTCTGTGGTTTTCATAATGCCATATTATTAAGATTCTTTGTTACTATTATTTTTTAATCAATAAAATAAAAAAAAAATGTTACAGTAAAGCCGGGTAAAATTGAACAATGCTTTTTGTTTTTATAATCGTTTTGAAATTAAATAAAATGTCTTGAAAAGAAATTCAATCCAAACTTGTGATATTATTAGTGTTACTTATATTTGTTTAGTTTTTACTACATTAAGATCGATAATGCATTGGAATTACCACCACTCTTATATGTATTTGATTAATGTATGGTTAAAATTGTATTGTTCAAATCCTAACAGCTGTTTATTTTATCTGTTTTGGTAGAACAATCACCTTAGGGCCGTTTATATCTGCAGTTAGACACAATTTCGGCGTAGGAAACGCCCACGAGAAATAAACTGTCACAAGCAAATATCTTGTACAAGTTTACGAGTCAATGCATGTCACTGACTATTCACGAAATTGTTTAGAACATTACATTTGTTATACAGTCATGAAACGTGTGTACTTGCCATATTTATTTTTAAAGAGGAAATTTGCCTTCCAATTATACGGCTTCTCTTATAGATTTTGATTAATTTCTTCAAAGTCTTGTGTGGGGCTTCTTTTAAAATTGATATTCAAGCTGTTTACAAATTTAATTTCCTGCTATTTCTTATTTTGGATTTAATTTCAAAAACCGAGAGGGTGAAATTTACTTTGTATGTACAGAAAGAAACTATAAGTCTAGTAATGTTATGGATTCGTGCATGGGATCACAGAACAGTAGTTTATAAACGTAAAGGTGATATACTAAACAAATAATTGCAACACAGTTGCATAGGAAGGTAAATGCATAATCAAGTATCCCGTGTCTGATGACAAAACAAAGCGACACAACGAAGCAGGACAGTCCGATGCCCAACGGATGGATCGTATCGCCATTTTAGTCCGGGAAGTCCGGAGCGATAAACTCTTGAATCGTTAAGAAAGGACGTGAGACCAATCACTAATTGAGGGAACTTTTGTAGGAAATAGGAAATTTTATTATATTTTTCACTGCCAGGAGTAAGTTAGGTTCCGCGTGTATGACGTTTGGATCCCTGATTATTATTTAATGTGAATGAAACTTGGTACAGTATAAGTATTTTTTTATTAGATAAGGGTAGTATGTCGTAAATTTGATATTTATGACATATTACTTTCTTAATTTATAGATAATCTAATGCTATCTATACAGGATTGATAGTTTACAGTCCTCAAATGATTTGTTTATTGACCGACTTAATTTCGACATTGAAGGCTTTCTCCCGTCATGTATGTACTTTTAAAAACTTTTGCATATCATCCTGTAATATTTTTTCAGAAAGTTATGTTAAGATGGAAACAAATGTAAATTCTCCAAACCTTTTATCTACCAGATGACAAATGTACGGGGTAAATGAATATGAGTCATATTGAAACAATGTATTTTTGCGTAGATTAGTTACGGTTTATAGTTAACTTATGACCTGATTTACATGTACCTAAAGTGAGAGCGTGTAAAATTGTCCGCATGGTCGGACAGTGTACAATAACAATTATGTTCTTATGGTGAGGTCGGTACCGCTGATTTAGTCTATAAGATTAGACTGATTTAGTTGGCGTCACTAGATATTATAACGTTGAATAATTCCGATGGAGATAATAATTTTAGCGTAAATACTTGTCAGAGCGCCGTATCACACGCAAAGTAGTTTGATCTGATTTACGATACATTGTATCTTGCACCAATTTGATGAAGTTTAAGATAGTTATATCACGCCGATCTGCAACTTGACTCTAATAAGTAGTCCTATTGTGTAGCGAATTCGCCATGATTTGATCGATGCAATATAAACTCTGACCTCAGAAAATGCAAAATGTCGGTGTCGAATGTTGCGTGAGAATGCTGTAGGAAAAGTGCCGAAGAATGTTTCACGTCCAAGGTCCGTTTGAGCAGTCGCTGCGGTGCGGCGACGAAGTGTCACCCAGTGGTAATAAGACTCTTGCAGCGCTTGCTAAGATCCATAAGCATTGCACTGGCAAAGCGCACGCGCATGGCTGCATTGATCCCAAGCATAATCAGCTTGCCAAATCTGACTCGAGTGGAAGTATCCAATCGAGAAGATCGTTCCGCGGCGACTGTATCATTGAAATCAAGGATAATGTGAAGCAGGACAATAACTTTGTTAGAAACCACAATGGATCATTTACAAAGAGCTTCAGTAACAGTACTAGTTCCTACGAAGGACACAGTGACACAGATTCTGAATGCACATTTAAAAGTAGACCGGAACATAACAAGACACCAGATGCCTGTGAAAGATTGTTCACGCAGAACACGAGGGCTTCGCTATTGAAAACTGCTCGTATGCGATACGCTGATGATAGCGCTATATCTTCTATGCACGACGAAGTTGACGGAGAAAAATGGAAACATACATTCAATAGAACTCCCTCGAGGTCTAGTTTTAGAGAAAGAAAATCTGCTGTCGTTACTATCGAGGAAGTTAAATCCGACGGTCTAAATAACGATGACGAGGTTATAGACGAGAAAAAGAAAGCCTTGCAAAACAAGTCTGGCTTACAACGGAAGGGTTCATTTGGAAACCCAACAAACGGAAAGCCTGCTATTAATGGGACTAAACCTCCATGGAGGGGAGCCAGTAAGAATGGGAAACCGGAACCATTTGTTCGATCGCCATCTTTACGTGGAAGCATCAGGAAGAAGACGACAAAAAGTGATGGAGTTCCGTGGCGAAGGCTCTACAAACTTTCGCTGTGGAGAAAGTGCGGGGTGAGCTTCGCGTCTAACTGGGCAGACACGGAGCGTGCCCTGCTACGTCCGTGGAGCGAGTTGTCTTCCCAGCCGCCACCATCTTGGGTAAGTCAAACGTCAATCTCGCATGCCGCGGGCAGTGCCTGCACTTTCGATACTTCATATTGCGTATAAGGCATCATTTGATTGCCATTCCGCCTTTTATCTATAGGGAGCGCACGATTTTGAATATCGTTATAACAGCGGTCATGGTTTGATTGCTTCCAGTGGACTCGTAAATTGTCCATTCTGATTCCGTGTTGCTGTGAAAGGAATTTTGTGTGTGTACAAAGATCTGTTCTCGTATGGTACTTGTTGTAATCTTATCTTACCTTGCAACGCACCTCTGTTTACTGTGAGGCGGAGCAGATAATCATAAATGGTTTCTTTTCATATTTGATCAAAGATGATAAGCCGTTACAACAGGTACTGTTCACGTTTGTAATTTATTTCTTCCTTCTATAGGAGTAAAATGTCATGGCGGAAAAGATATACAAACTATATTTGCAGATATTTTTTGCACTCAAAAAACATAAACTCTCATTCCGAGAGAAGACCCGTGCGCAGCAGTGGGACAATAATGGGTTGACGACAAGTGGTCACTGCCGCAAATGGACTATAATGGAATATAGAGCAGAGGTTCTTCCAGAAGTCAATCACAGATGCGTTGCTATTCCTGAGAAGTAAGATGGTCATCTCTCATAAAGTAATCAAAAAAGAATGTTAAATACATCGAATATTTGGAAGAATTCAACGAAAATATTGTAAGAATCATTCGTTGTATGAATAATTTCATAATCATACTATTATGCTACTAGGCGTATGACATAATATATGATTAATGATTCAATTATTTAAATGTGTTTCGGTGATACACACCGTGCCTATGTAATTTCCAGTCACATTTTTAAGCCGACACCCACCCATAAGTTGTGTATCTTATTAAGTCTCTATGTTATTTAAAATAAATTGCTTATGCCCGCGACTTCACCTGCATGTTGGTAAACATCAGACACTGGAAATATAACATAAATTGTCACGTTATTTAATCCATTGTGGTTCAAAGTAGACTTCCATTCTATCCGAAAACTTTTTTGCAATGAGAGTTTCGGGCTCTTGTTATCGTCGCTAATTTAATAATACACCAATTAAACGTTAAATCATTAAAATGAATTACATAGTTTCTGCGTGATAATTAATGAAAAAAAAAACTACAGACGAATTGATAACCTCATCCTTTTTGGAAGTCGGTTAAAAACTATCGAAGGCACTAAGTACAGTTATAATAGGAAATCCTTCCATTTTTAATTTTTGAGTATGTTTGTCTGTAGGTATGTCGGTAATAGCATCAAAGTTCCGCTGTATTTTATTGGAATAAATAATAAATATGTATATTTGTATTAAATATCTTGAGTTAACACGTAGTGCACGTTCTATCCATCCATCAGCCTTTTGATGTCCACTGCTGAACATAGGCCTCCCCTAAATGGCGCCACTCCAACCGGTCCTGTGCACGTTCAACGAAACAAAAATAGAAAATCATTATTACACATTAACAAATAAATATATAGCACTAATTTAAAATTAACATTGGTAATTTTTTTTTTGTAAAAGTAAACCTTCAATAAATAATTATTTAGCAGTTTAAGTTAGATTAGAATTACTCATTAGCCTTATATAAGGCTAGATTGTAATTAATATGAAGTACCGTATTACTCATTCTTAACTTTATATATAACATAAAAAATAAAATAAAAGTAAACTCTCCCACCTCATAATATGAGGTAGATTACCTATGTAGGCGCTTACTTTAACTACAGCACTTGAAGGGATCCCGAGGCAAATGGTTGTTGTTCTAAGTTGAAGGTGCAACTACCGACTTACCACATTTGTTCATACCGCTCAGGGCGACGCAGATTTTCACCGTGAGATCCTTTTGTGATTGAACTGACTCGAACCGGCTACTTCGGTAACCTGCATAGATTAGTGATGTAACGAATTACTTTTGTTACCATTCGCGAATGCAAATGCAAATATCACCTACCGACATTCATTAATCCGAATCCGATTGGGCAATATAATATTAATTTTACGCTAACATGGGCACCGCTAGGTTTATTTTCAGCGAATTGCATCTGCATCGACACATACTATTAACTAGTATAAAATATAGAAGTAATTATTTTTTAATTTTAAAATGACACTATGAATATTAAATAACTAAATTTTATAACTATATGTATATATGAAAGTATAACTTAAAAATTAAACAAACAAAATGCCAAATTAAATATAAAAAGCAGCATCCAAATTACTGTCCTTAGGATGAGTTCCCAGAACGCTGGCAACATTACCTCGTTGAATACAGGGCTAATTCGTTGGCCGAGGTATGTGCCAGCTTCCAGATCATTCGAACATAGCGTATAGAACTAGGCGGCGATGTAGATTTGACGACTAAACTGCAGTTCGACTTAAACTTGTATAAATTTGGCGACTTTTTTTGGTCGTCAAACTGCAGTTCTTTATTCACAACACATTCGCCCAATCCTTGCGAATCTGCGCTAATGCGATTGCGAATATTCGTTCCATCACTAGTGTAGATCGATTGCTTTCAAATGCCATGTTCGTTGTCTCCCATTTATAGACTGCGACGGACAAAGAACGATTGTTGTTTGTAGAATTAACTTCAAGACAATTTACTTTGGTCTGAGCGGCCACTTAAATCATTAACACTGTCTAATTAATAAATAGTGCTATAGTGCTGACCGGTGCGAATTGCTTGTTAACCCGAGGGCAACAAAACACTCGCTTCAAGCGTGCAAGCACCCAGGCCCAGAACAAAAATCTAAATTCATCATCTAGATAATTTTAGGTGGTAAAACCAGTGCAGTTTGGCCGGGGAGATACCACTGCTACACTTATTTGTATCGTGAAGTAGTTCTTGCGTTACGATAGAAGGTTTGCTGGCTCACTTTTATATGAGGCGACTATTTTCGTCCTCGGGAGTAGCAAAGCATCTGTCCTTGACTTCAGATAGAACCCGCGTTCTATATGATGTCATAAATGTCCACGGGCAGCAGTGATCATCGGCCATCAGGTGAAATGCATGCTACTTCAACGTGTTTGCTACTTCAATTAGACAAAAAAAAATACCTGGCCGGGGATTGAACCCAAAACCCAATGCGTGTCAGACCACCACACGGTCAAAAAAATGGCCGCACGGATCTCCGCTATTTAAAACGAACCCCCGCTTCTTAAACGAGACTTAAAACACAGACAATTAAGAACACCTATGAAATACGCTTCAAACCAAGACGCGGACTTGTTTGAGCATTAACGACACCATACAGATTGCCACACTTATGTCGTTACAAGGCTTACATAACGCAGTGGCGAGGCTCGAATACCAATACGCTTCCAACCATTGTCGCATACTACTGTGGCTGCAGATGTTATCTGCAATGATCAGGAATGGGCGAAATGGAACTGGAAGGAGATTGACGTTGGAGTAAACTGTGTGCTGTTTCTGATAATTGCAGACAATAATATTAATAAATAATAAATTAAGAATATGATTCAAAGAACTCTTTATATTTTGACTTCGAATGCACTGCCACCATTCCTATTTGTGCATGCTACTCTGTTGTGCTCTAGTCAGAAGGTCTTTGTAACGTTCCAACGTTGTCCTTAGATGTAGGTAGTAAAAAATCTGGTGGAGTAAGACTAATCTATCTTTTTTGTTATCAAGGGGGAAACCTGCAAACGGTACCCGTTCGCAACTTCGGGTTATGTAGGATTTTTACCGCACTAAAACTCCCCCAGTGGCCGACTTTGGCGCTGCGAAGAGGACTCCGGTATCTCTAACGGAACGCAACCGGAGTCCTCTCAGCGCGTTGCCCCATCGGGCTCCACCCAGGTGAACGGCTGGGCCCGTCCTTAAGGCGGTATGCGACCACACATGAATATAAATGTCCATGGACAGTGGCCACTTATAGACAGTTTGCTTGCTCAGTTCTTACTTCAAATTTATTGAACACACTATCTGAGAGACAATTCTGTTAGTCACAACACTAAATTAGAAATAGGGATTTGGCTTATTTAGATGGGAGAAATATATTTCTGTTTAAATTTTAACTATTCCATACAATGCAGTGACCATGCTTCTGGCGAAGGACTGAATGTGCGTTAGTTTTCCTTTATAATAAAAAAAAATGTTGGATCAACTGACTACACTAAAACGATGGTAGAATGTAGTTTTATCAACGCCTTTCGTCATTTTTGATACAGCAATTTTCCTTATATAAGTTTTAGGTAAATGGTCAGCATTATTGGCAAGGACTGATGATTCAATCAAGCTTTGCGCTGCATATAAATGTCTGTTTAAAATTTTTTTTTTAAGTCAATACATAATATATCTCAAATCTGTTAACTGGATAAACCCAAATGGTTTATTTATCTAATAAACACACGAATTGCTTCAAAATTACTTATGATATAAATATTATGTATTTCGTTTCTATGTGATTACCTAATAATTTCATTTTTATTTCACGGTATCATAGCGTTGAAAAAAATACTAACATGCCTTTTTACTGTTCAATAGTGTGAGCTACGGTTCACTTGAAATTTAACAGCTCACAGTTTACATATGTGTAATTCAGTCTTCGCAGATACAACACATAAATTGAAAATATTGCGAACTTAACAAAGTTTAATTTAAGTTTTGCGTGTAGGTACGAAATTGAGCTGTGATGTAAACCCGTTCCTAGCTCTGATTCAATAAATTGAATAGTAAGTTGAGCTAAACTCAAGTATTTATGGAGCTCCCAATTACGACGGCTACTACGTTTAATCATAGAAAGCTTTCACCATTTATGACTAACAGACCGGTCTAGTACTAAGAATTTATATCTATTGTGATTTATCACGAGTAAATCTTTGATTCGTCAGAGGCGTGCGAAAGTGGCACTAAGATAATAATTGTATATCATAAGAGCGGTTCTCAATCATTCGTATGACGGTTTCGAAACTCAGTATAAAATGAATTATTATTGCAGAAGAACTAATTTTGGCATTTAATATGTATAATAAATGTCAAGTAGACTATGCATTTTTTATATCGGACTGAAGTAGCAAACGAGCATGCAGTCACCTGATAGTAAGTGGTCAATGCCGCTCATGGACATCTGTAAGCAACTTCATACATAACATGGGTTCTATCTGAAGTCAATCACAGATGCGTTGCTACTCCCGAGGACTATGATAGTCGCCTCATATAAAGGTGTGCCGGCAACCACACCCTTCCATCGAAACGCTAGAAACAAGTGTGACGGTGGTACTTTCCCGTCAAAATAAGCTGGTTCCACCTTCTAAAAAATATATGAATAACTAGCTTTACCCTGCGCCTTTTGCTACACCACCACAAAAAAAAAAAACAAACCTTCGTGGGCTCATGCACAACAACTTTGCTAAAGATCATCACATGATCAAATGCATAGTTTACGATTCTATAAAGGACATACAGACAAACATTACTATTATATAAATATAAATAAAGTTTTATACTTCAATTAATTTCTTTTACTTAGTATTTTAAGGCATTTTCATAAAATTATAATTTATTTGATTTTCGCTGTTCTAAAACTGCAAAATATGAAAAAAACAACCTTAACACAAGCAACTGAAGTGTTCAGTTTGCCTCGATCTATGTTTAAACTTTGAGGAACGCTGCCCCAAAACCATACCTATCGGCAAACAATGGGAATGTCGTAACATCTGTACAATGTTGCTCTCGTGTATAATTTGTCTCCTGTATGGCTCGATTACGGTTGCGAAAAGCATTTGTGATAGATTGACTTTGGGCGTATCGAATATTTCGAATGCTTGCATCTTAACATCTCTATGTGAAGTCGTTTTATCATCAACAATTGGTTATTGTCGTGTTTGGAACGTGCCTTCTTGTGAATAATGATTAACTTTTCATAATGTTTTGTATAGAACCTTTTTACTAATTATTTTGTACTAGTTGCCCGTTATTCTTTCATTAATTATAACTTGATATTCAGCTAAGGGGCCATCCATTAATCACGTGATGTTTTTTTTGGCATTTTTTGACCCCCCCTCCCCCTTGGTGATACGTGGTGAGGTTTAAGACTATCCCCCCCCCTCCTTATATTTTTTCGTGCCTACAAAGACTCTATTTTTTATTTATAAAAAAATACTGGTATAAGTATCATCTCATTTTATTATAGAAAATTAATTACTACTACAATAACGTTCAGAGGTAGACAGAAAGGTTGCAGTTTGTTTTTGACTGACATATATTTAATTCGATTTTGTATGCGTTTGACTAAAAATAAATACATGTAACGCCGCTTTTCGGGTGAGTATCGCGCGCTTGCCGAAAAATTAAGTACACGTGATATATTACTTTACCCCCCCCCCCCTCCCCCTTGTGACATTTCGTGATTTTTTATGGACCCCTCCTCCCCCCTTTCGAGCCTCACATGATTAATGGACAGCCCCTAAGTGTAACATAAATCATTGTCACATTTTTTTATTTTGTTTCTATTTTTTTTTATTTAATAAGTAAGCTATATTAAAGCTCCTCTATAATTACTTTAACTGTGACAAATCTCACATTCATCAATTCGCGCACTATTCGTAAAAAGGGATCAGGAGTTAAGATTTCGCGTATTAATCACTACATAGTTTAAAACATAATTGCTTCTCGCTGTCTGTCCCTATGTATGCTGAGATCTTCAAAATTATGCTTATTAATTTAATGCAGTTTTTTTATAGATAGAGTGATTCAAGAGGAAGGTTTTAATATGTAATATAGTGCAGAAAAATCGATAATTTTAGATTTTTGACTTTTAGGCGGAACGAAGTTCGCCAGGACAAATAGTATAAGATAAGTTTAGATCATTTCGGATATGACAGGATTTTTTATAAATAACTGGTAATTTGTATGAGAATTAGTTTCAAATATAATGAATGTAATGATGGCCAATAGTTATGTAATTTAGCACACCATACAAGTCCTGGAACACGGATAAATAATGCCTCTTTAAAAATACGGGGTAGTAATGATATTGCTGCAGGATTCAATACATTGAAAGTTCTATCACCTATCTCTATTGTTTTCAAATTTAGGTATAAATCGTTTCGAAATGATTCCAGTATCAGTCGGACCATCAATTCAAACCCAGTATTGAGTCATCATGAACAAGTCTTATAATCATTGTATGAATAGACTGACAATTTCCAATTATGTGCTTTCATCCGATTGGATGCAATTTCACACGAGTCGATGGCCTTTGATTCTGTAGACTGCTAAACAGATTTATCAATAAAGACCACTCGAAGGAAATCAATTGGATATTGTATATTGGTATTCTTTTTAAGATTATAAATGCGAACGTTTTTGAGAGTGTATGCGTGTTTGATAATCGTTGATAGTTGATCGATCGTTGATCGATCGATGATCGTTCACGCAAAACAAATTAAGGTGGTAGAACCAGCGTAGTTCGACCGGGGAAGTACCATCGCCACACCTATTTCCAACGTGAAGCATTACTTTCGTTTCGATGGAATGGTTGCCGGCACACTTTTATTTGAGACGACTATCATAGTCCTTGGATGTAGCAACGCATCGGTGATTGATTTCAGAATCTCAGAATTTCAGATCGTGAGGAAACCCACATCTCCGAGAGAGGCTCTGAGAGGGACAATAATGGGTTGACGACAAACAATATGTATATGTCTTAGTCGAATAAAGTATTATTGCAAAGTAAGATGATAAAATTATATTAGGAAAGTGGAGAAGTTCTAACGAGGTAAATATTGTTTATCAATAGTTTACGATGCTTCTTGTCATGGGCGAAACGTTACAGTCAGCATCATTTATATTTTCGCTAACATTTAAAAAAGGCTACCGAATTCCCTTGAATAATGAAGCGTCGTAGACAATTAGAAGGGAGGCGACACCAAACAACACAAGGACACAATTAATGTCAAGCATAATTCGTCTCCTACACAACAGACGCCTATTGCGAAAACGGAGAGGTAATTGGGTACGTGTTGAAAATTTGGAACGTTTTGTATTACGGTAAATCGCTTAAAAAACAATACTTGTCAAAAAACCAAGTCTCGCAACTCAGGTTTTGTACCCAAAAAAGTTGTGATATCCGTGTAATGCCAAGTCGGTTATTAATTTATTCAGTCCCTACTTAAGAGACCTTCTATCTTAAGTTTTAACGTAATTAATTATCTAACCTAACAATACTTTTATTAATGATATGGTCACTAGAAGATCTAGTGATCATATCAATATTAAAAATCTTTACCGTTTTAAATGAATAGATTGACTCGGCAATCGCATAAAAGCATAATGTATCTCACATGTAATACATATGTTATATACATTAGATTGTTTATTGCATTTGCCAAGTCAATATATTTAATTAAAACGTTAAAGATTTTTAATATTTTTAATATTGATATGGTTTTCGAGAAAAGTATGGTACGGCTGTGCCGCTTTCGGCTTTCTCGACTTGCCGGGGGCACTGCCGTGCCCCCAGCTTATTCAGACGTGTATTTTAACTGCAGTTTTTCCTATAAACGTTGTTATAAGTATTGCTCTGTTCTTGTTTCAAGGACAGGGTAAAGGTTTTATTAGCAGTAGAGATGAACGAATGTTATTTGAACAGAACAGTTTTTGGAGTAGGTGGCCGGAGCATCTAGATATAGATACATTTGCCGTCTTTTTTCAAGTCACTGCAATTCAATATTTGTAAAACCTTCGCACAATTCTTGCGAATGCGAGTATCTAAAAACATGCGAATATTTACGAATTCCATTGCGAATATTCGTTACATAACTAATTAGTAGCAATAACAAAGCATTTCTTGCCGAAAACAAGTATTCCCTGTTCTACAAATGACTTTTTTCATTTCTGTTACACGATCTTACATTGAATATTACAATTTGTAAAGGGTTTCTCAAGTAAATTACGAGTGATTTAATGTTTCTTATCACCTACGTGTATTAAATAGAATCGTACGTAGAAAGATAATAAATTGTTTTATTTTTTGTTACAGGTAAGACCCAGTTCCGATCCATCGTATCAACAGGTATTTACGACTCTTGCGGTTTTCCTGTGTATTTCGTATGTCGTTAGAAGAGGATTATGTACTAAGCAAGGTTCCTAGTAGAGCCAGGAAATTCCAAATTGTGTATAGGTGTCATTATTTCGATCTAGATTTATTTATATGAATTAATAAAAAATATTTTATAAACTTGTATGATTGTACCACAAAAATATGCTCGTGACGCTTAACATATTTCTCGCGAACTTTTAGTATCACAACAAAATTGGTATAGTGTGATAGTTGACTAATTTGATGAATATTGCTAACTATTGTAAATCTCCTTTGAGTTCTGTGCCCATAAAAACCTGTCCCTATTACTAAGACTCCGCTGCCCGTCCGTCTGTCTGTCATTTTGTCTTTGCGTATTTTCATGGCACCAGCTCATTATCATTAAGTAACGTAGAGCTGAGCAACATGTTCTATATTATATATTGGTCGAATAGTTTTCATTATTATTCGTATTTAAGAGAGAAAGGGCTATGCATAGAGACACGTGTGTAGATGTAGTAAATATGTATTATAACATTATACATAGAAAATGCTTAATAATATAGCGTTTTCATCTCGAATAAGAATAAGCATGAAACTCCAAACACTTCGTTTCATCCAGGATGTTTATGAGATTCCTAACTCCAGATCAGATTACAGTTCCGTACCGGTTCTTAGATATGCAATGTCCTCGCTTCATTGGCAAGTAAATCAGTATATAGGGTTGTCGTTTATATTTTTCTTACATAGGTGTTAGGAATCATTTATTCAGATATCGTACAATGAAAGAGACTGAACTTATTTTTTTGTCAACTTGTGTTAAATATGTAAAGCTCCTAAGTAACGTCCAGCGAGGTAAAGTTTTAATCCCGATTTCACCCTCTTAGGGGTTGATTTTCCAAAAATGGTAAAACGGTTTATCTGTTATGTCAAACCAGAAAACGAATGTTTGTTGTCTGAGTTTTATGAAGTTAGCGTAAAAATTGGCGGACTTTCATACAAACCTTTCCCTAATTTATCCCCTAAGGGGAAAATGGTGCATTGTTTTAAGTTTCCAGTCACAGTAGTTTAGGTTATGCATTGATATGTCAGTAGTAAGTCAGTTTTCTATTCTAATTACATAGCTAGATATTCTACTACATTATTGTCCCACTGCTGGGCACGGGTCTTCTCTCAGAATGAGAGAGTTTAGGCCATAGTCCACCGCGCAGGCCAAGTGCGAATTGGTGGACAAAAATTTTTTTCACGATATAGAATACTAAGATATCGTCTCAGTAAGCTTAGTAGGTACCTGCAAGTTTATTAAGTTTCCACAAAACTCAGAGCTGACGCTTTCGTTTGCGGTCATAATGTACATTTTTTTTTCTGACTGAAGTAGCAATCGAGCATGCAATCCACCTGATTGTAAGTGGCCGCCCAAGGACATCTGTAATCAACTTCATACAGAACTTGGGTTCTATCTGAAGTCAATCACAGATGCGTTGCTACTCCCGAGGACTATGGTGGTCGCTACATATAACCTGGAAATAGGTGGGGCGGTGGTACTTCCCCGGTCGGACTACACTGGTTCTACCACCTTCAAAACATACACACATACTTTGAAATGATGGGCGAAAACATAAACAATGATTGTTTTGCGGAAACATATTATAAACTCGTACGTAGAATACAGATATTCCTATTGCCCGTCTCATCGAGAATCTAGCGTCGAACGGGACACCTCATATGGACCATGTCAGTTGGTGTTCAACATGGCTGTGATTAACTATAGCATCATTAGCATGAATTAATACAAATAGTGTGTAGATGTTTTCATGTGTGCGCGACTCCGTGTTTGCATGTCTTATGAATATGTAATTTGTTAGTGTGAGGGTGACGTGTCAAACTAACGCTGATTATCTCGTTGTTGTCAAAAATGTATTTCTATACAAAATAAATGTTAATATTAACTGGAAATTTAGTTATATGTATTGTAAAAAATCGCCATCGTCCACCAACTCGCACTTGGCCAGCGCGGTGGACTATGGCCTAAACTCTCATTCTGGGAGAAGACCCGTGCCCAGCAGTGGGCCAATAATGGGTTGATGCGATTGTAAAAAATACAATTTTGCTTGATACGGTAGTGCTTGCCTAATGGTCGAAAATCTTCCTTTCAGTCGAGTGTCAGAGGCTCAAAACACAGGTACACTACACAGATTTTTCAAAAATGATCTGCTTATTACATATCACTACATAGTATAAAACAAAGTCGCCTTCTGCTGTCTGTCCCTATGTATGCTTAGAACTTTAAAACTACGCTACGGATTTTAATGCAGTTTTTTTAATAGAGTGATTCAAGAGGAAGGTTCTTATGTACAATACGTCTATAATATAGTGGAGAAACACTGATAATTTTAGATTTTTGACTTTTAGACGTAACGAAGTTTGCCGGGTCAACTAGTTGATTACTATACGGTGTAAGAAAACATCATGAGGAAACCTACACACCTAAGACTTCCTTTAAAAAATGGGTCTACCAATTCGCATTGGGCCAGCGCGGTATACAATCGCCTAAATCTCTTATTCTTAGACCATGAGTTAAACAATAATGGGTTGATGACAACGGCCAGTGTCTGTAGTTTCGGTGTTAATATAAACAGGGCCTTATTTGTAAAGGTGACAATTATTATGTTACCGTGGCTTTAATAGGGACAAGATATACATATGAGTAGTAGAGTTCATTAACATTTAAGATTTACTATATTTACCTGGTCGTAGAACCAGTGAAGTTCGACCGGGGAGGTACCACCGCCACACTTATTTCTAGCGTGAAGCAATCGTTGCGTATTGCTGGAAGTGCCCCACCAAAAGTTATTACAATTTAGAGTCATGTTTCATTTTTAGACGCGAGTGAAACCGCAGGGCACGACTAGCTCTTCTATACATATATGTTAATAATGCATCTTGTCGCCTCCGTCATATCGCGCTGAGAATAGCAATTATGATTCGCAACACCTTGACACTTGACTTCTTATGATCTTTGAAGGTGCTTTACCGATGTAGGTATAATATATGGAAGAATATAGCTTGTTTCTAGGGTAAGGTTTGTTTTGTTTACATAACTACGTTTATGTCAAATAAGCAATATATAGTGGTGAGAGATTGACTAAGAATTATTTTATTGACAGTGTCTGAACATCTTTCAACATTTTTACTATTAAAATGCGAAGGCAATTTTTGCTTTACGGCAATTTTCCTTGCCTTTGAGGCTGGCCGCCCTATTGCTAGTATTGCTTGATCTAGCTTCAACGATTTGTTACCGCGATTGCCAAACTGGAGACAAATTGTTCGGGTTCAAATTTATATAGTATACTACTAAAGACGAGTTGTTACAGAAGGCTTATACAGGCGAGTTGTTGTTAAGGCGAGCGGCTTAACCAACTTTTCAGTAGCTTCTGTGACTAGATGGTAGATTTAGAAACTATCAAGTGATAGTAGGCACTAGGCAGTTATCCCTGTAGTTCCGAGACCAGAATAGGGCTACGGTACCCTCTGCCTGTCGTGAGAGACGACTAAAAGGGGCTTCCGGGGTTGCGAGCTGTATGTCGGGTACCTTTACCATTCCCCCTCGTAAACAAAAAAAAAGGCACTAGGCAGTGAGCGATTAGCCTTAAACTTGCTGTGAAGGGGATATCTGTTAATAACTGCACATAGAAACGGTCAGAGACCAAAATTATTTTTTTGAAGTGAAACTTCTTTATCGGGGTTGGAAAAAAATTTAGTGTAACATTTTTTCGTTACGCGCCATCTTTTTCTGTTACGCACCGTCTTTTTTTCCGTTACGCGCCATCTTTTTCTTATCCCTACCACGCGTGATATTAGATAGATTATTATAGATTAGATTATTAGATAAAGTTTAATAAAAGCCTTTTATTAAACTTTATCTAATTTAACTTTATTTAACCAATTTATGTAAAGTTGCATATAGTAAATTATTTTTTGAAAAATAACGTCATAAAGAAGTTTTACTTCTTACGAGTGTACGCTAGTACACGCACACATTTTTTTCCTAACAGAAACATAGAAAAATATACAGCGTAATATTAATTTCTACAAACATTCTCTGGGTTATATTATTCTCACATTCATCTCGGCCGCCTACGTTTCAGCTTTAGAAAACGCAATCCGCATAATTATGCACTTATACTGCCCGTTCGCTCGCACCGTGGCGCCCTCCGTCGTTTCGTGGAAACGGAGCAACGATCTGTGTTTACGTGATCTGTTTTCTAAATTTTGTCAAGAAATGCTAATTTATCTCATATGTTTATGGTACTAACATCTGCTTGTTTTTCTTAATATGCACGAGTTAAGGGTGTATGTAAACTTACTCTATAACTGTTGTGGTGATTAAGTTTCAGAAGGTCCTTGCTATTCAAATATTGGCACCATAAGATTTGTCATTATTTCGCGCAAAAAAACAGTATCTTTAAGCCTAATCGGACTTACCCGTATTCCCGCCGCACGGTGCGAGGAGAAAACACAGTGGGGGTTTAGCCGGTAAGAGTCCGGCATAACCCAGCTACCGCCCCGGGTGGCTGGGTAACCTTGAGGAATACCCATTTAAAAAAAAAAAAGCCTAATTGGATATTCAAACCAGTACTTCTTTATTATGCTCATCCAAAACATACATCTCTTACGGAATGTGCCTAGGTGCCTGAAGCTTACAAGGAATGTAATGTACGAGTACATAGTGTAGATTATAAATTTTCAATTTGTACGTGTATTTTGGGTACTATGCCTGTTTACACAGTGTTATAGCTACATTATTGTATATAACGTATAAACATTAAGAAGAGGCTTACGAGCCTGTGAGATGTATAAAAGATTCTCGAAGGTACATGAAGTCTACCAAACCGTATTTGACTAGCATATTGTAATATGACATCTTTTCATCCTGAAAGAAGATTTGTAAACAAAAGTAATGGGTTAATCACCATCAACCCAATATATAATCATTTAAAAACGCACACATAAACTTTTCTTTATTACACAAAAAGAAGGGAACGCTTATTTATAAACTTTAACAAATTACAAAAGCTGCTTCAAAAACAAACATTTATGAGCCACGATTCAAATATGATAAATATGATAAAATTAAAAATCTCTCTAAAGCCGTTACTTTACATATAAATCTATTTAAAAATTTATTTATTTTATATCACTTTATTTAATAATACAAGGTTATTAAATAAAGCGATGTAATATTGATTAATGATGATCACGTTTACAATATTAATATCTTAGGGTTAACTTGTAATGTAATAAATTTGAGTATGCGGAACTTATACGGAATCCTCTTTCAATATTAATAAAACGATTACGATTTATTGCTGTATATAAAGAGATTATAAAGACATACTCACACTGCAAGAGAAAAAGTGGAATATCGCTTCTCTTGAGTTCATTTTTACGTATTATGAAGTTGAAGGTTGAATTGTGCGTGAAGAATTTTGTGGAACCATACTTATGTTCCGTTGTACTTAGATTGATTACCTTTTGGTCGTATAACGTTGGCAATCCAAAGCTATTCTATAGTGCTGGGATATAGGACTTCCAACCTCATCAGGATACGCCATAACACATATTGTTTAAGAAATAGACACTGCATCAATATCGCTATGCCAATTTTCGTCTTTCGTAGATCAATTCTGTGTTGTTACTTCGGCATGTTAGGTCTTATCAAGCATTCTTGATTAGTCGTCAGAGTTATATTGATCAGTCTTAGATTTTTCTTCAGTTACAAATGTAATGGGAGTGGCCAGTACAGGGTTTAGCATTACCAGCGACCTGGGCGAGGTTTCTGTTGTGCCCCTTTATTGTAATACAAACGTAGGTACAAGAGGGAACGCCTGCGTCTGCGGCGCCCTTTCGAGCCCGTAGGGCCGTGGCCCACAAATTTTAAATTTTAAATCACAACAAAAAATAGTGACTATTTTTATTATTGTTGTTTTCGATTAGCTCATCTATCAGTGTGTCGTAAACTTTAAGCCAAGTAGCCAACATTAAACGGGTCATTACTCACTGATGCACTTCTGTTTATTTCGGGTCTTACCTCGATGCTCAATACTCGAGTGGCCCTTGCGTTATGTTTGTAAACATGAGTACATTCATATAATATCTGATGGGTAATTGCACGAGACGGTTAAGTTATGCAATTGAGGTAGCGAATGAAATTGCAACCCACTTGACGGTAAGTGGTAGTAGTTATCGCTTGACATCTGACTACCTCGCAAAAGATGTGGTGCTGAAAATGGTAGCTTTTTATTTGATTGAAGAAGCAAACGGGCGTGCAGTCCACCTGATGGTAAGTGGTCACTGCCGCCCACGGACCTCTGTAAGCAATGTCAAACAGAAGATGTGTTCAATCTGAAGTTAATTACAGATGCGTTGCCACTCCCGAGGACTGTGATGGTCGCCTCATGCAAAAGTGTGCCGGCAACCACCCCCTTCTATCGAAACGCAAGAAATGCTTCACGCTAAAAATAGGTGTGGCGGTGGTACTTCCGCGGTCTAACTAAACTGGTTCTACCATCATATAAAAGTGAGACGGCAGTCACACCCTTCCATCTACGGAAGAACGACTTCACTCTGTCTAGACATAGGTATGGCGTTGGAACCCCTCCGGTCAAAACATATTTGTTCTAACATCTCATAAATCACGGTTGTACGAGTTTTTAATTTTTAATTATAGCGATCGAATGTGCCAACGTTCACGAATCTAAAACACCAACAATTATGCGCGTACAATAAATTCGATAACTATGTAAACGTCCGTACAAAAATTGGCCATGTCCTTTAATTATTGGATGTCCATTACCGTGGTAGACATGACTAAAGCGGGCGAGGCCGCATGAACTTTTCTTTTCTCGAGGGGGAAACCTTCAAAAGGTACCCGACGTGGGAGCGACGCGGGGTTATGTGCGATTTTTACCGCACTAAAACCCCCCCGGTGAACAGGAACAACCTAGCAGTTCATAAAAAGCAGAGTATTTCGCGTCATTTATGTTATAATTATATGCTATCAGTTTTTTTTTCCTTTTAGATCGTGAAGAACGAGGCGCCATTTATATGGCTTTGCAATTTCCTTGTTCATGGTTAACATTATGTCTACATCATAATCACCATTACGAAACGTCTGACTATGAAGTATCAATACAAAGATTACAGAAAATCTACATGATATTCTTCATGCAGATTTTCTGTTCCTCTGGGAAGTCGAAATCAAATGTAAAAAATAACACCCATTATCAATTTAAAATATAATAATTATGGTCTTATATCATTTGCACCATTGTAAGGGCACGGATCCTATGAAGTAAGTAAGGAGCAGTGATAGCCTAATGGTTGAAAATTGCCGATCGGGAGGTCCGAGGTTCAAACCCAGGCACGCACCACTGATTTTTCTAAAATTAGAAATTAATTATCACTGCTTTTAGGTGAAGAAAAACACCGTGGGGAAACTTACACACCCGAAAGTTCTTTAAAAGTTCTCGGAGGTGTGTGAAATCCACCAATTCGCACATGGCCAGCGCGGTGGACTATGGTTTAAACTCTCTCATTCTGAGAAAAGACCCGTGTCCAGCTATGGTACAATAATGGGTTGACGAGATGAATATAATTAAGGAAGTAGGAGTTAATAATATAAATAAAGAAAAAATCTTTTTATGAACTATTCGATTCGATTTATATGTTTGCCGCAATCTATATTAGTCTTAATGCGTAATGCATAATGTAGTCAATGTATTCCTAATGCAAATGTTATTGGAACAAAGACAAACGCATTTGTTTATTTGCTTTATATATTATTTATTGTTTTTGTCCAGTTTCTTGCTCGTAATCGATTATCATATCTATTTTACTGATATAAAGTAAACCTCAAAAGGTTTTTCATATTCTTTATTTCTTAACCATATTTGAATGCAATCGCGGTGAGATCTTAAAACCTAACCTTATTTTATCTTAACCTGTTACATTTGAAATAATATTTTGTTGATATAAATTGGGTGAATAATGGTTCTGTTTTGAAAATTCATCCTCTATTCCAGTTTTATACCTTTTTTTGTTCTCGAGGGAAAACCTTCAAAAGGTACCCGACTCCATGGGAACGAAGCAGGGTTATGTGAGATTTTTACGCACAAACCCCCTCCCCACCCCCTCCGAAGGCAGTCTCGGCGCTACAAAGTGGACTCCGGGATCTCCAAAAGAACGCAACCCGAATCCTCTGAGCGCATTGCCTCATCGGGCTCCTCCCAAATGGGCGGCTGGGGCCACCGCTCCTTCTAGTCTTTACGACGGTATGCACGTCCTTCCCGGGATCGCTCAAGGAGAAGGTTCAAGCTCCCACTCTAGCGGTCCGCAACCCCGGAAGCCCCTTTTAGTCGTCTCTTACGACCGGCAGGGGATACCGTAACCCTATTCTGATCCCGGAATTACAGGAAGGACAGTTTTTTACCCAACGTAAAAAAGTAAGCGAGATTTTAAAACCATTAACTTCCGTGTCCACTAACAAACCAGGAAAGACACTATTTTAATAGAATCAGTGCCGGTACAGTTTAATGCCTGCCTAAAAGCGAAGATGAGCACATTGAACGCATATTGCATAACAGCGACCGCCGCGTACTTTGAACGAATGTGTTTTTTGATCGCCTCCTAGTGTTGCCAACGTGCTTTTGTTTGAATATAGTATTAAAAGAACTATTAAAACAAATTACTCTTCAAAAATATAAGGTATTTTATGAGAAGATAAAAGGGATGGAAGAATGGTTTTGATAAAAAATATCAGGATTCGGGATACCAATAATTTTGGTAAAAATGTACGTAAAATATGACGAGCTAAACAAAGGTTACCAGATGTACCTGACTGTGATATCATGAAATTGTCTTACTTGTACGATAACTATCATACGATTGCGAACGCTGACTGCAATATAGTATGTTCGCGTACTATATAATTTTTCAACACTATATAGTACGGTGTCCCAAAATAAAGTACAATACTATATATGAAAGTACAGTTGGCAACCCTAACCCCGACGTACACCCGTCCGATTTGAGAATGCACCATGCAACCCATATTCTATTTCCACACATGAAGTTCTAAAAATGGCCACACTATACCATACACTACGTGGAACGGAATGCCGTCACGTCGATGCTTCCTGCCCCCGCCTTATAGAGAATTCTATGAGCGAACACGGGTCGGATTAACTATCTACATACAAATAATGGTTCCGTCTGTCTGTAATTTTTAAGATGGTTGAAAATTTCTATTGGCATGAATCGATTGGATTGATAGGACAGTTGCAGGTTTTTTCAGTTTAGTGGAGAAATCAGTCCTTAGCGGTGGAACAGGAATTTGGAAGTACTCGCAAAAAAAACTTTATTTCACCCTGCCCTCCCTTTTATCGTTTTTAGTGATTGACACAACTGTTTCGATTCGGATGAAACTTTCACATATGAATCAAGTCTTTTTACTTTAAAATATCTAGAGTTCGTTTAATAATTCGAAATATGTATGTATGTTTTTGTTTTTGGTTTCGGACATACTTGGTCGAAAACGTAAACAGTGATTGTTTCAAAAAAACATAGTTTCCTCTGAGCTGTTAGTTTCGCTGAGATTCTTGCCGTATCTTGTCAATTGAGGTCGTGTTACAATCGATCGGTAATGTAAGAGGAAAAAATTGAAACTGACAACTTGTAAGTACCTCCGTAGGCCTACGCAAAATAAAGACATTTCATTTTATAATAAACTCGTTCTAAGGTCACAGAACACGCGAGCATAGTCGCGCGAAAATGCTTGTTCACGGACAATTATCGCTGTTTGTCACGTCGTTCACAAACTGCATAATTATACGGCGATACTAATGTTTTCCTGCGAGTAATGTTTGTTGGATTAGTTTTTTTTGTAAAAGATTAGCTATTAAGTACTTACCTACCTATTGACTGTAATTTACTTTTAATTTAACACAATGTTTATTTAATACAAGTACGCCTGATGGCTACTTATTTGGGCGTGTAATTGGATTTTGGACGTTGTACGGTTTGAACATTTTGTTCTTTTGTCGTTGTGCGAATATTAGCCATTTTGAGGTTATGGCATCATGTTAATAAGGCTAGAAGGTTAGTAGCATAACGTAGAAGGTTAGTAGTTTATAAATTTGACAAATAAGTTAGTCCTACAAATACATCTTGATTATTTTTTGCTTACAAAGCTTATACAGGATGTAACCTGTGATTTTAACTGCGTTTAAAAAATGTAGTAACATTTAACGGAGTAAGTGGATTTTAGTGAGGTATACACTGTATTTTCTAAGAATGTGGACTATTGATATATTAAAGCCTTAAAAGCGGAGTAAATTGGAGATTTTTTTTGTGATATTTTATTAGACTTTGGTTTGATGCGTTTCAAACACGTACAGACAGACACGGACAGATATTTAATAATCCCATAAAAAATCTTGTCAAAACCCAAGTCTCGCACATCAGTTCTACCGATAAAAGTGAGATCCATGTGCCTTATACCAAGTCGGTTATTATTTTATTCAGTCCCTACCTAAGGTACCGTTTGTCTTATGTTGTTACGTAATTATCTAACATAACAGCATCTTATAGTGACCTTACTAATATTAACAGGTAATACATACCTATATACATAAAGATTGTTTATTGCACAAAACATTAAAGAGATGCGTTAATACAATACCTGTTTCGTTATTGAAAATTCAGACTTCTAGCTTTATCCACAACAAAGTTATAGGGAGTCGAAAATGGCCTGAATTGCTTCGAAAAAGTATGTTACGGCCGTCCCTCTTTTTTGCTCGACAAGGCGGGGGCACTGCCGTGCCCCCAGATTCGCTCATTTTTATGTTTGTAAGGATGTGAAGATTTTTTTTTCTTATTTTTTTACTGTTTTTTACACCGTAAACTGAACTCGATATACATACACCAGGGTTGCCAGACGTCTCGCTTTTGGCGTTACCGTCCCAAAATCAAATGTCCCGCGTGGAACAGGCTTAGTCCCGCTTTTTAGGAAGGACTGGACTTTTGCAAAAAGGGGTCGCCAATTGCAAATGTAAGTGGAACTGCAGTTTGTCGACCAAAAATAAAAAAGTCACCAAATCTATACCAATTAAGGCGATCTGCAGTTAGTCGATCAAAAAAAACATTCTGCAATCCTTCGGCCCACCCTGCAATTTTCCTGTGTCTGTGAGGCGCGAGGCCATATATACCGTGAGGGCTACTGTCCAGCTTTTGAATATGGATTCCGTCCTTTTTCACTTAAAAAGTTACTAAATTCCGACTTACAAAATAAATCTGGCAACGCTGACATACACTCAAACACACCCGATATTATTGTCATAATCGTATTCAGAAGTGACTCCTTGTAGTTTTCACATGAACGCGCTAATGAGTTTTCGCATCGCCACTGCGACATGTAACGGAGAGCTGTGCACCATTGTGTGATACCACTTTAGCAGCTATAAATTGTTTTGTAATATATATTATTATGTAACGAAGTTGACACGCTTACTTAAGATATGCCTTAAAGGTTATTGTGCTAGGAAATTAACTGTTACTAGTCGCAACGGTCGAAATTCGACAGTAATTTATGTCAAAACTAAACTTCATATTGTCCAAAGTACCATGAATATTTTTCAAACTCAAATAAATTGTAATAATTATCATGTAATCCCGAACACACCCGTGAGGGTATAAAGAGGTTTAATTAAGTAATTTGATTTTAGGAGTAGTAGCGGGTATTTTGACAAAGACATCTGACATTTTTGGCGTTATGTGTTTTCATAGTAAGACACTGTTTTATTACGTTTATTATGTATGTGTTTGTGTCAAATGCAAGGTAGTGTGTGTAATGTGTTTTTAGTTGATTTTATGTACGTTTTATGTATTATTTGAAAAATATATTAATACTGCGAAATCCTTCTCTACATCAACTATAACTGTACGTTCACACTCCTCCGTTTGCGGCAATAAACGAATCACAAGTTTTTGCTTCATGTATTAATTAATATATAGACAGATATATAATTATAATTATACTAGGTTATTCTCGATTTCGGTCGCGCTTATCATCGTAATGAACATCCCGTGTACTTATACATTTCAGCGAAATGCAATGCGTAGTTTTTGCATGAAAGATTAACAAATACCTATAGGTACATCTTCACAGTTTCTTAAATTATAATATTAATAAGATATGAATATACGAGTGTATAATTATGTCGCTTGAGACTTTAGGTTTAGTGATGTTTTCGGTGTAAAATATAGTGTAAGGTACTCAAATCTAAATCATGTCTAAAGATTATTATGTAAAAGAAAATTTACAAAAATGTTAATTAAGTCATGTAAGGTATTAATATAGGAAGAAAGACTCCATTAATGAACGGAAGATAATTACGTAAAACATCAACGTCCTGTTAAAAGAACATAAAGTATCCAATTTCCGACATTCACGTCACTAAAATATATTTATAGAAGCCGTTCCGTGTAACATTTTATGAATGGGACTTTACGTATTGAATAAATATACTGCGACTGACATCTATACATGTAATACAAATGTATGTTCTGCATGTCTGTAAATTGTACATGTTTGCAAAAAGATATTTTAAAGGATAGGATAAGTAATAATAAAAAGTATAGATTTCGAAATTTTCGGTACTAAAAATTCTATAATTTTTAGATCTGTTTTCTGTTTCGTGTGTTCCGAAATCGAATATGTAGCCACAATGTAGTTGACGGAAATGAAAATATATAAACTAACGGTAATTTTATTAATTTTCAAATAACAATATGAATATATTAAATAACTTATTTTGTAACTATATGTATATATAAAAGAATAACTTAAAAGGTAAAGAAAAAAACAAATTGCTAAATTAAATATAAAATGCTGCATCCAAATTACTGTCCCTAGGATGAGTTCCCAGAACGCTGGCAACATTACCTCGTTGAATAGCAAGGCTAATTCGTTGACCGAGGTATGTGCCAGCTTTCTGATCATTCGTTGACTCTATCAAACGTTTGGACAGATGCTTAAAAAATAATTTAGCATTTAATCCCCACGGTCCCATAGTTTCAACGCCAAAAGCCACACTACAAATATATTGATAAAATATAATAATAAAATATTGTAGTTATTTGGATTTATAATTTCACATATTTCGACAGCTATTTCACCATTTTTGGAAAAGCAAGCACAACAACAACAACTTAGAGGGTTAATTCCTGACCTGAATTTACTAGTAATCATGAAAATCAGTGATCTATTAATTAATCGAATTGATGTTTTATCTTATTGTGTCCATTAATTTTTCCTTAACATTTAACAGTGTCATATGTGTTCCTATCCCACAGAATTAAAAGAAAGAGTGGAAATAACACTTTATCATAATATCAACTTTCATCTCTGTAAAGCCCTGGAAAAAAAGAATTTATAAACATCCTTTCATGGTGCACCCTATACATAAAATGAAGTACAAAACTACAAACCTACATCTACTGTTATTGTTTGATATTATGTTGTATATTACTCAGTTTATTTAAGTAGAAAAGGGCTAAGTGCGAGTCAGACTGCATGAAGGACTTCGTAATTCGTACCATTACGACAAATATAAAACACGGCAAAAAAATCGCGTTTGTAGTGTGGGAGACCCAGTAATTCGTGCCATTACGACAAATATAAAACACGGCAAAAAAATCGCGTTTTTAGTGTGGGAGCCCCCGTTAATATATATTTTTCTCAATTTTTTTTGTCATAGCGGCAGTAGAAATACATTATGTCTAGCTATCACAGTTCCCGAGACATAGCCTAGTGTCAGTCGCTATAGCCAAGACCGCCATAAACCAGCTACGCTTTCTTGGTGTTGTTGATATGAGACGTGCCGACTTAGGCCAAATTTGTAGCAACGCGCCTGTGACCGAATTATCCCTATTTTTATTGCTATGCACGCTTGGTATAAAATGGCGCACAATCTTTTGTAATGAGGTGATAGGATGATAAAAAGATTTAGGATAATTTACTACTGATAAAACAGATGACTTATATCACTACATAGTATAAAACAAAGTCGCTTCCCGCTGTCTGTCTCTACGTATGCTTAGAGCTTTAAAACTATGCTACGGATTTTAATGCAGTTTTTTTTAATAGATTGAGTGATTCAAGATGAACGTATGTATAATATAGTACAGGAACACTGATAATTTTAGATTTTTGAACTTTTAGGCGGAACAAAGTTCGCCGGGTCTACTAGTTATAAATATAATCTAACATCATACGACAAAGCTATTACATGAACTGCGTATTCCACACATAAATTCATTTCAACGGCAGCTCCAACACGACCATAAATACTAAGAAATGCATAATAAGAAAGGTCTCGGAAGCAATAAGTGATCAAACATGTCAGCGTGTCATTACTCGGACGATGATACGGGGTTGCCATAAGCAATCATGTCTGGAAAGGAAACGTCTATATTAATGTGACGCTAATGCCAATACAAATGTGGACTTAAGACATCAATGAGTAAGACCGAGCGGGAAGATAGATGAGTGAAAGTATATTTTGGAACGTAAGGGCATTTGATGTACAGTAAGAAAGGAAAGGTAGAATAAAGTTTATATTATAAATAGAGAAGGATGTATGAAAAATGATAGGCTAAGGAAGTAATAGAAATCGATGAAGAAACGCCAAGCCGTGGAAGAGATATTGATAGATGGACAAAACAAAAATAAAAAGATCGCAGAAGATTTTTTTTGCATTATCTTATTGAAGTAGCAAATGAGCATGCAGTCCACCTAATGGTAAGTGGTCACTGCCACCCATGGACATCCGTAAGTAACGTCAAATAGAACATGGGTTCTATCTGAAGTCATTCACAGATGCGTTGCTACTCCCAAGGACTATGGTGGTCGCCTCATCTAAAAGTGTGCCAGCAAACACACCTTTCAATTGAAATGCGAGAAATGCTTGACGCTAGAAATAGGTGTGGCGGTGGTACTTCCCCTATCGAACTACACTGGTTCTACCACCTTTAAAATAAAAATAAAAGAAAGAATAAATTTGATGATACAATAAACGAATTTGAACCAGACGGGAGAAAATTTATGCGTGGTATATCCATACCTAGCTGTAGTTTAAAATCACATATGTAAAAGATCAAACACCGGCCTTTAAAAAAAGTACGTCATTGATTCGATTTCATGTCTACATTTAGATTGAGTACCATGCTGTTTACGTGTAGTTGTACCAATGGTATGACGAGTCCGTTTAAAACGGTTCACGTAATTAGTGACATTAGAATTAGTAATGTAGCATCTAGAGACGTTTGCCGGGAAGTCGAGTTTTACGGTATTGGTAGATTTAGGTGAGTGGGTCCGATTAAATGTTGTTTCCGTATTCGATGTAAAGTTAAGCTTTCTCTTTAATTACGAGCTTTGACTCGTATTTATACTCCAGATCATCCCTGTATATGTTATTTTAATTTTCGAGCAATGATACATTTGTTTTTAAGTAAAATTTCCCTTTGAGTCGTAAAAGTATGTTTATTTCTACCTTATCATTATTCCAAGATGATTGTCTATAAGTTGTCTCTTATCATTATCGTTTTAATAAATTGACAAAATGAAAGGTTTTTTCTCTGTAGGTGACACTATTTCATAAGAGTAATTTGAATCAAGAAAGATTTTTTTATCCAAAATAATGGTAGGTATTTATATTTCCTCGTTATTAATTTTAGCGAGAAACAACCACAAACGACGCTTTTTGGTTCAGAATCTTTACTCAATCCAAACATGTCGTTTGCCATTACAATTTATTTGTGTCGATAGCACGGTGTCCATGTCGTTTTTGGTTCAACCGAAATCCGGTTGCTTGACGTTAGTTATTTCAGTGCTTGCTGCGAACACTCTGATTGTCCGATTTAGACTGAATTATGGTCGTTTGCAAGGCAATGCGGCTCACTTTTGCGGCTGGTCGTTGCTGGATTGCGGCACACTTGCTATATTATCCGCGGCATAAGAGAAGATTTGAAGATTGGTTTTATTTTAAATTAATTCTACTTTATGATCTGAAGAGTGTTTTTTTTGTATGTTATTCTAAGCCTTACGTTTTGAAATCTTTGGAGCATGTTTCTAACAAATTTACCTGCTGCTAAGCGCACAGCGAAATCCAAAAATATCGAAACAATAATTCTGCTTGAAGTGAATTACCGAGTCATCACCTTTCTTACTAAATTGGAGCGTTTTTTTGCTAATTATATTTAAACTATCAGAGATATTCTGTCTATGCCATTAATTGTTTTCTTCTGGACTGTTAGGATAGAGTGCTTTTAATATATGTCTTCTGTGACCATTATGAACAAAAATACAGTTCTGAAAGATTCATAGTTTGAACAAATGATTTGATTTTATTTCTGGGAGCTATTAAGATAAGAATCGCAGCCAACAGCCGCACAATTGAGAAGTCAAAATATTTCACTGCTTAGAATATTTTAGTCTCGGAATCCAGTTGCGCCGTAAGTAAATGTCGATCATAATGTTTGAGAGTAATTCCATTGTAAATATCACAATCAAAATTTAATGGGTTAAGTATACTTCACAACAAACGTCAGTCGTTTCGAACGGAGTGATTGTGATCATTTCATTATGCTCTTGCAAAATGAACATTAGGATCGGCATTGATTTGTTTGACGTTATTCTAAAGCAAGACTCGTTAATCGTATAAAATGTGGTTTTACATTGTTAACGGTTTAATTAAATCGAAGTTATCGACATTCATTAACTGGTTTCCGATACGGAATGAGTGACATGAACAGAGACAGGGTAATGCTGAACACATTTGCATTTTGTTTGTTTAATCCATACGAATTCTGCAATGCCTGTGAGTATAATTGGATCGAGTTTTTTTTATATGGTAATTCAACAAACTTTTATGTTTGCATATGCATAAAATAACACTTGTGTGTCGTAAACATGATATCTATCATTAATGGAAGTATCTAATTGAACCAGTAATTTAGACAGAAATACATCTAACAAGTACACAGCATGATCTAACAAGAAAGCAGTCAATTAATTAGATATTTAGCAACCCGGAAGTCCTGTCTGTGACCAAATAGTGCCGTCTCGTGAATTTTTAAGTATTGGATACTAAGTTAACGGGCGGATAAGATTTAAATAACAATTCACAAGATTGCATCAACGTTACCACTATGTCGGACAAATCTATCTCAGAGCTTAAAACGTTTACTGCATCGTTAGGGCCATAGTAACGATGTTAATTTACATTTCGTGTGTTTTGAACAAATGCGTTTAGTAGGTCAGACTGAACGCAAACGTTCGGCACTAAACACCTGCTAAGTAACAAATAGGCGCCGTAAATGTACCTCTTGTACGAGGCGTGGGTGTTTGCACGGATATGCATCGTTTGGTAGCCTTACTACTTTCCGTTGCTAAATTTGGCACAGGATTTACGATACTCCTCGAAACTGGATTAGTTTAAAATCTGGTTATACAAGCTAGGTTAATATTAAGATTAAGTCTTCAGTATAAAACATTTGCTACTATAGTTATTATGTTTTCTAATTCTGCTTTGAATGTTAAAATTTGACTCGTAATGTTATACTTCTTGTAATTGATATTTTAACAACTTAGTTAAATAGATAACAGTATATAACTTCCGATGATCTAAAGAGGTCGTAAAAATATTCTTGGTAAAAGATTAACTTTTATAACCATTGCCATAGATTATCTTTTTAGTCTTTTCATTATTAATATTTATAAATTTGTTGTTATTACTCGCTACGATAGGTATTATTGTTCCACATTGATATTTTAACAACTTAATTAAATAGATAACAGTATATAACTTGTGATGATCTAAAGAGGTCGTAAAAATATTCATGGTAAAAGATTAACTTTTATAACCATTGCCGTAGATTATCTTTTTAGTCTTTTCATTATGAATATTTATAAATTTATTGTTATTACTCGCTACTATAGGTATTATTGTTCCATATTGATATTTTAACAACTTAGTTAAATAGATAACAGTATATAACTTGCGATGATCTAAAGAGGTCGTAAAAATATTCTTGGTAAAAGATTACTTTTATAACCATTGCCGTAGATTATCTTTTTAGTCTTTTCATTATTGATATTCATAAATGTATTGTTATTACTCGCTACTATAGGTATTATTGTTCCACATTGATATTTTAACAACTTAGTTAAATAGATAACAGTATATAACTTGCGATGATCTAAAGAGGTCGTAAAAATATTCCTGGTAAAAGATTACTTTTATAACCATTGCCGTAGATTATTTTTTTAGTCTTTTCATTATGAATATTTATAAATTTATTGTTATTACTCGCTACTATAGGTATTATTGTTCCACATTGATATTTTAACAACTTAGTTAAATAGATAACAAAAACTTGTGATGATCTAAAGAGGTCGTAAAAATATTCCTGGTAAAAGATTAACTTTTATAACCATTGCCGTAGATTATCTTTTTAGTCTTTTCATTATTAATATTTATAAATTTATTGTTATTACTCGCTACTATAGGTATTATTGTTCCACATTTGCTGCGAATACGTTATATCTGTAACATTCCTGAAATTGTTTGCTTACGCTAATAAATATACATTCACGAATATCTAACCCAATTGTGCAAACAACATTTGACACCGTTTAAAATCTATTAGATCTGTAAACCTTAAGAGAATATCACGAAAAAACGTGAATATCTGGTGTTATTGCTTTATAATAGTTGTTTTCAACTTGGTCGTTGGAATCAGGAAAAGTTAATTCCGTAGTCTTTAAGAAAACCCTTTTTGCTTCTTTATTTATCCCTAAAATGGCAATTCATTTAGCTTGTGCTTGTTTCACTTGTCCAATACGGAGCCGCTGTGCGTAGACGGTATTATAATACGTTTATGGGACATAATTACCTCTTATGTTAGAAGGATCATTTCTATCTTCTTCAACGTTAACGCATTTCTCGTTTTGGTTAAACGTTTACTACTATACATGGTCTTACAGACTTGTCAATTTTGTACTAGAATTTTCTATAGTGGTCCTTAATTCTTTTACGGTTGTTTCACGGATAAGAATTACGATCATTGTCAATAGGCTACCTGTAATTTCTTTTCTCTGTCTCTTCACGGATTAAAGCGTGCACCCCGGATGTTGCCGGTTTTGAGCTATAGACAAAGAGACGACTTAAAAATAATTTCTTCTTATACTTCTCAGTTCGCTAAACTGTCTCTGCAAATCTACCATGTAAAGTTAAAACTTAAAAAAACTTAAAACGCTTTCTACACTCATAGCCCCACAGTAGGATTTTCTCCTGTGTCGTGGGTGCCATGGACACACACAAAGACGAATACAAAACATCCAGACCCAGAACAAGAATCTAAACTCATCATTCAGATATCTGTCTAGCCGGGAATCGAACGTGGGACCCACTGCGTGTCAGACCGGTATGGTAACCGCTGCGCCACGTGGGTCGTCGTCGTAGTTAGATGGTACTAAAGCTTTTTCTGTATTAGTTATATGTATGTACATTTTTACTTTACTTTTAATTTCTTTGCTGTTGACGCCTTTTTCAAACTCTCTAATGCCAATGAAAACTAGGTTATGAGTTTTACTACTTAAAACGCAATTAGACGATTGTTCTGAGCTTAGCCAAATATAGTGAAAATTATACCCATTCTTTACTCATTTACTACTGTAATTCCATACAAGTTAGGTTAGTTAGGTCCTAGCTTACCTTTTTTTGTTTAAGTCTCCTTATTTATACAGTCACGTTTACCTTCTATATCGGGTTTCCTATATCTTTGTTAGACATAAAATGTTAGGATGAAACAAAAAGCGTATCATTCGAACTTAAATGAAATATTTTTTCAACTAACAAAGGAGCCTGCAGTTTACTTGATGTTAAATGGTCACCGCTGCCCGTAGTACCTCTGTAAGCAACTTCATACAGAACAAAGGCTCTATCTGAAGTCAACCACACATGCGTTGCTACTCCGAAAGATTAATTTGGTGGCGTAATATCAAAGTGAGCCTGCAACCACATCCTTCCACTGAAAACTGCTTCAATATAAAAAAAGGTGTGACGGTGATACCTCATACTTGATATTTATTCAATTCTACTATATACGTAACATACAAACTAATGCGGAAATCATTGATTTTTTATTTGGCAATTAATGAAACTTTACAATATAATTATAGTAATAAAAAAAATTACAAACAGCTGATGTAATTAATAAATCACGTATGCGGAATTTGCGAAAATCCAAGGTGATATTACTAAGATAAGAATGGGTTTCATCTCCACGACGTAAACATTGCCAATTACAAAAAAAAAGCCGTTATGTCTAACTTTAACCGAAGTAGGTGGATTGTCGTAATGAAACAAACACATGTAATTAAAGTAGGAACTATAAATATATTTTCAATCCTTTAAATTACCTTGAGAATTTTTTGTATCATGCGATTTCAAATACACAGACAAGCAAAGAGGAAAAAATTGAACTTTTTTTTAACGCTTTCCAAATTTATATTTTTTACAATACATACATTGTACAGAGATGGTTACATTCATTTTGTATCATCCTTAAACGCAACATTTCAATACCTATAGTTAAAATTTACACAATATCTATCTATGGTCTAAGCAGCCGGCGCCGTGGTAATAACGTAGTATACTACATATGTAGTAATAATATCGATAGTAATTAATAAGTCACGCGTGTAAATATAAGTAATGGTATGCAAGGTGATAAATACGAGATTAACAACAAACGCTCCGTGTTACGCGGTTTTTGTCACGGACAAATTAGCTTCACCTACACCTACTGACATAACACGGGTATTATAGTGTTGTGCTGTTTCGGTGGTCGTTTTTTTTTAATCGATTTTTTTGTTTTTGAATATTGGTATTGTTTGTATAATCAGAATTGTTTGTTTAAGTGTTTTTGTTTTTTTTTGCAATCTCGTTTTTTTGTTTTTGTTTTTATAATTAGTTTAACTTGTTTTAGTTCGAAAACTTAGTGCTTAGAATCTTAATTTCCAAAATTCACAATATTATTGTACAGTACTCCAATAATCAGTTATTATCTTTCATTGCAACTCTAATAAATAGGGTTTTTTATTTTTATTTATAGCTTCATTCTTAATTATAACAGACGAATTGGTTCCATGAACACTTCCTAATTAATCTAAATGCGTAACACTCGTGAGTACAGACATATATACTGTGATTATATAAAAATAGTCGTCATTAATATAATATTATTCTTTTAAATCCAATTATAAAATGTCCATGTCACAATGTTAGTTACCGTACTTCTTTCGAAACGGCTTGACTGATTAAGTAGGTTTGAGAATCGGCCAACATCTATTTTTCATGCCCCTTAGTGATATGGGTTGTCTACCCTTAATATTTTATTTAATTTTTATATGGCAAAACAACGTTTGCCGGGTCAGCTAGTATAAAAGACGATCCATAAACTCCGCCATTAAATAACCTTGCTTGTTCTGTATGTAACCTTGAAAGTTATAATGATTGATTTCCAATAAAGACGAAATATCGAGTCGTCAGGATCGATAACCTGTTATTAACCAATACAAACAAGACATCACTACTCGGAAGCGAGTTACAGGCAACCGCCTGTTAATCTTCCCACACTGGTGTTGCACAAAATTTATTAATACCAATTATCTCAAGTCCTTCGACGTTCGGTAATTGTCCGATAAAATGTTCAATTGAAAGTAATAGCTTAATCACGATAATTTGTTTCCCAGACGGCTCCATAGGTTTCTCTGTAACATGATAAAAGCCTTATAAATTGTTTGATTGTCGATATAATAAGCCTGTACGGAATTAAATGGCCGTAAATAAACGTGCATATGTGTGTGTTGTACCAAAGGACTTATATATTTCTGATTGTGTGAAGCATAAAATATGGATTTTATATAATTTCGTATATTATTGTGTAAAGCAGTGGTAACCTATTAGTTTTAAAGTCAACGTTTGATCTTCTTATATGTCTAAGAAGAAAAAAATACAAAAAAGAAAGGATCCAAATGGTAAAATGCCGAATATTCAGATACGGAAAAATAATAAACTCTCCAATGATATTTCTTTACTTGCATATAATTATTTGTCATTTAACTTTATTCAGAAAATATACAAAATGATTTGCAACTTAATTTTACTGAACAATTTTCAAATAGTTTGTATTTGTGGCAAGCAAAGACAACTATTTGGAAATCTTTAAATCTCTTTCTCTGTTAATGTTCTAATTTTCGTCTAGAAACATTCTGGTCTAGCTAAACCCGCCGTCCACCCGCTTCCATTATGTTTACTACGGTTCTAAGTACCCATCCTATGTATTAATCTAAATTATAAACAATATATGCAAATTTCAGCAAATTCGCAAGTCTTTCACGTACTTTCGTTTAATCTTATTCTCTTTTCTCAATGTTCTAAAGTTCGTCTAGAGTTAACCAAGATTATTAGCTTGGCTAATTCCAGAGAACTAATGTTCTTAGCGTGACTTCTGAACTCATACGTTTAACAATCACTTGAAACCATGTTCCCAAATTGGCTCATTTCACCATTGCTTCCTCAAAACCTTTCCACGTAACGTTCGGCTTAAGAATGTCATTAAGTAATTCACCGTAAACGTGCTGTTGTTAGTTTTCTAATTGATTAGTTACAGCTTTAGTTACGTGCTGTCTTTAGAAATTTCTATTGGGTATTAAACTTTTGAGTAAGACTAAAATGGTTTTTGATTTTCTTATTGTACTAGATTCTAACTGTAGCTATAAGAAGACTACTGATAAAATCGAAATGATATTTTGTTATAAAATTTAGTAATAAAGACGATTTACCTGATCAGTACATTCGAATAGATTCTGTTTCTACCTTTTTTTTCTTTACGAGGGGGAAACCTTCAAAAGGTACCCGAGATCGTGGGAGCGACGCGGGATGTGGGATTCTTACCGCACTAAAGATAACCGTCCTCAGCACTGCTTGGAGGACTCCGTGATGTCCAACGGGCAACGGAATACTGCCGGAATCCTCCGAGCGCGCTGCCCCTTTCGGGGTCTTCCCTGGTGGTGGCGTAAAACGCTCACCGCACCTTCTGGTCTTTACGGCGGCATGCGACCATGCCGCCGTAAAGACCAGAAGGTTCGCGGGGTCGCTTGGCCGGACGGTTCAAGCTTCCAATCTTCCCGCCCGCGACCCCGGAAGTCCCTTTTACTCGCCTCTAACGACAGGCAGAGGGTACCGTAGCCCTATTCTGGTCCCGGAACTACAGGGACAGTTTCTACCTTACCGTTCCCTTCATGCCAGAATATAGCGCTTAACTTTCTATTATAAGTCAGAAATCGGTGTGATGATATAGCCACCCTAGTGGGAGGGTTCTACTATCTTTAAATAGATTGTATCTTACATATGTATTAGCAACTCATTGTTGTTGCAAATATTCATAGGCATCGCTACACACCTATAAGGTGGGCAGACTTCCTGTTTGCTAACTGTTAAGTACATTTTATTTGCATTATCAAGGCAAATTATTGTGAGGATAGATTGATGTTTAACACTATTTCCCAAAAAAAAATAACGGTTGGATTTAGATGATTTTTTATGTACAGATAGTTTATGACTAGGATAAACACATAGGATACCTACTCTATTCCGTATGAAGAGTGAACGTGCTGTGGAAGCTGGGGAAAAAATCTCGTACTATATTATTTTTTGTTATATATATTAAGTAAACAGAGCAGTGATAGCCTAATGGTTGAAACTTGCCCTCTCGATCGGGAGGTCCGAGGTTCAAACCCAGGCACGCACCACTGATTCATGTGCGTATTATAAATTAATTATCACTACTTTTCGGTGAAGGAAAACATCGTGAGGAAACCTACACACCCGAGAGTTCTTAAAAAAAAAAAAGTTCTCGGAGGTGTGTGAAGTCCACCAATTCGCACTTGGCCAGCGCGGTGGACTATGGCCTAAACTCTCTCATACTGAGAGAAGACCGTGCCCAGCAGTGGGACAATAATGGGTTGACGACGATATTAAGTAAACGTAATAATTATTCTAAAGGATGTTTAAAGACCTATCGTGTTCAAATACAAAAAAAAAATGTATCTAATACCGCCTTTGTATTTAATACCGACCTCGAGGCATTTGGCAAATCCTTTGATGATGCAACGGGAAAATTTTATTTAACTAAAGTGAGGCATTGCCTATCTAAATTATTAGAAAAGTTTAGTAAAAATTCGTAACCAAGAAGCTTTATAAAGCCATACCATAAAAATATAGGTAAACTTTTTTTTTGTCTTTAAAATACAAAACAAAAGTTTACCTATATTTTTATGGTATGGCCATGGTATGGTATGGTATATAAAGCCATACCATAAAAATATAGGTAAACTTTTTTTTAGTCTTTAAAATTAATTGCAATTTAATTTGTCAGTCCCATAACTAATCAGACACCATAATAGGCTATTTGACAGGTTTTTAAAATCCATTTTATATTATCTAGCAGAGGTTAAGGAACCCAGTAAAAGTTATTTTTTTTAATTTTGGTACATATTTGCTGAAAAATATCAAATTAAAAATTCAATATTTAAATAGCGCGGTAAAACGCTACTTTGACAATATGGCGGGTTGGTGACGTCACTTGCCTATATTGTCATCTGTGGCTCATATCATCCACATACATTTGTTGTAAACAAAAAACGAAAGTTTACAAGCAAGTGACGTCATCATAAACCCGCCCAATCAGGAGCATTTTGTGTCACGTGACAAACGTTTAAAAAAATGCATTTTTATTTAAGGATTTTTAAATAAATTTAATTATTATTTTCAACTTATGTTAATAAATAACCATTCTTAAACTCATAATATATACTGATAACAGTAATTGACACTTAATTTTTCGCATTGTCAAATAGCCTATTACTGAACTTGTCAGGCGATATATTGCCGATTTTTGTGGTTAGTCCTTGATGATATTTTATTTATTTGCAATCCTCAGAACTATTAAATTGAAAAGTTATGTCTATCCTCTTCAATCCGACACAAATAGTCATAAGATTTACAACTCTATTTTTCCATTTTGGTTTTCTTTGCATAATCACGACACATACCTACATAATATTAGCTTACAAATCAAGGTTGTACCAACTCGAATGTCCTGATTCGATGAATAAAATAAGACAATAGGTAAACAGCTCTACTGTCGTAATAAAATATATTTTATGATCTTCAATCCGATCACGATATGGGCTCCTTTTGGTAATAATTGTTAACTGAGTTAAATTATGTTTCTTACGATCAGGGTTGCCAAGTCTCAAAAATGTATTTCCCTAAAGTCTTCATTAAAAACCCCTAAAATCCCCCATAATGAATTATTAATTAGAATTCTTCCTGGCAACCTGACTTGACGACGAAAAAAAAAAGGTCTTCGGGTGTAGTGCATGACGTTTTTTTTCCTTTTTTTTTTTCGTCGTGAGGCATTGATTATATAGACTAGCGGGGAGATTTCCCATTAAAAACACCTATATGTTGAAGTTATAAAAACCTCTGAAAATACCCCTAAAAATTTTACACCCCTAAAAAATCCCCATCCTACTTGAAAATTCCCTAAATTTGGAGGAAAAACCCCTAAGTTGGCAACTCTGCTTACGATGAATTATCTGGCGTTTTGAATTTATAATTTAGCAACAAGCGCCTGATAAGTGCTATATTACGCTATAAGTTACATTGCGTATTAATACCTTAATGCAATTAAAGAGCTCAATTTCCACTATTATACTTCATATTAATATTATAAAGGTGAAAGTTTGTAAGTGTGTATGTTTGTTACTTCTTCAAGTCTAAACGCCTGGAGCAGTTTTCATAAAATTTCACTCTGGATAACACTCTAGATTAACATACATATAGGCTACTTTTTACTGAGGGAAAATATCTTATTCTCAAGGGACAATCGATACATCGATTTTTTAACACAGGCGAAGCTGCGGGGTTCTGCTAGTATACTATAAGATACTCTACAGATAAATACTATACAGATAAATAGAACAAAGAAAACCAAGCAAGAGGACATATTTAGGTATCTTTTTATATTGCTGATATTATGTGAAGGTATTTTTTGGAGATTAACGGAGATTTTTTATTGTATACTAGTCCGCGTCATAATTTTGAATTGGGTCGGCGTGCTTGAATGCTCCATTTCTTATCTGGTTGTGAAAATGTGCAATATTGAAAAAAAAAACGTTACAATAAATAAGTTTCCCATTTTGTATCACATATGTATGTTGTCACTTTAATATGGAACTTATATTGTTTTTATTTTCATCTTATTCCTGAGAAGCATGAACACATCTGTAATTGGCTTCTGACAGAATCTCAGTTTTATATGAAATCATATATGTTTGGCGCGTCTTTATTATTAATACTATAAACGCCAAAGTTTTTGATGATGTCTATCTGTTTGTTATTCTTTAGCTCAAAAATTACTGTTGTTATTTTGCT
Organism: Spicauda simplicius; assembly: GCA_949699795.1. Classification (NCBI taxonomy): domain Eukaryota; kingdom Metazoa; phylum Arthropoda; class Insecta; order Lepidoptera; family Hesperiidae; genus Spicauda; species Spicauda simplicius. Next base: position 11,491,806 of record OX453077.1, on the reverse strand, counting down.
GAAATTTGGCACGCAGATAGATTATGACCTTGACTAACACATAAGATAAAGAAAAGACACTCATTATCTTAGCAGACGTAACTTGTCTTAAAATGAAAATCTGAAAGTTGTACACGAATAAAGTCAATAACATATTCTTCTTGTTCCAGGCGAAATCCGAGGAGCAGCTAGCCTGCGAGAAGGAATGGCTGCAGGCGGGTCACATGTGGCTGGCGCACCGCGGCGGCTTCACCGCGGTCGTGAGGGAGGGCGATGCGGACGCCGGCCGCGCGAGGGTGCGGGTCCTCCTCACTGGGGAGGTGCTCACCGTTGATGAGGATGATCTGGAGAAGGTGGGTAAACGAAGTCCGCAAGTGTCCTTGTTTGTGCGCCTTGATCGTAGGTATGTAATTAATTATTATAAAACCAAAAATCCCGGCTGTTTAAAACTATCGACTGAAACTGACAGTCATCAATAGTTTTTAGGCAGTTGGGTTTTTGGTTTTATAATTTAAGTATGTTACTTGTTTATGAATGGTATTAAAATAATTATTAATATTATTAATAATATAATTATTAATATGTATAAAATAATTATTAATATGTATACAAGCTATCAACCGTAGAGTAACTAAAGCACCAGGTTTACGGTTTTAGATTATTTTTTATTTTATTAAAACCATATATTATCTTAACTTAAATTTGATTAATTTTTAATTGTGTGGTAAACGTGTGAAATAGTGATATCTATGTGTAGTCTATTTTGGATTGGGCTTTATAAATGTCCATGTGCAATGAAGAGAGCAGATGGTTTTCATGCATACTGGATACTTGAAAAAATAATCACACCAGTAAAACTGGTAATTTTCTGTAACGAGCGTAAAACACAACTATTCCTATTTTTTTTTAATTTTAAAAAATGTATGGATCATCACGGAATTTGCAATAAAACATTTCGCAGGCCAATCCGCCGCAGCTTGAACGCTGTGAAGACATCGCCTCGTTGCGTTGCTTGAACGAATGCGGCGCGTTGAACGTGCTGCGCTCCCGGTACGCCGCCGGCCTGCCGCATGCCCGCGCCGGCCACGCGCTGCTCGTGATGGGTCCCCCGAGACGCACTGCGCCTGTTTACACTGAGAAGGTAAGCTCGTGTTATATCCCATATCGATCACCTCATATGGAGTCGAGTAGACGTCGCCTCGTTGCGTTGCTTGTACGAATGCGGCGCACTGAACGTGCTGCGCTCCCGGTACGCCGCCGGCCTGCCGCACGCCCGCGCCGGCCACGCACTGCTTGTGATGGGTCCTCCGAGACGTACTGCACTTTACATCCATGATCAGTCATCTGATACTGGATCGAAAAGCCGTCGTCTAGTTGCGTTCCTTGAACGAATGCGGCATGCTGAATGAGCTGCGATCCTAAAACGCAGCTAGCTGGTGAGTGCCCGATCATGCCATCAAAACGTGTTGTACCCATTTATACTGAGAAGGTAAGCTGGTATCTCGTCCCACATCAATCAGTGCATACGGGAACCATAGATATCGCATCGTTGCATTGCTTGAACGAACGCGCTGAACATGCTGCGCTTCTAGTTCGCCACTAGAGTGTCGTACGCCCGAACAAGTCATGCGCTGTTCGTGATGTGTCCTCTGAGACGAATTACACCAGATTACACTGAGAAGGTAAGCTGTTATCTTATTTCATCCCAAGGCATTCTGCTTCTGCTACAACGTGGCATATCATCCTGTTGCGTTTCTTGATTGAATTCGGCGCGTTAAATGTGCTGTGTTTTCAGTACGCACCCGATTGAGTTCTTGGAAGAAACTCTATGTAAAAATATTTACAAATAAACCAATTAGTATAAGTTAATTAGCGATAGATTAATGGACTGCGGTCGGGGGTTGAATTGGTGACCGTTAGTGACAAAAATTCATGCTTCGTTGGCTTCTTAGTCGACAGCAAATCTTGATTCTGGTCATCATTTAATCCTAAGTGTTGAAATAATTACCAGGCCTCCCTCAGTAGCGAAGACGGTTCGTATTCATGTATTAATATATGACGTGTACTCATGATATGCGGTTTTTCATTGAATACTTATTGCCAATATTTCGACAGAGTTGCATACAACGATCCATGCAATTGGGTCGAAATATCGAAAAAAATAACTCACACTGCATGTCCTGAGTACCCGTTGACTATTAAAATGAAACAATACCGCTATAATATTTCTTTAATCATATAATCATACGTATTCACATATCCCATATCACGTTTTCACCTCCCTGTTCATTTGTCACTTTTCAGGTGGCGGCGATGTTCCGTGGTTGCCGTGCTGATGATATGCCACCGCACATCTTCGCGTCGGCACAATCAGCTCACCGTTGCATGTTGGCGTCGCGACGGGATCGCGCCATCGTGTTTCTTGGCAGGTATGTTAGATAGACGTAGATATGGAAGCATTATGTACTCTTGATTAGGAGTTTACATGTATCGAACTATTTACGAGTGGGTCCATTGCTTAAGATAGGCGGGAGGTCTATATCATTAATGTTTTTTTTTTTTGTTTATAATCGCGTCTAGCATGAGTGTTGGTGATTGCTGTGGTTGTTGATGTTACATAGGAAGACGCTGCTGGACATTTTTTTTATCTGACTGAACTAGCAAACGAACATGCAGTCCACCTGATGGTAAGTGGCCACTGCCGCTCATGGACATCTGTAATCAACTTCACACAGAACATGAGTTCCATCTGAAGTCAGTCACAGATGCGTCGCTACTCCCGAGGACTATGATGGTCGCCTCATATAAAAGTGTGACGGCGAACACACCCTTCTATTGAAACACAAGAAATGCTTCACGCTAGAAATAGGTGTAGCGGTGGTACTTCCCCGGTCGAACTACACTAGTTCTACCACCTTTTAAAACATCTCTTGGTGATTGTGCCTTAGTTGCCTCCTACCTCATTTACGAAAAAATAGAGAGTGGTGCTAGTCGCTACCACACGGCACAAGGGAGTCGTTTATCTGTAAAGTATGCAATCGACTAGATTTGTTTTTTTTTCGAGATATGTTATGAGCGAGGTAATAATGACGAACTAAGAATAGACTTATATTAGTGGTACTGAAAATTCTATAAATTTTATCCCATTTAGTTAGTCTATGGCGTGAGAACTAGGGATTGCAATCCGGCCTCATTTTCAATCCGGTCGGATCCGGCCGCTTTTTTCGCAATCCGGTCGGATCCGACCGGATTAATCGAACGGTTAAAACAGTGTAAAAAAAGGATCGATTTCTAACGGTAATTATTTTTGTAATGTGGAATCTTTGTCAAAATATACAATCACCGGATCCGGTGGAGGTCCGGATCCGGTGGTGAATTGGTACCGGATCCGGTTTGTGTAAATTTGTGCCGGATCCGCCGGATTACCGGATCCGGTTTTCCGGATTGTAGTGAGAACGTAGGAGTGACCTAAGAGACTTAATAGTTTTCTGATATAATACTCTACGTAGTGTACAGAAATTTCTTAATATTCCCAGACCAATATCGCAGTTTAGACAAATAATATTTATTGTGGTTTTACTGATTCAACATTTTATCCGTAAGATTAGAAGTAGTTAAAGAAATATGTTTTTGTTCTTTATTGTTCTCGTTATCTCTTTAACTGTCATGAAAGAAAATGATTAAACTTCGTAAATGTTGCCATTGACACTCCTTATGTATCAAACCTAAATAGTTCAAGTATGTTTGAGTCCACTCTGTCTTCAGAAATCCTAACGTATACAAGTAGAAGCCAGATAAGTAAGATAGCTATCCGCCAACGCCTAGATTTTATCAACTGTAGCAGGATTCCATTGATAACATTGTGTTAGTCTGTCAGACGATCTGCGGTTGGCGTAAATTGCTCTCGGAGATCATATCACCAGTATCTAGACAATTCCGGTGACCACTTCGAGCTATTGCATTCTCTTAGCTTATCGGAAATAGGATCTGATTCGCTTGGACTGGTCTTTGGGATGCTGAGTCAGGGATGGCGTTTTTAGGTTTTGGTGGGATATATACGCTTTACTGCAAATATTCAAACGCGAGTATTTTTTATATATTAATCGAGTTTAACGTTGTGTGAGAATATTCGAGAGTATTCGATTGTGTGAGAGTATTCGACTATTTAGTGTTCTGATTATAATTGGCGTTTAGTACCTTTTTATTGTATAAAATAATGTAATAAATAATTAGACACATAAGTTGCTCTGCCGAAAAATATGATCCGTTTTTTTGAAGTTGATATTGAAGTGTTGAAGTACGGCAGGAATATAGTAGGTGGATATATGTTCTGTTTATCGGTGGATACGTGTTGACTAAGTGTACTATAAACCTACACGTTTATAGTACGATTTATAGTACACTTAGTAGTAAGTGGTCACTGCCGTCTGCTGATAACTGTAACCAATTTCATATCTAACAGAGGTTATCTAAAATTCATTAGAGATGCATCTCCTGAGCCAGTAATCCTGTCCGTCCAACGAAACGCAATAGCTGCTGCACGCTAGAAATAGGTGAGACGGTGGTATCTACCCGGTCTCAACCATCTCCGTCTATCCACCAACATGTATTTTATCTTCAGTCTCAAAAAGCACTACCCTAGTTGCGCTCGCGATAATTTACCTAATAACCGGAACGATTCGTAAACTGCGATACATAGTGGTAATTGTGGAACGTGCGACAGAATTGAGCGTGCGTACCGGTTTTGTGTGATAAGTGGCGCTCAGGATTGCCGTTTCGAATCGAGTCTACTCTGTACGTACGGAATTTGGACATTTCGTATTCCGGTACGGTTTTCCGGTCCGTTTCGGACAAGCCGCTCTTAGAATTAATAATGTAGTTTATTGGACCATCTTAGTCCCTGGGCTTAGCAACGCGTCTGTGACTGACTTTAGCAACTTCATATGGAAGAGGGGTTCTAACCCCTGTTCCATATTAAGTTGCTTACAGATATCGATGGGTATCAATGGCCGCTTACCGTTAGCTGTAGATACTGTATGCTCCATTGGTTAGTTGCCCCCTTGGGTCGGGCGCAATCTCTGTTTAACAAGAGGCAGATGGCCAGGCCTCCGCCAATAGATGTTCACTTCCTCTCACCGCCTCTCTCCCAAGCAAAGGCAGACTGTCTCAGTAACGTACAATGGTCTTCAACCACAACCATCCCCGAGGATGGCCACCAGGGAGACGGGGGGGGGGGGGGGGGTTAGTGAGGTAAAATCAATCCCACACAACCCGGCGTAGCTCCCACGGCGTCGGATATCTTTTGAAGGTTTCCCCCTCAAAAAAAAAAGATCATAATTTGTCCGGGTCAGCCTTCTAGTCCATAATTGGTCCCAAATAATTTGCCCGAAGTTTAGACGCGCCAAGTAAACTAACAGCAACTACCACAGTTCGACAAAAATATATCTGTATCGTAATAACTTTCAAACAAGTCCGAACCATTGACGGATGTTTAGAATAGACACAGTACAAATATGGAATTCCCAATATTTCTGCTGTGGAACAGAGCTCGGACCGTGCCATTCATATTAATATTCGCTAATGATGTCGTAAAATTGAAGTGCAAGGTCATCGTATCGGTCTATTCAATATACGATTTACGATTATAGACAATTATACTAATTTACATTTTAAGTGTTGGTGTCACTTTAATAATATATAAAATTTGAAATTTTTGACCTTTACACTTTAACATCGGAGCCATATTTGATGTCTTTGTCTGTCTTTATACTCTAGTAGAACTAAAAATAATTCTTTATCACTTATATTATAATATACAGTACGACTTGTAAACAATTGAGCATTTTTTTTATTTAAATTATTTACGTAACTATTTTTTTTAACCTGAATAACAACCGCTTTACGTGGTGTTTCCCTATGGCGTTAGAACATATAATTAATCGTACACCGATACAGTAACAATGTTTTCGTTTAGTATATTTCTAAATTCTAAGATTTTAATGACCCATAGTGACACTCAGTGTGTTGTTGGATAGTGTGTTGTCCATGACACGCCCATGACGTGTTTAATCAAGAAATCATATGGCTCGGAGTTCCAATACTTCTATGACCAATTGTGGTCTTCTACTTGCTCGTGTATAAGCCTTATAATTTATATGAAAACTAGCCGAACCCCGCAGCTTCGCCCGCGTTGAAAAAAATCGATGTATCGTTTGTCCCGTGGGAGTAAGATATTTTCCCACAGTAAAAAGTAAAGTATATGTTAATCCAGAGTGTCAGCTAACTCCCCGTCAAATTTTATGAAAATCGCTCCAGGCGTTTAGACGTGAAGAAGTAACAAACATACGAACTTTCGTCACTCTCACAAACTTTCGCCTTTATAATATTAGTATGATTTCCTCCTCTCCAGGTCCGGTTCAGGGAAAACGACCGCGATGCGCCACTGCGTGTGGTACCTGGCGAGCGCGTACCCGGCGCAGGGCTCCAAGCTGACGCCGGAGAGGCTCGACGCGGCCCTTGATGTGTTGCACGCTTTTGGGTCCAGCCGGTATGTACACTGGGTTTTTAAACGTCCTATTGAAATTTTTATATAGGTTACTTTAACGCTAAAGAGAAATCGTTGAGGAGATTTGTTGCACGCTTTTGGGTCCAGCCGGTATGTACACTGGGTGTTTACACGTATATTTTTAATTTTTATATAGGATACTTTAACGCTAAAGAGAAATTGTTGAGGAGATTTGTGCTTAGCGATTGTAGTGAATTAGATAATGTCAAGTATATGTATAGAGATAGAAGAGGTTTATTTTGTCATATAAGTTATCGCAGTTTGATTCCTGGACTGGCAGGTATCTTAATTATGTATTTACGTTATTGTTTTGGGTCTGGATATTTGTGTATTCGTCCTGCGTGTGTCGTTGCCACCCACGATCCAGGAGAAAATCCTAGCGTGAAGCAATGAGTGTAAAAAGCGTTTATTTATAAATTGATATGTTTTCATTACAGCACGGGTTCGAACCCGCACGCTTCACGTTTCGTGTCCCTCACTTCGTTGGACTTCGACGGCGGCGGCGCCCTCGTCTCGGCGTCCGTGCAAACGCTCTTGCCGGATTTGAGGCCGGATCAAACGTCCATAAGAGCCTTGCATACGTAAGTTTGTATACATTTTACTATGGTCTAAGTACAAGTTTTTTTCATTTCATTAGTATAGCGATAGATTTTGCATGTAGTATACAGTCCACCTAATGTAAGTAAGGTAATATAAGTAAGGGAACTACCTACCATGGACACATGTAAGCCACCTTATACATTTTCAATGTTCATTGCACGTTTACGTTTTTGGTCATACTTTTGTACGATGTAAATGTACTTTGTAATGATGGCAAAAATGTAAAAAAATGTTTTGATGAAATTTAATTAACTCGTACTAAGAGCACATCTAATAAGCCAAAACATTTGGACTAATCAAACACGTAATCATTTTTATTGTGTAATTAAAAAAAACATGTCGCTATTTACAATAGAAGTATTGACGTAATAAAAAAACGTTAATAATAAAATGTTTATGAGCATACATTAAAAGCATATGTTCAAAATAACCGTGACAAAAACGAGCGAAGTCGAGGTATTATTCTAGTAACTTATATTTTACCCATTCCAGCCTCTTCCACGGCTGCGACGGCCGTCTCCGTCGGGAACTTCAACTCGACCAAGCGCCCGTGAGCGCTCCGAACCCGTACGTCGCCGCGAGCGAGAAAGCGGACGCGCCCGCTGAATTCTCCGCGCTGAAGGAAGCGCTGCAACTGCTTGGCGTGTCCGAACAGGAACAGATGGCCATGTGGAAAATATTGGCCGCTATATGCCATCTTGGATGGGCTGGGGTGGTCCGAGGTATGACTTCATGATTTTACTCTAGTGTAGTTTTTCTCAGAATCCGTACGAAGCGCGAGCGAGAAAGCGGACGCGCCCGCTGAATTCTCCGCGCTGAAGGAAGCGCTGCAGTTGCTTGGCGTGTCCGAACAGGAGCAGATGGCCATGTGGAAGATATTGGCCGCTATATGCCATCTTGGATGGGCTGGAGTGGTTCGAGGTATGTTCTGGTGATTTCACTCTAGTGTTGTAGTTTTTTTCGGAATCCGTACGTAGCGAGAGCGAGAAAGTGGACGCGCCCGCTGAGTTCACAGCGCCGAAGGAAGCGCTGCAACTGCTTGGACAAAATCTAAGGCAGTTGCATTTTCTCGCGCATCATTAATATCCACTGCGATTACCGATACGCATGCCAGATGCAGTGATTATTGAAAAATCGCTACAAGGTCTACTAGGGGTAGCCTGTATTCAGGCTAAGGGCTGGATGAAATTTAATTTAAGCATTTAACTAAATTTCATATATCCATCTGCCTTAAATGGCATGTCACACTTTTTTTCTTGAAACCTTCAGAAGGTACCCGACGCCGTGGGAGCGACGCAGGGTTATGTGGGTTTTTTACCCCACTAAAACCCCCCGGTACCCGTCCTCGGCGCTACAAAGAGGACTCCGGGATCTCCAAAGGAATGCAACCGGAATCCTCTGAACGCGTTGCCCCATCGGGCTTCTCCCAGATGGGCGTCTGGGCCCACCTCCCCGTCTAGTCTTTACGACGATATGCGACCACACATATCGCCGTCCTTCCCGGGATCACCTGGCTGGACGGTTCAAGCTCCCACTCTAGCCGCCCGCAACCACGGAAGCCCCTTTTAGTCGCCTCTACACAATGTCACACTTACATAATGACATTTAATACAATGTTCCTATTCTAACAATACATTGTTTCTACCGAACAGCAAACGCAGGGTCGGCCCTCAAGTACCAGTTCGCGAGCACGGGGTGCGCCGCCCGGGCGAGTCGCCTGCTGGGCGCCGGCCCGGACGAGCTGGCCCGCGCCGTGTTCGCGCCGCCCGCGCCCTCCTCCCCGCAGCCCGCCGCCACGCTGAGGTAAGGATAAAAAAAGAATTAAAAGCCCCCCCCCCCCCTTTTAATTCTTATTGTATTTGAGGAAGAAACCTTCGAAAGGTACCCGAATCCGTGGGTATCCGGAGAGGACTCCGAAATTCCAACGAAACGCAACCGTTCTCCTTGAGCGCGTTACTCCTCGGCCATCTGGCTCCAGAGGGCCCTTTTTTCTTTCTTTTTTTTTTAATATCGAGCGGGACGCCTTTAGAGGATACCCGATGATGAGACACTGAGTTATGTGGGATTTTTACCACATTAAAACCTCCCTGTGGCCGTCTCAAATGCTAGGAAGAGGGCTCCTGGATTTCAAACGGAAAAAAGTAAGATTTAAGGTACATCTACATTTATAAGAATAGTAAGTAAAAAATACGTTGATAAAGCGCGCGTCGTCAAACAAGTTTTCTAGCTACTGAAAGTAGTTGCAATCGCCTCAAAAAAAAACTTCAAATAAATTGGTGAGATTATCAGTGCCAACGTTGTTATTAATTTTGTATCAATTTACATCGATACTAAATAAAAATAAATTGTCATTGAACATTTCAAATATCTTAAACGTCCAAAAGAATTAAATAAATAAATATTTCAGTGGAAAGGAAATAGTGCTAAAACGCCATAATAGCATTTGTGGGAAATGAGGTTTGAAGTTTTTTACAGGAAAAAAGTCATATCACTTTTATTTTTGGTGTTATCATGTTGAGTAGTATGAACTCCCAACCATTAGATCTCACCAAAAATAAAGGTGAAATGATTTCTTTCCTGTAAAAAGAACTTTAAAATATAATTTCCCACAATTGCTATTAGCTTTATTACCTTTCGACTTACGATATATAATGTTATTTCAGAACGCCGTCACCTTCGAACGAGAGGGAAGCGCCGGGCGCGGACGCTCTCGATGCCTTCGTTACAGGACTCTATAACGAGACGTTCAACATCGTAGCTGCATTGGTTAACAGGTATAAACATGATATTAATGCGCAAAATGTTTCTATACTCGGGGCAAATTCGATATGGAATGTTTAATAACAAAGCGTTGCCTAGCAACCACTGACAGGCAGGGGAATGCAACTTTTTGTTGTTTTATCAGCCATCTCTTACCTATTATTAACTGTTACCTGTAACTTATAATAGGTTGCAAATCCTTTCATTTGAAAATGATTTTGAAAATGATTTATTTATTTCATAAATGAGTTTGATACAATTATCTGTGTTTGGGACATCCTTTTAAGTAATTTAATACCTGTGTCAGGATGTCCCGCTCTTCCATATCTTACAATTACTCATTTAAGAGGTAACTTACATTAATTAATTAACAATTATTAACTAAATATAGCATAAAGAAATACAATGTGAGTGTGTGTTTGTGTGTGTGTGTGTGTGTGTGTGTGTGTGTGTGTGTGTGTGTGTGTGTGTGTGTGTGTGTGTACTATAATTGTATTATGTTTATCTTATTTTATAATATAACACGTTTCAAAAGATTTTCTACGTCATTATAATTTAGTGTTTGGAGCCAAAATGTTGTGTTCTTTTTAACGTCGTATGCTAGTTGTCTATAAATATCTAAATTATTATTTATAATATTATATATATGGGCTGCTTGTGCAACATATTGTCTGTTTGCGAAGGTAGTGTTGGTACGAGGTACTGCTACAGCTTTATTTTGCCTTCTATTATGTTGTGTTAATGTTGAGTCGTAATTTAAAGTCTTATGTTGATGTATCACTACTGAGAGAATGTATAATTTCCTTACCGACAGTAAATTAGTTTCTTTATAAAGTTGTTCAGTATCATATCTGAAAGGCTTAAAATACATCATTTTGAGAAGGCAACGCTGACCTCGCTCGACTTCCAACAATTTAGTTTTAGCTGCACCCCCCCATGCTGTTATGCAATATCCTATCACCGATTGTGCTAAGGAGACATATATTTGATTTAGTAATTTATTAGACTTAACATTCCTTAAAATTTTGAATATCCATACTAGTTTCCTAATTCTGCTATTTACGTAAGAAATATGTTGATACCAGGTCAATCTTTGATCTATTGTAATTCCTAAATATTTGGTTGTAGTTACCCTATCTATTATGTTGCAGTTACATTTACTTATATTTTGCATGTTACAGTTGTGAATTTTTATTTTGTAATCGTTACTAGGTTGGGTTTTGTTGTATATAGAAAAGCACATATAATTAGTTTTAGCTATATTTAATGTTAACAAGTTAGATTTTAACCAATTATTGATCTTATTCAACCCTATTTCTGCTTTTTTAAATACTTTACTCCAAGATGTATCCTCAAATAACAGCACCGTGTCATCTGCATAAGAAATGATTTTTCCGCGTTCAATATTCATCGAAGTGAGCTCGTTAATATAAATCAGAAACAATGTCGGCCCTAGTACGCTTCCTTGGGGAACACCGTAAGATATATACGTATCAGAACTAACATGATCTCCAATTTTTATTCTTTGTTTTCGCCCATTTAAGTAGTTTCTGAACAATTCATAGGATATACCTCTAATGCCTATGATCTCCAGTTTTTGTAAAAGAAGGGGAAGAGAGACAGTATCAAACGCTTTTTTTAAGTCTAGGAATACTGCTAAAGTCTTTTTCTTATTGTCTAATTGTTTAGTAATCAATGAAGTTAAATCTAGTACCGCGTCCTCAGTAGATCTCCCTTGCCTGAAACCATATTGTGAATTTGATAGAATGTTAAAGTTATAAAGATACCTAATAAGTCTAAGATTAATTAGTTTTTCTATAATTTTTGAAATAGCCGGAAGAATAGAAATTGGGCGATAATTATTGATGTCGTCTCTCTTCCCGTTCTTAAACACCGGTATAACCACAGACAGCTTCAGTAGTGACGGGAACACACCCTTATGAAAGCAAAGGTTAGTTAAATGACTAATTATTGGCGCAATCAGAACATTAGCAAATTTCAAAAATTGGGTTGGAATATTGTCCCAGCCAGGCGAGCTACTTGATTTGAGGTTAGAGATAATGTTTATTACTTCTTCTGGATCAGTATCGAGAAGTACAAAGGAAGTACATTGTCTACCTAATGTATATCTGTGATCAATGATAGATTGATTTGAAATACCTCTACTAATATTTTCCGCAAGTACTCTTCCTGTGTTGGCAAAGGTAAAGTTTACGAAATTGACAGCTTCCTGCGGTGAAGCTTTAGTATTTAGTAATTCAAGATTATATGTATTTTTATTTTTCATATTAGTTACTTGTTTAATGGTGCTCCATAAGGCTTTAGAATTTTTCGCCGAATGTTCCAATTGTTCTTTTTGATATTTATATTTCAATTTTTTAATCAATCTGTTACAATAATTGCGGTTTCATGGAATTAAGGTTGTAACATCATTCGTTATACAATGACGATAATGGTAAATAAATTTTGTTTGACTGGTTTTAGCATATTATTTTGCAGTTGGTCTTTATTAGTTCTTCATCTCTTTAAAATTAGATTACTTCGCGAAAATTTAATGCATACTTTGGTTGAATATGAAATGCATTTGTGTACAAATTCATGCAAGTTGGTGATAACCCTACATTAGAATTTTAATGGTTTGTTTACATTTATTCCAGATCGAATTTGCCCCGAGTGTAGTAACGTGAATGATTAATACGGGACATTGGTTTGTGTTAATTGAAGGTTAGGTTAATTGAAGCTTTGAAGGTAGAACCAGTGTAGTTCGACCGGAGAAGTACCACCGCTACACCTATTATTAACGTGAAGCAGTTCTTGCGTTTCGTTGGAAGGGTGTGGTTTCACGGCACACTTTTATATGAGGCGACCATCATAGTCTTTGGGAATAGCAACGAATCTGTGATTGACTTCAGATAGAATCCATGTTCTATATGAAATTGCTTACATGTGTCCATGGGCGGCAGTGACCACTTACGATCAGGTGGACTGCACGTTCGTTTGCTGCTGCAATCAGATAAAAAAATGATATTGTTGACTTATTAAATAAACTATTGTGGTTTCCAAGCGAAAAATAATCGGCCAAAAAAAGTTCTCAATTCACCTGAATTATTATAACCACGCTTTGAGAAAACGTGTTATGTTACAAAAACGGGTCAATTTTGCGTCCATTACTTTTATGGATAAAATATGGCTCTGAAAACCATGATTGATAATTATGCTTATGAAAAATATTTTTTCGATATGTAATTCAAGAGTGGTAATTAATGTTACATCAATAATCAGATGCATTAATTTACATTTACATGACTTCCCTGACAAATAATTGGTATACATGTTTTTGACGTGACAACGTCTTATAATTCGATGGAGCTGGCTACACGCACTAACACGCATGCACGCACATGCGGCGTTACCTCGCTCTGAGGCGTTCCATTTAAGGCTTGAAGTGCAAGCAAGAGCGTGGAACGAGCGACGAAGAACAACAATCGGCCAATACGCATAAATACAATTATTAAAAAAAAAATACATAATTTGTATATATTTGTACGCATAAATAAATGTAACTTGATCAATTCCATTTTGATTTACATTTACCTCCTCTATATATCCATACAAAATATGTATCAAACAAATAAAATTAAAAATTTTATTTAAAAAATGCAAGCATTCCATCAGAATTTTCTTATAACGTTGTCACGTTTAACTATCGTCAGTAAACCGGCTTTACAGACAACCGATTTTTAATTTTTAAGCAGAATTCCTTTATTCTGAAAGTATTACTAGCAACATAATTTACTACGAATTTAAAGTAAATTCTTTGTGTGTACACAGGAGCCTGTCGACTTCGGCGAGAACCTCTGCGTCCATACTGCTACTGGATACTCCGGGAGCTGACAATCCGATGTGCGCCGGTCAGCAGAGCGGTGCATCTTTGTCTAAACTGCTGTCGAACTACCTTCAGGTAAATAACTCTCTAAGCCGTATATAACTCTATAAACTGCCTCCGCTGCCGCACCGCACATGGAATCCAGCTTACTGTTACCTAGTTGAGAGCGATGGCGACAACGAAGGCTCATTGTGGAGCTGTATAATTTTCACAATAACATAATGACAAAAATAAAACTAACCTAAAATATGACATGGACGATCCGTCTGTGGAGCTGCAGAAAAAAAACTAAGGTATGGATGAGGGTTCTACGTATAACCACCATAGTCAAAAATTAAAAGACGATTTTTAGCAGTTTTTCAATGTGATAAATCGAGTATGATTCTACTACTTCCATACTTATTTCTAGCGTGAAACTATTCGTGCTTTTCGATGGAACTGTGTGGTTCTCGACTCCTTTTTATGTTGTACGAACATCTTGGCCCTCGGATTTTGCAACGCATATGTGATTGATTTCAGATAAAACTTATGTTTTATATGAAGTTGCTTACAGATGTCCGTGGGCGGCAGTAACCACTTACCATTTAGCGGACTGCGAGCTCGTTTTCTGTTTTAATCATATACAAAAATTCGAAAGCGATAACTTATACCGATGATGATTTCGTGGATTGTCTTTGGTCACTAATAATTCTCAAACTTTGTCTAAATCCAATCCTAGTCCTATTTATATTTAAATCCACTCATGATTTGGGTATAAAATGATCCCAAATGCAAATGCTAAAAAAGAAATGAGATCTTTACTAAACTTATTAGAAACTAGAACTAGAACTAGAAAAAGAAGACTTGTAACAATAATAAAGCTTTCGAAGAAAAAAATATTTTTAAAAATATTTCTGCTAGAAACTTCTTTTCATTAACCGACTTCAAAAAGGAGAAGGTGCTCAACGTAGGAGTTACTCGCTCACATAGGACACATGTGGTTTCGTCGTGATCCAGCGAAATATGGTGAGCGCTGACTTCGGGACTATGTACTAAGTACCTACTGTGTATGTCCTAAACCAACATGTATTTAGATTATTTTTTACTTTTTTGTTGCATGGAAGTCGGTTGTATTTTTTGTTTATTTTTTTATTTATTTATTAGAGCTTCAGAAAACTGTTTTGAAATATATGTATATTTTTTATTACTAGGAACGTCTACAAGCCGTGTTCCACGACGCGATGCTGGTCGCACCGAGAGAGCGGTACGCACAAGAAGGTATCGCTCTCGACGACGGCTCAGAAGAAGGTATGTCTCATAAAAACCGGCCAAATGCGACTAGGTCTCACCCACGAAGGGTTCTGTATCAATTTTTTTTTTATCTGACTGAAGTAGCAAACGAGCAGGCAGTCCACCTGATGGTAAGTGGCAACTGCCGCCCGTGGACCTCTGTAATCAACTACATACAGATCATAGGTTCTATCTGAAGTCAATCACAGATGCGTTGCTATTCCCGAGGACTACGATGGTCGCCTCATATAAAAGTGTTACGGCAACCACACACTTCACGCAAGAAATGCTTCTCGCTAGAAATAGGTATGGTGGTGGTACTTCCCCGGTCGAACTACACTGGTTCTACCACCTTTTAAATATTTGTAACAAACTGAAAAAAGGTATGTCACGTGACACTAAAAAATTGGTCAATTGCGATTCGGACTGGCTTATGAAGGGTTCCATACCATTATCTGTAAAAACTGCGCAAAAATTACGTCTGTTGTACGGAAGTCGCATAAATATTTACTTTATTTGATTTATAGCGGCAACAAAAATATCATCATCTGTGAAGTTGTCAAATGTCTAGCTATCACGGTTAGTTAGATACAGCCTGGTGACAGGCCAGCCAGACGGACTGGCGAATAGCGGAGTCCTAATAATAGAGACTCGTTTTAAATCTTTTGGTACGGAACCTTATTAACAAAAGTAATGTTCTAGTTTTCCAGCTACCCTCTGGCTGTACTACGCACTTGCCATTTTTGTAACACATGATATGAAATATAAATATTCCTTTTATCCTACATCATGGTTATGTGATACTAACTTTTTAAAAGTCGACGTTCATTGTTGGATTAATAAGAGTGGTGGTGTAAATAACTTATCTAGAAAGTATTTATTTTACTTATTTATGTTAAACAAGTGGATTTTTATCATACTTGTAAGCCACCGTGCATGCGTCTTACAATGTTTATACTAAAGAAAGGGTTTTTCATAGATTGGCTATCAGAAACCGTCAACCCTGGTCCGATGGTGGATCTTTTGGACAAGTCTCCCCAAAACACCATCGTTCGAAGCTCGCAGGCTGACTTGCGCGATTGTGATCGACGTGGACTCCTGTGGTGAGTTAATCGCATTTAACTAAACCTATGAATTTTATTTAAACTTCATTGATACGCTTCTGCAAGAAAAAAAGCTTTTGTAAGAAAAAAAAATGTTACTGACAACTTGTAAGTGCCCCCGTAGGCCTGTACAAAATAAGAACTAAATATATTACCGTCATTAAAATGTAATAGTGTCAATTTGTGCAGTAATATTATGATTAAATTACACAGCAAAGGTGTGGGTTAATATGACATGTAATATTTTGTCACATTTGATTTGTAAAAAGTAAATTGTTCAACTTCAACAATGAAATGAAACCGAAAGAAATACATATGACATTATTAAAAATAAATTTTGTTATTGTGCGATCTCATATTTTGATGTATATTTTTCACGTAGGTATATAAATGTAGACCAATAATATTTCAAACACATAACTTAGCGATCCCTGCTCATATTAACATTTCAGGCTTCTAGACGAGGAGTCAATGTATCCCGGTTCATCAGACGACACGTTCTTGGAACGTGTGATGACGCACTACGGGGCTCCACATCACACTCAGTATCTGCTGAAAAAGGCACCGCACGCCAGGCAGTTCATATTGCAACACTTGCAGGTGAGAAACTGTGATACGCCACTTGATAACAGATGGCGTTGGTCGTATTCTGAATGGCGCTGTCGGCGTTTTATAAGCGTTTTTTGTTACATAAACAAAGCCTTGTAGTATTTTAGGCTTAATCTTTACTTAAAAATATATACATAGATACAAATCATTTTATGCAATTTTTGTATCAATATCTTCTCTAATCTTTCTATATTTTATGTTGCAACAAGTAATAAATGCATGTGTATGGTATTAAACAAGTACAATGATATAGCAAATGAGTATGCATTCCTCTTGATCATGATTATTGTCGTCCGTGGACATTTGTAGGCAATTTTATATAGAACCGGGGTTCTATCAGAAGTTTATCATAGATGCATTAATACTCCTAAGGACTACGATCCTCAAATATAAATTTGCCGGCAACCAAACCCTTCCATTGAAACGCGTAAACTGCTCCACGCTAGACATATGTGTGGCGGTGTAACATACCCGGTCCAACTACAATGGTTCTACCGCCAGTTTGAACTACAGATACATCCATAATGTGTACATCTCATTACTTGTTGCAACATAAAATACATGTATTCAGTCGTTAAGTTTTTATATTGCTCACAGGGTACGAACCCCGTTCTCTACGACGTCACTGGCTGGGTGAAGGCCAGTCGAGAGAATCCTATCACGAAGAAGGCGCATACACTGCTACAGGAGAGTCAAAAGTGAGTTAATTTAACTATATAAGGTTTTATCATTACAATTACTTTTTTT
Organism: Spicauda simplicius; assembly: GCA_949699795.1. Taxonomy (NCBI): domain Eukaryota; kingdom Metazoa; phylum Arthropoda; class Insecta; order Lepidoptera; family Hesperiidae; genus Spicauda; species Spicauda simplicius. Next base: position 11,474,288 of record OX453077.1, on the reverse strand, counting down.
TAAATTTAAATTGGATAGATTGCATATGTAAACTTATTTAAGGGGTGAACAAAAAGTAGGAGTTTAATGTTATGACTGGAAAAGTAGGGGTTACTAATTATTTGATGATGATTCTGATGTTTATGTAAAATATCCCCTACATTGCCCTATTTTTTTGTATTATAGCGAGGACAAACATATCTATCATATCTATTATAATTGAGATTTAATTTGGTAAAGACATCCGTAATGTTTTCATAAAATATTGCTTAAGATTTTTTAATTTCTTGCACTATAGTGAGGATATCGGACGTCTCTCCTCGTGGTCGCGCGGCGCGTGCGGCGTGGGGGCGTGGTCGGTGGCCGTCGGGGATGCTTCCACTTTGAGGCGAGCGTCGTCTATACGCCGCACTCTCACTTCTGGTATGTTTATTTGTTGGATACCTTTATATAATTAATTTAAGTTGTACTGTTGTTATGCACGATATGTGTCGTTTACTCATTACTTGTGAAGCATGTCTCGTAGCGAAATTCCGAGCATAACCCTCTCCATAGCACGCTGAGCGACTCTGAGGTTGACGGCGAGGATTTTAACGCAGTTTTTTTTAATAGCTAGAGTGATTCAAGAGGAAGGTTTTAATGTATAATACATGTATAATATACTGGAGGAACACTGATAATGTTAGATTATTGACTTTTCGCCGGAACGAAGTTCGCGCCGGGTCTACTCGTTTAATATAAACTTTATAGAAGAGATAAGGCTAAATTAGTTGTCTAAAAGCAAAACCGCCTCTTTGGCTAAAATTATCTCTGCAAAGAGGCGGTTTTGCTTTTACACAACTTAAATGGGAGTCCGATCCGGATCTAGATTGTAGATCGGTGCTTTAAATGATTGGTCACTGCCCCACAGGCACAGCGGGCATGAAGCGGCGTTCCACCGCGCTGCAAGCGAAGTTCGTGGCGGACGGCGTCGTGGACACGCTGCGGCGTTGCGGCGCCGGCGGCGTGCAGTTCGCGTGCTGCCTGCTCGCCGCGCACCCCGCTGACCAGGCTGATGACGTCAACGTGCCGCTGCTGCGGTCGCAGGTACGGTGTGCTGACTAAGGCTAAGAACTCACAGAGCGTTTTTATCCCGTGGTCGCCGCGGTGACGGAATTGCGGTTTTATTTATAAACTCACGAGACCGCCTTTGCGCGGTTACGCTGCCGTCGCGGTTACGATTATCGATCGCAAACGTGCCGTGCCGTCACGTGTCGTACGCTTGCAGATACAGCTTGCACTGCACCGACAGGTGAGAATTCGTTGCGAGCTGCACGTGGCGTGCTATCTGCTCTCTGATGACGTCACTTGCTATTTGTAGGTACGTAAATATCCCGACCGTTGTTGCATTCAACGTCGGTGGCGTGCAGCTCGCGTGCTGTCTGCTCTCAGCATATGCCACCAACCTAGCCGAAGACGTCAACGTGCCGCTGCTGCGATCGCAGGTAGTGCCTAGCCGGTTGCGTGACGATGACGTGATTACGTCACGTGACACTACTCTACCGTCTACCCGACCGGTAGTTACGACTACTAGCAGGTATAGCGAACACTATGTGACTGGCGATAGCAACGCGGTGCAGGTCGCGTGTTGATAACATTAATGTGTCAATGACGTCACGTGCCGCTGATGCGCTTGCAGATACAGTGTGCACTGCACCGAAAGGTAAAAGAGTCGTTGCGAGCTGCACGTGGCGTGCTATCTGCTCGCTGATGACGTCACTACAGCGTGCACTGCACCGACAGATGAGAGATTCGTTGCGAGCTGCACGTGGTGTGCTATCTGCTCTTTGATGACGTCACTTGCTATCTGTAGGTACGTAAACACCCGGACCGTTGTTGCATTCGACGTCGGTGGCGTGCAGCTCGCATGCTGTCTGCTCTCAGCGTATGCCACCGACCTAGCTGAAGATGTCAACGTGTCGCTGCTGTCTCGACATACTGATGACAATTGATAGGTTTATGACGTCGTGACGTCACGTGAAACCACAACAGCGACACGTACGACATCTTTGACCGACAGCTGATAGGTTTGTTGAGGTTTTTAGGTCACGGTCTGATAACGACGATTGAGGAACGTATACTGACCATCTGGTGGTAGGTTCCCGGAGACGTGCAGGTAGCGTCCTGACTGCTCGCTGCTACCGTCAATGTACCGATGACGTCGCTTGTTGACATACCATTGTTGCGTTCGTGGCAGGCGACGTCCTGGACGCGCCGCGGCGTGCGGGGCACGTGGAAATATTATTTTTAACGTCTACGTTGTATTTTTTATGAAATGAATTATTTATGTCATTATCCTAATATGATTCTATTGTATATTCCTTGCAGCTAGAGTTGTTCTTCTCATGTAAACTAACCATCATGTAAATAATGTATTAATAAGCAATAAATTATATTCCTATATTAATTATTTGTTTATTTTCAGTTCCGCGGATTCCAACTACTGGACGCGGCGAGGCTGTACAAACAAGGATTCCCCGAACACATGCCGCTTGCAGAGTTTGCTAGAAGGTAAAAAAATACATGAAATAGTGTAGATTTATTTAATGGATCGAAAAAGTTTTATTCGCCCGCTACATCAAGATATTTGGTAGTTCTTTTAAATTTACCAGAAGGAAAAAAAAGCGTCACTTGCTTTGCTCTGAAAACGTCAGCGTTGAACGTTAAAAAAAGCTATGTGGCAAAGTTCAGGAACTTCAAGTTTTTGTACGTCGTGTATATTAGTTTTTCTGTTACATTGTTACGTTTACTTTTTGTGAACCAAGAAAAAATAAAAAAGTGGAAATGTTATGATAATCAATGTGGTACAAGTAATATTTCTATATATTATTATATGATTGAATGTAAATTAAATTACTTAATCCTTATATTTTATCATATAATGTATTATTTGTGTTTATTTTCCTTTTTGTAGCATGATTGCTTATATGCAAACGGTTATCGAGAATTATAGAGTATTGTGAGAAGGACTCAAACTAGATTTTTTTTTATTGTTTCCCAAGTTTCATAGTATGTACAATATACATATATATCGTAATTTACCTATTTATTGAATCATTCACAAAATAACAAAAAATACCAGTTAATACACATTTAGATCATAAGATTGGCCGATTGCAATTTTAGTTACGGATGAACGCAGTATGCGTAACCTAGATAGGTGTATTAACATACAAGAAGATAAATTTAAGTTTGGTGTACATTAACCTTAAAAATTAATTGTTACCTCCCCGGTCGAACTACACTGATTCCGCCACCTGGTGAAATTCCAACCAACCAGGCGAACACTAGTTCTCAATAAGCACTAATATCGCAGATACCGCCTGCTGGCGACGTCGGAGAGCGACGACGGCGACACGACTCCGCCGACCACGATGTCGGACCGACAGATCGTCGACGACATGCTGCTGGCACTCGACCTGGACGTCAGTAGCTACCGACTCGGCCTAACTCAGGTATGTGTAGATTTATATGTGAAGTGTATTTAAATTGGTAGATGGAGCTACGATTATTTTTATGACGGAAATGTAATAAGCGAAATGTAGTGTCGCGTGAGAAGACTATGTAAATAGGTAGTTGGAGCCATCATTTCTTTTATGAACGTGAAGGGGAAAAAGTAACTGACAAGCAGATTAAAGATTAAATTAACAAAAATGATCATCCATCTATCCATTGACATTTTAAGTTTATTGTTGGACATAGGTCACCACTAATGGGGGTTCAGCCAATAGCCACCGCGTATTGGTGAGCGCAGTGGGTTATGTTACATAGGAAGACACCGCTTCCTATAAATATAAATAAATAAAAAAAATAAAAATATTTTATTTTATTGATTTAACATATTCAAATTGAACAGGTCGCAAGAGCCCTGTACTAGGTACGAGACCTGTGTTACAGGTACCCCGCTCATCCTCCAAGACGTAATACATGTGTTATTTATTAAGTCTTGTCCTGGATTTTGTCCTTTGGCTTCTTCTTTCAGCTTCTACATGAAGAGAGCGTACTCCCTCTCTTTAAAACGCACTATTTAAAACTGACAGCATACAGAACGGTATGGGAAGAAAATTGATAGTATGTGCATTTAGCGGTTTTTTTTGTTATAGAAGTTTTTAAATGTTCGTATTACGTTACGTTTTTAAGACATGTGTTTGCTATAACTTATGTTGATCATCACTCATCATAATGTTTGATACCACATTTGTCCTTAACTTGTAATCTAAAACACATCCTGTTTAGTAACTAAATACTTATTTACTTATACTAATGCAATTATAACAGTTAATTTTAGTATGGCGGCTGTTTATGGCCAGTCTTCTTAGTCTTAAAATACATTTACGATTTACTAATAACATCGGAATCCGATTACTGGGAATAATTATTTTTAAAGGGCGTTGCTTATATTATCATATAAAAAAATATGAATATGATCATTTTGTTGTTAAACTACGTTATTTCTGCGGCTTTCGTGACAAGATTTACTTAATAAAAATACAAAATTATTCCTAAAATTGACTGTATTTGCGACAGCACACCCATCACATTAATAGTAGTAAAAAGATATTTCTGTTGGCACTTTATTGTTATCTTTTATTGAAATAAAAACATTATTTTGTTACCTTTTATTGAAATAAAAACGTCACTTCGAAACTTTAACAGGGGTACGTGAAGCCGAAAGTTTGAGAAACCCTGTTCTAAGTTTGAGAAACCCTGATCTAGATCATACACTACCCATGTGCCGCGTTTCAGCGAAATCTGTTCCAGTAGTTTTTGTGTGACAGAGTGATAAATCCACATACATTCTCACAAATTTCTATATTCATGATATCAACATTGTAAACTACACAGTGGGTACTTACGATATACAAAAATAACTTAAAAACAATTAAAACGTTTTATGTCTTCCGTGCTTATTGTATTGTATTTTCCAGTTTCGTTAGGAATAAAACTATCATACTGCTGCTTTAAATGGATAATAACACAAAACGCAAATTTTATAGCAGAGTCAAGTAAAAATTAATTGTTTTTATACTTTTAACTAGTTGACCCGGCGAACTTCGTTCCGTCTAAAAGCCAAAAAATTAAAATTATCAGTGTTTCTCTACTGTATTAAACATGTGTTATACATAATAACCTTCCTTTTGAATCACTTTATCTATTAAAAAAACTGCATTAAAATCCATAGCGTAGTTTTAAAGATATAAGCATACATAGGGACAGACAGAGAAGCGACTTTGTTTTATACTAGTGATGAGTGAAGTTTAAATTATTCAAAATAAAAGGCCATCCACAGCAGTGATGAGCATGTGCATTCAGTTTTAATTTGAAAGTAATATAACAAGGATAAAACTATTTCTTTAATTTTAAATGGACGATCTTTATCTTTGCTGTTATTCATAAAGCCGCGATATGTGATACGTTTTATTATGAGTAGAAAATTGAGTATCCGTTTCATGACAATTGTAAAGGAATACAATTACAATAATTACAATAATATATAATACAAGTAATAGTTTCGTACCATTTACGTAACACGCGTGAAATTGCAGTGCGGTAGCGTGACGCACTCGTCATATTATAAGCGAGAAGCGATACTTGCGATAATATTTTTTATAACATTGAAGTAGCAAACGTGTAAGGTAAGTGGTCACTGCCGTATGGACATCTGTAAGTAACTTCATATGGAACATGGGTTCTATCTGGAGTCAATCACAGATGCGTTGCTACTCCCGAGGACTATGATGGACACCTCATATAAAAGTGAGCTGGCAACCACACCCTTCCATCGAAACGCAATAAATGCTTTACGCTAGAAATAAGACAAGGTAAGTAACTTAATACAGAACAAGGATTCTATCTGATGTCTACCGCGGATGTTTTTTTTTACCCCCAAGGACTGAGAAAGTCGTCTCATATTCAACCCATTATTGTCCCATTGCTGGGCATGGGTCTTTTCTCGGAATGAGAGAATTTTAGGCGGTGGTCCGCCGCGTTGACCCAGCACGAATTGGTGGACTTCACACACCTCCCAGAACTTTTTTTAAAGAACTCTCGGGTGTGTATGTTTCCTCACGATGTTTTCCTTCATCGAAAAACAGTGATAATTAATTTCTAATACGCACATAAATCAGTGGTGCGGCTTAGGTTTGAACCTCGGACCTCCCGATTGAGAGAGCAAGTTTCAACCTTTAGGTTAGGTTAGGTTAGGTTATCACTGCTCTGTCGCCTCATATAAAAGTGTAATTTTAATACTTTTGGGTGTGTATTAATGTCTCGTTGGTAAAATGTAGCGGATGAATGAAAAAAGACTTAATTAAAATGAATTTAAACGCAGGCAGCGTAAATTTGATTAATGTTTTTAATTACTGAATTAACTGTGCATCGACATAAATCCGCCTACTTTAATTTTCTTGAAGCGATAATTTATGTTTTCTTATTATTCTTATCTTATTCTCATTTAAATAATAATCAATTTTGAATTGCAGTACGCATATTATTTTCTTTTATTTATTTTCGTGATTATTCATTGTATTTATTTAATATTATTTAATAATATTATATTAATTTTAACTTTTTTCCTTGCCCTTATCAGATGCGCAAAAACTTAATTTGGAATAAATATAAAATATTGTTAATTTAATGTAAATTTTAAAACATTAATCTTATAATATTTGCATAGCTTTAAACAATCTCTTCACTAACAACCTCAAACTAAATTTTAACGTTTTGTTCGTGGGATGTCTTGTCCACTCAAACAGGTATACACAAATACCCAAACCTGTACAAAAAAAATCTTTATTCATCATAATTATATCGGGTATCTAGTATAGATAATATGGTAACCGCTCTGCTATCGCCAAGTCGCTTATAGCTACCACCACCGCTGTGTGACTCACGCTAACGGACACAAGATGAAAGTAAAACTTTTTGGATCCCTTTCACAACAACATAATGTGGGCAATTTATCGTCAAACCGCCCATCAGCAGGTATTGCGTGTTGTTCTCGAGTAATTGGATTGTAACAGTGCTCTAGTTATTGTCGTTTTTCTGAGCGCGATGTTTGTTATTTAGAAGGCATACGATATTTCGAGTCGTTTTCCTGTTAGTAACGTCATTGTTATCGTCAAGCTATTGTCCCACTGCTGGGCGTCACACACGGGTGAAAGCGGCAAGGGTAGCACCAATTCACGCGTGCTGAGCAAGTGTGAATTGGTGCACTTAACATATCCTTTGAAAGCTTCTTTAATGAAATCGTATGCATGAAGATTTCTTCACAATGTCCTTCGCCGTAAGTAATAATTAATTTACAATACCTCATTTTTGGAAAATCTTACGTGCGTTCCCGGGATTTGAACCTCGGACCTCAGGCTTGATAGACCGAAATGTGACCTTTAGATATCACTACCGATTGCTGTTAATAACAAAGCGTGAGAAAATAGAGGTTTTCTTGAATGTTGCATACATTATATGATTCGGAAATTATTTACGGGCTAAGGAAAGATGCTCAGACGCTTTCTACTCTCGATTACCCTAGAGGTATTAGAGGTATTGGCAACCTCTAATGAATTATTAAAATTAATCATTCGATCAAGGGATTCCGCGAACACTTGGCCTTCATCCGGGCGATTCCTTTGGGGTCTACTAAAAGTATAGTGACCGCTCAAAAATACACATAAGAAGTCTTCCATACACAGTACAGACATTCCCAGGATGATCCCTTCATTATTAACAACACATAAAACCTTTATTTCAATATCTGGCCATTTTTTCTGAGACGTTCAAACAAACAACTACTTTATATTATTATAAATTTGTAATTTTACATTTTAAATTCCTATCAACTATTCAAATAAAGGGTTTGCGATGAGAATAATAAAATAAAACAATAAACATTTGTATCGTCCAGTTGTAGAAATCGATTGTAGAGAAAAAGTCAAATAACAAAATCTCTATTCTAAAAAAAACACAATCAAAAGGGCTTTTGTGGCCTTTACTTTCTCGCTGTCGATTTCGATTTGTAAGACAAACAGAAGAGTTCTAATTATTTATTATATTGAAAAGTTAATTCCAAAGTCAAATAAGACCATAGATAATAGACAATAGACAGATATCGGGGTATCGATACGTCTGTCAAATGTCCATTTTTTTTTTTCACAAATTATACTCTTGGAATGTAGTAGGCCGTTATTAAAATATGGGCGAGTCAGACTCGCCTATTGAGGGTTCCGTATCATACTTTATACTTTATCATATTATAAAGGCGAAAGTTTGTGAATTTGTACGTTTGTTACTTCTTCACGTAAACGCTGGAGCGATTTTCGTAAAATGTGGTGGAGAGTTAGCTGACACTCTGGATTAATATATAGGCTACTTTTTTCTGTGGGAAAATATCTTATTCCTACGGGACAATCAATACATCGGTTTCTTTAACGCGGGCAAAGCTGCGGGTTTCAGCTAGTTGTATGGGAGCCCCCATAATTATATAATTTATTCTGCTTTATGGTATTTGTTATTATAGCGGCAATAGATATACATCATCTGTGAAAATTTCAGCTGTCTAACTATCACGGTCCACGGTCCACCAATTCGCACTTGGCCAGCGCGGTGGACTATGGCCTAAAACTCTCTCATTTCGAGAGAAGACCCGTGCCCAGCAGTGGGACAATAATGGGTTGACGATATATGATATATATAATAACTATCACATGAACTGTGATATATATAACTATCACGGTTCATGAGATACAGCTTGGTGATAGACAAACGGACAACGGAGTCATAGTAATAGGGTTCCGTTTTCTCTCCTTGACTGCGGAACACTAATAACATTTCTATGGGTGTGGCGATTCTTAGAGTGATGAGTATCATGGTACCCATATCATGGTTTTTATATGGCGTAAATAAATATTTTACCGACGTATCGATCTGATATACTCGTCAAAGTGTGAACCTTTCCTTTGGGAAGTATGTTAGAAAATGTATCTGTTGAATCTATCTTTTAATTTAGATGAGTTTTTACCTACAGCTTTGCTTAGATGCAATGTGTAATAATATCTTTAGACGCGGGGATAGTGGAACTTTTCACACATTTTAATACTTAACGGGTACTCGCGATATACGGTTTTCGAATCCTTTTCGAATTCTTTTTGCGGATATTTCGACCGTGCATGCGCCGTGCGTGCATGGATCGTGGTCAATGTCAATGGCATGGCGAAACTGCGGTGGCGGGAAGAAACCGTTGACAAGCACTAGCGATAGATTAACCTATCTACCCTACGTCTAGTTTGTCTTTTTTTTAGGTTTCTAATCACACAACACTAACTGTATCCTTACGCACCGAACTTTGAACTCTATGTGATTTACATAAACTAACCATTGGATTCCACGTTTGTCCTAACTTAAAACCGTCTTCTGTATTAAAGTTCTTAGGATGTTTTTTTTTGATCTCGATTGCTTCTCTTACTAAGCGTGAATAGTACCGCATATCGTGAGTACCCGTTATGTATTAAAATGTGGAACGTTTCCCGTTAAATAATACGGATCATAACTTTAATCTATTATAAAAGTTCATAAAGTTATTATAAAGTTAAAAATTTCTTTTGTTAAGTATCGCTATTAATAGACTCTCCGTAATAAATGAATGTTTTCTATAAAAAATGTAATAAGGAAATTTTAGCACGTTGTGCGCAGTAGTACCTACCTACGCCATTCCTATTTCTAAAGGTGTGCATTCACGTTACGACGGTCGCACGGACTGTCGCACGAACTACGGTCGTATGCGACAAGTTCGATCGTGATCGTTCGATCGTTGGTCCTAAGGCGGACTGTACAACCAAGGTCATGTCGCAAGTCCGTTGAAGTATTCCACTTGAACTATCGTTGCGGCAGTCCGTGCGACCGTTGTAACGTGAATGTCCACCTTTGTTGTATTATCGCCTTATTGTTGAATGCGAAATGTCACGGCCCATCATATTTGTTTCGCATTACAAAGTGTACACGTAAATCATCCTGATGAATTGAATTCCTCTCAGTTCAGTGATAATTATTTTTAATCGGCCATTGTGTTATGCTATCATAAATATCGCTGACATTTTGTTGTGTCCGGGTCTCATACCTATATTAATAAGTTGGTTACGCTTTTTTATTAAATCAAAGCGGAAAACGAGCGTTCAATTCATCTTACTATATTTTGTAATTGCCGGACAACAATACATACATATATACAATAAACATGACAGTCGTGTCTCTATCGATTATAATTACAAAAAAAATAGATTTGAGGACTTCCAATGAATAATAGCAACATATATATTACTAGCTTTTGCCCGCGGCTTCGCTCGCGTGGAATTTAGCCTGCCACATAAAGTTTGCAAGGTGGTAAAGCAATGGTTCAACCAGGGAGTTATCACCGCCGCACCTATTTCTACCGTGAAGCAGTTCTTGTGTTTCATTAGAAGGGTGTGGCTGCCGGCTCGCTTTTATATGAGGCGATCATCAAAGTCCTCGAGAGTAGCAACGCATCTGTGATTGACTTCAGATTGAACCCTTGCCCTACTTCCTAAATCTGTGTGTTCAAATATCAAATCACAGGCACGTATATTAATTTGAATTCGTTTTGTCGGCAACGGATATTAATACTTATTCTGAAATTAAAAGTTTTAAGAAAGGGTCTCAAAACGCGTGACGTTTACCAACGCGCAGTTGGCTAGCGTGGTCAATTACAACCTTTTTTTTCTGTTTTCGAGGGGGAAACCTTCCAAAGGTACCCGACGCCGTGGGAGCGACGCAGGGTTATGTGGGATTTTTACCGCACTAAAACCCCCCCGGTGGCCGTTCTCGGCGCTAAAAAGGAGGACTCCGGGATCTCGAAACGCCTTCAACCGGAATCCTCCGAGCGCGCTGCCCCATCGGGCTCCTCCCAGATGGGCGGCTGGGCCCACCGCTCCGTCTAGTCTTTACGACGGTATGCGACCACACATACCGCCGTCCTTCCCGGGATTGCCCGACCAAACGGTTCGAGCTCCCACTCTAGCCGTCTGCAACCCCGGAAGCCCCTTTTAGTCGCCTCTTACGACAGGCAGGGGATACCGTAGCCCTATTCTGACCCCGAGGCTACAGGGACGGGTAAACTACGACCTAAACTACTGCTAAACTGACTTATGTGCCGAGTTGTATAACATTAAAAGGTCGATGACGATTGAATGACATATCTAACCTTTTCCACTGTTTCATTCTTATTGACCTTTTTTTTGTCGAGGGAGAAACCTTTAAAAGGTACCATACGCCGTGGGAGCGACGCAGGGTTATGTGGGATTCTTATCGTACCAGGACTCCGGGATCTTCAAAGGAACGCAACTGGAGTCCTCTGAGTGCATTGCCCCATCGGGCTCCTCCCAAGTGAGCGGCTGGGCCCACCACTCCATCTAGTCTTTACCACGATATGCGACCACACGTATACCACCATCCTTCCCGGGATCGCCTGGCTGGACTGTTCAAGCTCCTTGCATCCTGGCTCTCACGACAGCATGCGACCACACATGCTGACATCTTTCCCGAAGTTGCTGACTGGGTGTTTCGAGCTCCCAGTCTAGCCGCCCGAAACCCCGAAAGCCCCCTTTTAGTCGCCTCTTACCACAGACAGGGGATACCGTAGGCTTATTCTGATCCCGGAACTACAGGGACGTCATTCACATCGACCTTCCCCATTTTGTTCCGTGGTTTATAACCATTTAAATATTATTTTCATAGAACTTCGTTGTATACGGCGGCGGCGCACGGCGCGTATTGCCGGTCAATCAATTGAGTACGCAATATGTTATACTCGTAATATCTTCTAAACTACTTATTCAATTTACATAGTGTAAAAAGTAGATTTATTCTGTATTAGATGCTTGATTTTTTGAAATCATTTATTTTGATAAGGATTAATATTTAGTTTGTATAAAACCCATGGAAACATCAACTTCATATTTTTTAAATTTTCAAAGTATAAAAAGAGTTATTGTGGGTTATACATAAAATATAGATATATGCTGTCGCGGACTTTTATTTAGATCTATGTGAGCCAAACAATCCCACCGTACATTATATTTGGATATCTCCAACGGTTTAGGCAGCGTACGCGAAGATAGCTCTCAGGGGATAACTTTTTTTGCGACTAATCTGATATTTCTCGTTATAGTATAACCTTATTACAAAAAAATCGGTATAAATTATAGTCCATGTGTTATTCTGATGTGTAACCTATACTACTGTAAAGTTTCAACCAAATCCGTTCAGTAGTTTTTGCGTGAAAGAATAACAAACACACATACATCCTCACAAACTTTCGCATTTATAATATTAGTAGGATTTTTCAAATTAATAGCCAACAATTTAATGAAAAAGGTTGCAACTCTAGATAGAACCAGTATGGTATAAGAAGTTACTTTCAGATGTCCACGGGCGGCAATGACCACTAACCATCGCTCCTACTACTTTAATCTTATTAATGTTATAAATGCGAAAGTTTGTGAGGATGTATGGGTAGGATGTATGTATGGGTATTTGTTAATGTATTACGTAAAATCTTTTTTTTTCTCGAGGGGGAAATCTTTTAAAGGTACCTGACGCCGTGGGAGTGACGCAGGGTTATGTGGGATTTTTACCGCACTATACCCCCCCCCCTCCCCCCCGGTGGTCTTCCTTGGCGTTATAAAGAGATCTTCAGGATCTCCAAACTAATCACAACCGGAACACACATAGTTTATGGCTTAAATTCATACAAATGATCTTCATTACCGCGGTGATCGTTACTAGTCCTACATAAGTCACCTAATTTTGTTATCTTGGGAAAACCTTCAAAAGGTACATGTGTACATGTATGGCATGCGGGTCACATAATATATGCCGTTGTCTTTCCCAGGATAGCTTGGCTGGACGGTTCGAGCTCTAACTCTTATTGCCCGCAACCCCAGACGGGCAGGGAATACCGTAACTCTATTCTGATCCCGGAACCATAGATATAGGTAAATCTAGTCCTAAAAAACTATACTGGTCGTTCCGTATTCAATACTAAATAAACACTCGACAATCGCAAGTCATTTATTATTAGTCACAAGCTGTCCCGACAAACGTTGTTTTGTCATATAAAAAATAAAAAAATGTTAAGGGTGGACAACCCTTAAGGGGTATGAAAAATAGATGTTGGCCGATTCTCAGACCTACTGATTAAGCATATAAAATTTGGTAAAAATCGGTCAAGCCGTTTCGGAGGAGTATGGCAACAAAAACTGTGACACGAGAATTTTATTATTAGTCATTAGTCACAATTGTACACAAATAAAGAAAAAAGTATCGCGGTCAAGCGCGTCCCGTGCCACAAAAGTACGTAGCAACGTAACGTATTCGGTTCACTTATAGGAAACGAGCCCAAGCGAACGGTGAAAGCGAGTTGCGTAACTGTTATCATCTATTACGTACACCGTGACCACGGTTCTTGATACTTGCGTATTATATTGCTAATGAGTGCTTTAGCGCTTTTATGACTATATTGATGTGATGAGTTGAGCTTTCATGAGGCACATTGATGAGTGAGATTAGTTTTATGTGGTAATAGCGTGTTTTTAGTTATTTATATGTGCGAACGTAGACTTGTAAGCTTTTATGACTCTTATGACAAATACTAATTTGATTACTCTTGGGATATTGTATGGTAAATAAAAGATAAAACGTATGACTTGTATGTAAAAATCAATGTATAAGTTATGAAGATTTACTATGGATTACGTTGGTAATAAAATATGATAAGTAGAAAAAACACGAAAGCAAAATATTGCATGTTGGACAAAAGACTGTAGGTTATCTTTGATATTATTGAATTAATTTACAATTAGTCAAATCAAACCTAAAGTATTTCGAGAAAGATGCATAATATGAATCTATTAATAAGTCTCTAAATATAAGAAAATAATTTAATAGAATATGATATATTTTCGTTCTCCAAATAATTGATATATAACGCCATCTACACAAACATACATATAGCGTATCACAACACACAAACATACATTTAGCGTATCACAATGTCTGTTTTTATTTATCAAAAAACAAATAAGTAATTCATTCACTCACTGCATTTAAGACAGCTTATAACAACACTGAATCACACTGTTGGTATTTCCAAGCATCTATAAGACCTGACTCTCAAGTGTCGAATATGCATTAAAATCAACTGCTTTAATTTTTCCAAACACCCCAAAAGAAGAATAAGAAACTAGAACTTCTAAATGTATAGCTTTAAACTATATTAATCTATCACCACATTTTAACTATAATTAAAGGTCCAAAAGTAATAAACGTGTAACATCAAAATAAATACATTACTAAACACTTTAACTTCATTTACACTGATATTATTATGTACTAAATTCAAGTAAAGAGTAATATAAATAGTAATGTCTTATTAATACTGACCGTTACTTACAACACAAGTACCAAAACCGTCAGTGCGAAGTTTATAAACTCGCCCGCGCGCAAAACGTCAAAAACGACGAGACATTATGCAAGTGTACGTAACTCGTTACGTCATCGGATCACTTCCGATGGCCTTCTTTCTCAGCCTCTGTCAGAACGGGTGTCACGGTACGTTGCTTGACATCATTTGCCTGTGCTCGACCGGGTCTTGTAACTTATGGTCATTGAGTGAGCCTACTTAATCGATCTTGAGGGCACGCCCATTAGGAAATGGATGACACGTATCATCTATTTCCTGATGGAAATTTGTGGTCCTAATTCAACAACAATGAAAGTATCTTTCATCATTATCTACATACAGAATAAATGTATGATAGGGTTGTTTGACGCAAATAAGTTTATAGTTCTAGTGAATCATAAAGTAAACCTTTAAATGTGACGCAGAGATGATAGGAGGATTCCTATCATTTCAAGTTTCCTTTAAAGTTCTCTCTACAAGAAATAAACCCATCGAGTGAGAAGGCTTCGGTTGACCTCGTTATTACGTCACTTACCCACTTCGAGCCACAATTGTTGAATGTAAAGTTCGGAGTTCGCAGATCCAAGCGACCAAAACTGTTGAGTCACGCTTTTACTGGGTCACGTTCGGTTGATTATGTTAAATAACATATATGACGTAATGCCGTGCACCTTATATGCATTATCGGTGAACTGACCCATCACAATGTACAATTTTTGATGCTGAATATATTTAATTGAGTTTTTTTCTTATATTGTGTTTGTCTCGTCTACAAAAACAATTTATTGAAGCAACTTAAACACTGTGTAAATATTTGGTTTAGTTGAAGTATCATCAGTAGCCATTATCTTTTAGAAGTCTACTTGTGCTTATAGTCACCGCCCTTGGCGTGCGTGTTAATTACTTCAGTAGGTGTTTATGTTATATAGTAAGTTTCTGCTGCTTATCTTATGGATATTATCCCATAGTCGTCTTCTACGACATTCACATAAATAATAGATGTAGTGTTATTCAAAACTTGCTCCACATGACACAGCGAGATTAATATAATTTTAGGATCCTCTCAGGGTAAGGAAAATCTATAAAACGACATTTAAATTAGGTTTGTGATTTTGGGACTCGTGGTATGGAACTAGTGGAGAGTTTCTTGTATTAAACAGACACAAACATGAAGAAAATTTGCATTTTTAGTATTTCCACAGATAAGAACTTTTAAGCGAACAATCTCTGCACTCTTATAATATTAACAATAGATTTAAACGCGAAGCGTAATGTGAAAAAAATTGCAGATAAACCGCGCTAAATCGATGTGAATCGCTAATGTTCGTGGCACAATCGGTTGGGTTTTTAAGCACATATGGCTTTCTTTGACAGAATAATTGCAGATATTTCTTAAGATCCTCATGAAGCCATTTGCCAGACTAAGTGAGCTTTTGAATGGGTGTTCAAGAGATCTTGTAATTACCGTGTCAAGCGAAATGCTGATGAAATAATCAAGGATACGCTAGTATTAAAGTTACTTTATTCAAATTATGATACGTTGAATTGAATTTGTTATTATTAAAAATGATCTAGCTTTTATCCCATTGAAAGCAGCGTTTTAATTGAAATTCAACTACATGTATTTTTTTCGGTTAACCTGTCACGTAGTTGGAAAGTTCGAAAAACTATGCCACGTGGATTCTATTAGAAAACTAATTAAGAATAAGAATCATTTATACTACAACATCTTATTTTAAATACTTAATCGTTGTGATATATTTCAAAGGCAGCAATTACCTCTGTTTGTATTAATTAGAGGTTGTTTAAAATTTTGCAATTTTTTGCACTTAACAGTTTCCGTTTAGCAGTTAACCAATACGTATTATGAAAATAAAAGAAAGTAAGCATATCGTTTTCGTGATTTCATTTCGCGTACTGTAAACGCTAATTAGCGCCGTCATATCCACATTTTATCTCGTCGTGAATTGTTATTTACGCGTATGTTCACCTTTTTCGGGCGTCTTGCAATAAAATACACGGAGAATTCGGTGCAAATCTTTGCGAAAAGCCCGACGAAGGGTTATTAGTACCCATAAATTTCAGGGTTTTATACGCCAGGACAAATAAAATTTTATGCTCGAATGAGAATTGCCGAGTTTAATTGTTCTTGATTTCTGCTTTTTCCTTTTAATTACTTTATTGACTCGTCTCGGGTTTCGGTAAACACTTTTTGAAAATTCATTACACCAAGACGGTAAAAACGTATATCTTTAAATTGACCGCGATTTTTAACATAAAAGCGGAATAGCCAGCTTCTGAATTGTAACGTGGCGATTCATATTTATAAACCCCATTGCGGTCTATAAGCAGGTTTTCGGATATAAAGGATGTTTTCATTGCTTGGGGAGGAATCCGCCTTTTTTTTGTCACGTCTCTGTGGATGTGGGGAAGAAGGACTTACATAGGAGTCGGTCGTCAACCCATTATTGTCCCACTGCTGGGCACGGGTCTTCTCTCAGTATGAGCGAGTTTAGGCCATAGGCCACAGCGCTGGCCAAGTGCGAATTGGTGGACTTCACACACCTCCGAGAACTTTTTTTTTTTAAAGAACTCTCGGGTGTGTAGGTTTCCTCATGATGTTTTCTCTCACCGAAAAGCAGTGATAATTAATTTCTAATACGCACATGAATCAGTGGTGCGTGCCTGGGTTTGAACCTCGGACCTCCCGATCGAGAGGGCAAGTTACAACCATTAGGCTATCACTGCTCTACATAAGAGTTACATAAGAGTAACTTCCAAAAACTAAGACTGACCGTCACGGTCACTTCACATCGAGTGGACTTTATGTTCCTTTTTTAGTTCTGATACAATTTTGTATACACAAAATAAATAATAGCAAGATAAACTTGTTTTATGAATAAACATTATAAATAGTGACCGACTCAAACTGGTTTATTAGCCGAAACCGACAACGATACTTTTCAACACTAAACCAAAAGAACATGAATTCTATATATGTATATGGAATTCATATGTATCCTGGATTTATGGATTTAACTTTAGATCTTTATTCAATAGGATTAAAATTGTTCAAGGTGTGGTTGCCAGCTCGCTTTTATATGAGGCGATCATTTTGGTCGTCTGAGCGGTTCGCATCTGTGATTGACTTTAAATAAAACCTTTGTTCTCTATGAAGTTGCTTACAGATGTCCCTAGGCGGCAGCTACCACTTACCATTAAGTGGTTTGCATGCTCGTTTGCTATTTTAATTTTATAAGAGAACTAGCAGAACTCACATGACTTCGTTCGCGCAGACTATAATGTAATCTATCCAATCATTATACATTTGAGATCTATTGAGGCATACTGGACATTACGCGACGGTGGCGGTGTCTAAGTTTTTTGTAGATATTGATATGTTCTCCTATTCTAGAACATTTTTAGCTCTATTATCAATAAGTACCTCAAAGCGTATGCGATAAAAGAAATTTTCAGACATTTTTTTACACCTTGATTCACGTTAATGAAGATATAGCTAGGATCCCCTCATGTATTCTAGTAATAAAAGTAGCCTATGTTCCTCAGGAATAATGTAAAATTCCAATACTTAATACTTAATATATTATTAAGGCGAAAGTTTGTGAGTGTGTATGTTTGTTATTTCTTCGCATGTAAACGGCTGGAGCGATTTTCATAAAATTTTGTAGGGAGTTAGCTGATGCTCTGGATTAACATATAGGCTACTTTTTATAGTGGTAAAATATCTTATTCTCACGGGACAATCGATTTTTGTTAACGTGGGCGAGGCTGCGGGAATCAACTAGTGGGGAAATATTTTTTTAAATCGGTTCAGTTGTTTTTAAGTTAATTCATAACAAACATAAAAAAACAAATGTTTTCATCTTTATAATATTAGCATAGATATAGAAAATGGTCGAATTATTATTTTAATAAATAAAAACAGACAAATGTAGGTGTGTTTTTCAGTTACTTGAAATTGAAGTAGACATTTAAAAGGTCTGGATAATTTCTGACTTCCCAGGAAAGCTTTTTTTCGTCGAAACTGGAGCCAAAACCTCAGTCGGAAACATTATTGCGAAGATATGGTGGTTATAGGATGATATGGTTATAGACCAATTAAGTACCTGCCTTAATCGTTGTGCTCATTAAGGAAACGTATATCCGAGAATCTTACAAATATTAATGTTAGTTATAGACGGATTCACAGTAAAAGTCATTAGAACAAGTTCTGTTCTCTCTAAGGGACCGGATTTTCGAGCCGACTTAGAAATTTAATGATACTGGTGGAAAGATGGGCGATAACATGAATCACGACTTGTTTCGAATAATTGACATGGATTTCAGTATGCATCTATTATATTTATGGATTAGGTTACAAAAGTATTGGACAGAAAAAATGTCTGGATAAAGTGATTTAAAGAAGTTATTAACATCACACACACACATACACACACACACACGCTTTCTACACTCATAGCCCCACACTAGGATTTTCTCCTGTGTCGTGGGTACCATGGACAAGACGAATACACAAACACCCAGACCCAGAACATGAATCTAAACTCATCATTTAGGTACCTGTCTGGCCGGAAATCGAACCCGGGACCCATTGCGCGTCAGACCGATGTGGTAACCGCTCCGACACGCGGGTCGTCATCAATTTATTACGAAGCATACAAACGTTGCGATTTAATAATAATGTTGTTGTTTCATCGGTTTTGTATTAAATGGCAAAGATTTATTTAACAAACAAAAGAGAAGGATTTAACATTGACTAAAAAAGAAAACATTTGAACGTAAGATTATAATCGCGAGGCAGTCAACAGATTTATCGGTTTTAAACATCAGCTAAAGTTATAAATAAGTTCAAACAGCAAAGAAATATCAAGATAAATATAAAAGAATAAACACAAACAATGTCTACAGAGTTGACTCAAAGAATGAACAATGTTTGGTATTTATAAAGCCACACCATATTACTTCATGATTTACAAACACAAATGGACAAAAAACGTTCAAACCAAACAGATCTAAAAGTAGATAAAAATAAATACTCAGCGGGGGTTATAATGGAGAACATTGAACTATATGATTACCTCCGTCCTTAAAAAAAATTACATAAAAAAATAAATTTAAATTCCGGCGCATAACGAAACTAACAACTAGAAGAAATTATTGTAGAAACAAACAACCGACTGCGAAAACAAAAATTGCAGTCTGGTACTTTGTTTAGATTATTTTTACGATTTTTATCAGTTTACATCAAAATTGTAACATAAAAGTGTTATAATAAATGGATATATTTTTCTTTGATACCCATAATATTATGACAACTGAAAAAAATCTATCCTTCCCTTCTTCTCTCTAATCGCAGTTGCCTAATGAAAAAATATATAGCGCGTGTCACTCTGCAACCTGAGACATTTTCAATCATATGTAATATGTGACTATCCCTCAAGCCATTCGGGCTGTAGCACCTTTTTTTGGTATCGGGGGGGAAACCTTTAAAAGGTACCTGACGCCGTGGGAGCAACGCCGGGCTATGTGGGATTTTCACGTCACTAAAACCCCCCGGTGGCCATCCTCAGCGCTGCGTGGAGGACTCCGGGATCTCCAATGGAACACAACCGGAGTCCTCCGAGCGCGATTCCCTCTTTGGGCTTTTCCCAGTGACCATTGTACTCACTGCGCCTCCTGGTGTTTACGACAGCATGTGCCCACACATGCCGTCGTCCTACACGGGATCGCTAGGCTGGACGGTTCGAAACTCTTACCGCCCGCAACCCCGGAAACCCCTTTTAGTTGCCTCTTACGAAACACAGGACTACAGGTAAAAGCCGTAGCACCTGCCAAGGAAGTGGACATACATACATCCTATAACACATGTGCCAGAAACATTACCCTCCTTCTGTCACAGTAAAGTAAAAAGAAAGTTTATTTAAAAGTGGTCATAAAAAGAAGCTTATATAATCCGTAATGTCTCAATTGGAAAATCCGTTCAGTCTTCCATAAAACAATCGGATATCGGATTGAGTTGAAGGTGAAAGTGTTTCGATCTAGATTATTTCTCGCATTTAACAAGCACCAAAGTGCTTGGCCGATAACGATCTGCGAAAAGCAGCTCGCCGTGTGAATTATGCAATGTATATCTAAATGCGGTACACTTTCTTTAATATCGACCAAATCATTTTTGCGAATCGCGCAAAATCTCTTGCGAAATTGTTTAAGGACAACTTATATTTTTTACTTCCTTTCTTTACTGAAAGCTTTTACTTATACTGATAACTGTCAATCGAATGCACGACGTATGTTCTTGTTTTTTTCTTTTTTATTGTTCTGTATGGCGAACCGCGTGGCGCAGCGGTTACATACCGGTCTGACGCGCAATGGGTTCCGGGTTCGTTTCCCGGCCAGACAGGTATCTGAATGATGAGTTTAAAATTTTATTCTGTTCTAGGTCTATTTGTTTTTGTATGTGTATCGATGACAGGAGAAAACCTAAGTGTGTGGCTATGACTGTAAAATACATTTCTTACTTCTCTTACACCGCATTAAAATCGGTAGCGTAGTTTTAAAAATGTAAGCATACATAGCGAGAAGCGACTTTGTTTTATACTATGTAGTGATTATTATAAGTATAACGTTACCCCTACAGTTTCCCCTTATGTGTCAACCAAGGTCATAAACTATGTGCGTGGAAAGTGAGCGAAAAAAGGAACAAACAGACAAATTTATCGATTAATAATAATAATAATTGAGTTAATTGAATTTGCATCCTTGTTGCTGAAAAATGGAACATAAAAAAATTGAATGCAATATTGTAAAATAGTGCCATTAAAATTATATGATAATGTCAAATTCTGAAAGCGTTTTAACCGTCTGTGAAAATCTTCCCGCCGTGTGCATTATGCACACGGCGGGAATGTCCTTTATGCAATGTAAGTATATACTAGTGATGTTACAAATTTCATTATACGTTCGCGAAATACGAATTATCCCTTTCCGACATACGGAAATATGAATGCATTATTTTTGTCTTGGCGAACTATTTTTTTTATGGCCGACAAACTGCAGTTTGACTTAAATTCGTATACACTTGGCAACATTTTTTACACATTTACGAATACCGCCGTCCTTCCCGGGATTGCCTGACCGAACGGTTCGAGCTCCCAATCTAGCCGTCTGCAACCCCGGAAGCCCCTTTTAGTCACCTCTTACGACAGGCAGAGGATGCCGTAGCCTTATTTTGATCCCGGAACTACAGGGACGAGGTAGCCCGTCTGCCTTATTTAGGTTTAAGTATAAATGCAAAGTAAAATCATGCGAATTTTCGCGAATGCTGATGCGAATATTCGTTTCATCACTAGTATGGACTAACACTTTCTTTATAACCCACCACGTCTGTGCGAAATGCGAATTGCGTAGAATCTTGCAACACCCTTTGATGGGTCCTCTGTAATTTTGTCGTTGTCAGGTAATATGTTAAGATTAATCGTGGAGTTACGATAACACTGCGAGCTTTTCCCAAGTTTTAAGCTTCGTTGCTGTAACTCAGTCGAGTACATCGGTTTATGCAATAAAATGTTTTGTATCATTCTTCTTAACTTTCCAAATATATACTTTTGTATCTTTTATTCGAATTGAATTATTCGCTTCTTATTACCGAACGAAGTCGAAGTTGGGTCGGATATCGCTTGATAATATTATATGTTAGATGTATAATAGTACTATTTATTTGCTAATGGAACTGTGGTGACTCTAGAATCATCTCCGTTTCGGTGGATAAAGACTTACTAAGTCTGGGGTTACCAGAATGTCTAAAAGGTTATACCTATGTACAGAGTCCTATAAAATAGTAATAGTTTTAAAACAAAAACAAAGGCTAAAAGGCGAGAATTAAAAAATAAACCTTATGTGCTAAATAATCACTATATAGCATAACATATACGCAATATATGTTATGCTATATAGTGTAATTATTAATTATCGCTATTAGGAATTAATTATCTCTACGGTGAAGAAAAACATGAGGAAACCTACTTACCTGAGAGGTCGAAAAAAAAAGTTCTCAAAGGTATGTGATTTCTATTAATTCGCACTTAGGCAGCGCAGTGGGCTATGGCCATATTCTGAGAGAAGACCCGTGCCCAGCTGTGGGACAATAATTGGACAACGAAGTATAAAACATTACGTAAATACGTATCATACGTGAATAGTGTAAATAAACGAATAAATAAAGATGAAAGGGTTCCGTGTACGATTTCTAACGGCTTGCGTGCTAATTAACTCGACTGGACTACCAACTACGGCTCGAAGAAAGTCTCTAAACAAGTACACGAAGGGAACTACAGTTGTTAGTACATTTTGTTCGATAGAAGTAGTTCAGTCCACCTGACGACACTAGATCTCCGCACATTGTACAGAGTTATTCTCATTTGATTAGCGATATTCTTTTATGTATATAAAAAGGAAAACTGTCTTAATTATTGAAATAAACGCACAGTTCATACTACTCTGATTAGAAGCGTAAAATTTTGCACCACGTTTATTTTCATAGTGAAAGTGTGCACTGAGAAAGGATTTTTTAAATTCGTTCCATAATAAGGCGATAGAAATGGGGAGGAAAATTTCTATGAAATTCCACCAATTTGATAATATTATATATTACTAGCTGTCCCGACAACAGTTGTTTTGCCATATAAAAAATTTAAAAAAATGTTAAGGGTGGACAACCCTTAAGGGGTATATAGATGTTGGCCGATTCTCAGACCTACTGAATAAGCATATAAAATTTGGTAAAAATCGGTCAAGCCGTTTCGGAGGCGTATGACAACAAAAACTGTGACACGAGAATTTTATATATTAGATGATAAAGATATATTACGGTTTGCGCGAACGAAGTCGCGGGTTCAGCTAGTATCATATAAGCGTTATGTATTTATTATTAGATTTACACCGGGCCGTTGTAAAAAACTTTCACGTATGCATATTTTTAGGAAAAGCGAGTGAGATTATGCAAATCAATGGAAAAACGGAAACATAATGATATGTTTCTGTAGCTATAAAATTAATAAACGAATTTATAGGTCTCGTAGGCGATTTTACAAGCCGGTTTGGGCTTGATGAAGCTAATTATATATAGCTGTAGTTTTATTTCCAGTTGTAAAAGAAAACTGTAGAAAATATTTCTATGTTACAAACTACATATACAAGATTACTTGTCGCCGCTTTGAATGAATAACCTTACAATTCAAAATTCGTCACTTGCGAATTACAGACACAGTTTTAGTTTTATCGAAAAATGGCCTAGAATAGAAAATTGGATGCTCCAAATATACCGTGGTTGTTTGCCTTTTAATTTATTTTTATTCTTTTAACTTCATTTAAAAGATAAAAATCAAAAAGAAAAACCTTCGGAGGAACCTTGAACTCTTCTGTAATATTTACGTTTTCGAGTTGCATTATTATTGAATCCATGCAGCGATCTTTCTCAACCCATTATTTTCCCATTGCTGGGCACGGGTCTTCTCGCAGAATGAGAGAGTTTTAGGCCATAGTCCACCGCACTAGCCATGTGCCAATTGGGGGACCTCACACACCTCCGAGAACGTTTTTTTTTTAGAACTCTCGGGTGTGTATGTTTCCTCACGATGTTTTCCTTCACCGAAAAGCAGTGATAATTAATTTCTAACCTGGGTTTGAACCTCAGACCTCCCGATCGAGAGGGCAAGTTTCAACCATTACACTATCACTGCTCATGCAACAATATGAGTATATACAGGAAGCGCTTTTTGATACATGAATGCATATGGGTGCAGCCTATTCAGAAGAGACGTCGGGCGCGAACCGAAGCTTTGTTTGTCACATACATAAACATGATTTCAATTATAACACTCCTACTAACGCGTGCTCGTTCGATGTCTTTTCTAAGTGACTTCGTGTTAAGAAATATCCATCGGTCGACTTTTGTGTTGATTGTTGGCTGAGAGCCAATAAACATTTTACTGCCGACTGGCTGTATCCCGCGATTTGATCCGCTTAAAAGAGGAATATAACTTGAAATTGAAATAAATTTCAAATTTTAACATTTAGTGTTATGTTACATGTTAACATTTAGTGTTAAACATTTAGTCCTATATTAAATGTTTAACACTTTTTTCTCTAGATATGGACAAATGCACTTTCATTCTTTTAAATTCGGTAGTTTTGGTTTGGTGCGTTTTCAAGCACGTAGACAAATGTAGAAAATTACTTTTTGCTAATTCTCAGTAGATAATCTATTTTTCTAGGGTTCCGTAACCAAAAGGCAAAAACGGTACTTTATTACTAAGACTTCGCTGTCCGTCTGTCTGTCTCTAGGCTTGTCTCTCATGAACCGGGATAGCTAGACAGTTTTTCACAAATAACAACAAATACTACTGAACACAGAATAAAATAAATATTTACAGGGGGCTTACATACAACAAACGTCATTATTAGCCGTTTTATGTAGATCCATCCATCCATCAGCCCTTGCAGCCAGGTCCACTGCTGGACATAGGCCTCCCCTAAATGACGCCACTCCAACCGGTCCTGTGCCTTCTGAATCCAACGGTTTCCTGCTGTCCTCTTCAGGTCATCGGTCCCCCTGGTTCGACCTACGCTACTTTTGCCTAAACGTGGTCGCCACTCGAGGACCTTCCTTCCCCATCGGTTATCGGTCCTATTGCCACTTCAGCTTGCTAATTTTGAGAGCTATGTTAGTAAGCTTTGTTCGTCTACGGATTTCATCATTACGAATCATGTCTCGTTTTTATAGGTAATGGTACGGAACCTTACGTGTGCGAGCCCGACTAGCACTTAGGCTATTTTTGTTTTTATTTTTATTATATGTATGGATTTCGTACTGCCATGGACACCTATAGCACTTGTTGACTATCGTGGTTATAGGTTCTTTAATCTAGTCCGGAAACTATAAATTGCCTTTATAACACCCAGCAGGTGAATTTTATGGTCACGTTTACTTTTCACTTCATTAATGGCATTCATGCATTATTTATATCAAAGTATATTTTGCACTTTATTGAATAACTAGTTGAATCCCGTAGCTTCGCCCGCGTTAACAAAAATCGATTATCCTGTGGGAATAAGATATTTTCCCACAGTAAAAAGTAGCCTATATGTTAATTCAAAGTATCAGCTAACTCCCTACCGAATTTTATGAAAGTCGCTCCAGTCGTTTACACGTGAAGAAGTAACAAACATACACACTCACAAACTTTCTCCTTTATAATATTAGTATGAATAAAGGAGTGTGAATTAATTAAAAATAATAAAAATATATTAACGGGCCATTTACAACAGTGTAGTTAAAGTGCCAAGTTTTCTATTCTAGTCCTTTTTGGATTTTTGGAAATATATTTTTAGCTTAAAATTGATAAATGTTTAATTATGCATACAATTATTCATACAAAGCAGTGAAATATTATAATTATGTATTTTTAACGATTGTGTGATATTAAAAGGAAATTTGTTTAAAACTGTTTAAGTTAAGGTTTTAAATTGTGTTTTTAGTATAAATGAGATATATATAAAAAATAATGATTTCCTACGTAGTTATTTAATTGAAATACTAAAATAGCCTTTCTCTCGATTGTTATGTATTTATTCAAGGAGTTTCTCCGAGCCACACATTGTTTTTTACTTGCGTGAGAAATTAAGAACATTTACCAGCTGCCTCCATCTATTTTATGTAAATTGAAATACTCTTAAATTACATTTTAATACTTAACGGGTACTCAAGATATGTGGTTTTTGAATCCTTTTCGGATTCTTTTTGGCCAAAAAGAGTTCAAAAAGGATTCAAAAACCGCATATCGTGAGTACCCGTTAAATATTAAAATGTGTTAATTCCGCGATAACTCTTAAATTAATTTCAAGATTTTCTATTTCTGGGCAGCTAAATGCTAGTAAATATAGTTTACATCCTACAAACCACAATAGCGTTGAACGAAGGCAGAAATAGGCAAGGCGGTTGTAACACCAGAGTTGAAGAGATGAAATGAAATGTCTTTATTTTGCATAGCCCTACGGAGGCACTTACAAATTGTCAGTTACATATATATATTTTTTTACACTACCACCGGATCGGAGCACGACTTCAACTGAGAAGATCCGGCAAGAAACTCAGTGGGTTTGTCTTTTTTATTTGTATATCTTTTTTTGTTGCTATATTGTTTAACATTGGTTAAGAAAGTTAGCTCCAGTATCTTGCCTTATATTTGGCTGTACAAGAAGCTGTAAAAGAAGCATATTTGGCAGGATAAAAGGATTTGGAAGCGCAAGCAAATCTTAAGAGCTGAAATTTAGTCCAGTCAATGGTTTTATTCGCGTATACAACGCGTGTGAAACAAACCTAAGATTATTAGTTCAAGATGTTTTTTCTCACATCCATTCAAGAATTTTCTCACGGCTCTCGGAAATTTCTCGGATTGATATCTATATATTAATACGTGAAGCAAAAGTTTGTGATTCGTTTTTAAGATACTTGCCGCATTCGGAGGAGTATGAAATTACGCACGGTTATAGTTGATGTAGAGAAGGATTGTGCAATGCTAATGTTTTTTTCAAATAATGGTTAAAACATACATAAAATCAACTAAAAACACATTACACTCACTTCCTGCCATTTGACACAAACACATACGTAATAAGCGAAATAGGATATTTAATGTTTTGCTATGAAAACACGTAGACGATTTTTTGACAGCGGCACACAAGAGGATAACGTCAACGTCCGCGCGACGTGTGACTAGGTAATTTCTTAAAGCACGTGTGACGATAGCTTTAACTCGAAGGCAACAAAATTATCGTTTCAAGCGATTTGCTTGGCTCTATAAGCGACAGCTTTAGCGTTATAAATGTGTATCCAAATTCCATCTAAAAATCTATGCCTGTAAAAACTTGTAAAGTCTGATAATTTCTGAGTTAACCTCTTCTACTAAAATTGTTATAAAAAAGGAGATATGTTGTTATTTTTTCTATAACAAGATCTATCAATAGATCTCCGTGTAAAAAAAACGGAGTACTATTGAAATAGCTCCGTTCTTCTTTTAAATTTTGAAGAATTACCAAATAAAAAATATAGAGGCATAGAAATGCCGCTGCAAATTGTAGCGAAATTGATAAAATTTAAATGACATTTCGATGAATATAACGTGTATGCAATAAATTGATAATGTCACAGTATTTCGCCAAGTGCTTTGACAGTTGCGAGAAATAATTTTATTATTAACTAGCTGTCCCGACAAACGTTGTTTTGCCATATAAAAAATAAAAAAATGTTAAGGGTGGACAACCCTTAAGGGGTATGAAAAATAGATGTTGGCCGATTCTCAGACCTACTGAAAGGGCATATAAAATTTTGTAAAAATCGGTCAAGTCGTTTCGGAGGAGTATGGCAACAAAAACTGTGACACGAGAATTTTATTTATTAGATTAATATTGACCTCTATTCTGCCGTCAGTTTCCTGTCAGCCTGAATGATAAAACAGCCGGTGAAAATAAACAGTCTTCGAAAGAATTAAAAGGAAAAAAATCCGTGGTACAACTCCGGAAACATCACTGCCACAATTTTTAGGCTAACTAACATTGTCAGGTTCATCTGCGTTTCGGTTCGAAAGGTGTGTTGAGGAAGACGAGCTAATCGGAGACAATCTAACTTACAGAAGCAGTCGCGCTTCTATAGCACACCTCAATAGATTATTCTTATCTGAAGTAGCTTAAGAAGCGCCCAATCAGGTGGGCGAAGTAAAACAGGTGCAGGTGGTAGAACCAGTGTAGTTCGACCGGGGAGGTACCACCGCCACACCTATTTCTAGCGTGAAGCATTTCTTGCGTTTCGATGGAAGGGTGTGGTTACCGGCACACTTTATATAAGGTGACCATCATAAAAATAATTTGAAAAATATTTTAATGTCCGCATTTTGTATACTTAAACCCAACAATAAAGAGGGCGGTCTATTTGATATTGGCTATTCACCGTCGTCAGTGCCCATTTGCTACATCAAGGAGTCGCCACAGCATCGCCGGTTTTGAAGGAGAGCTTCGCATCTTTTTTGATATCATAGCGCTCAGGGAATACCTGTCGAGGAAGTTCATGTCACGTGCAGGTCTGTGGCAAAAACGAGCTTGATAGAAATAAAAGATCTAAATATACTCTAACTTCACATGACATATAATTTATATGAACACACAATTATTTTATCATCATTGCTATGATCATGCAATTACACAAGCCGGCCAGTTTATCTCGCGGCGATAATAAAACGTTGCGACCATTACATCATGTATTAATGACATAACATTAATGTCATAAAACATGAATGTATCTGATTCTATTATAACACGATTGAAGGAAACGTTTGCAGCTGTGGCGAAAATTGCAGAAAAGCTTGTGTGGTTGCCAGCTCACTTTTTATAAAACGCTTTCTACACTCATACATATTTCGACGTGTATTTTTCAAAGGGTTTTTTAATAACTTACGTTTTATGAGTAATTTGGAACAATGTACACAGGGTACTAATACCCTTGATAGGTTGATCAGTATATAAGGATCAGTGTAATCTCGCTGTAAGTACATAAATTAAAAGTATTACAGTAACACCAGTGATACTGCAGACGAACTATAAAAAAAACACACACACACACTTTCTACACTCATACCCCCCATAGTAGAATTTTCTCCTGTGTCGTGAGTGCCATGGATACATACAAAGACAAATACACAAACACCCAGACCCAGAACAAGAATCTAAACTCATCATTCAGATACCTGTCTGGCCGGGAATCGAACCCGGGACCCACTGCGTATCAGAAAGGTATGGTAACTGCACCGCCACTCGGATCGTCAAACGTCAAGAACATCTTACTCCTCAGGAGTTGGTACCCTTGGTTGGTTGTATATTAAGTCAGTCACAGATGTTTCAGCTATTGATTTACTATAGAACCCATTATCTATGTAAAGTTGCTTAGAGATTTCCATGGGTGGCAGCGACCATCCATCCATCCATCCATCAGCCTTTGAAAGTCCACTGCTGGACATAGGCCTCCCCTAATCTGCGCCACTTCGACCGGTCCTGGGCCATCTGAATCCAGCGATTACCCGCCGTCTTCTTCAGGTCATCAGTCCACCTGGTCGGGGGGCGGCCTGCACTCCTTTTGCCTTATCATTAAATGGACTACCTGCTCGTTTTTTTCTATGACTGAAGTAGCAAACGACCTTGCAGCAGCAGTCCACCTGATGGTAAGTGGTGACTGCCACCCATGGACGTAAGCACTGTAAGCAACTTCATATAGAACATTGGTTCTATTTGAAATCAATCACAAATGCGTCGCTACTCCCGAGGACTGGGATGGTCGCCTCATATAAAAGTGTGCCGGCAACCACAACCTCCCATCGAAACGCAAGAAATGCTTCACGCTTGAAATAGGCGTGCTACGTTTGCTACCACAATTAAAAAAAAATACAGTGCTATTAGTACGAGCTTAATACGT
Organism: Spicauda simplicius; assembly: GCA_949699795.1. Lineage (NCBI taxonomy): Eukaryota > Metazoa > Arthropoda > Insecta > Lepidoptera > Hesperiidae > Spicauda > Spicauda simplicius. The sequence goes on along the minus strand of OX453077.1, from coordinate 11,444,262 downwards.
TTCTTTAAATCAATCATTATATGCGTTTGGTCCATACATTGCTCGGTTACGTCTTTGGCCATTTATTGCACACACATTGCAATGATGTTCGTAATAAACTCGTAATAAGGACACAGGACCCTCTCTTTTTAAATCTCTACTGTAACTTCATGATTCCTATGTTAATTAATTCACATTATATAGTGATCGCTACCAGTTAGCCGTGAACCGAGGCTGAATATTGTGACACAATAACCGTTTAAAGTGCGTTTTCAAGGTCCATTTCGAAATCTGATTGAATGATTTCAATGTGAACAGCTATCTTTATAAATTGCTAGCTTTTGCCCGGCAATTGATATGTGTAATTGAAAGGTAAAATGATATATAAATGGTAACGAGCATACAGTCCACCTGATGGTAAGTGGTCACTACCGCCAATAGACATTTGCAAGCAACTTCATATTAAACATGGGTTCTGTCTGAAGTCAACAACCCGTTGCTACACTTGAGGGCTATGATGGTCGCCTCATATAAAAGTGTGCCGGCAACCACACCCTTCCAACGAAACGCAAGAAATGCTTCACGCTAGAAATAAGTGCGGCGGTGGTACTTCCCCGGTCGAACTACACTCTACCGATCGGTCTTACCACCTAGGATGCTTTCAACCACTATTATACTCGTAATACGTACTGTTACGAATCTCCGAGGAAATAGGTTTAAAAAAAAAACTCGGAATTAGAATTTAAGGCGACCGTTTGGTGTGGATGATGGAATGAGACTGACTGGTCTGGATGTATGAGCGAAGGAGAAGGAGAAGATATGATGAGCATGCAAAAGTAGCAGTCAGGGGTCAGCAAATAAGGGAGCATAGAACATCTATAACAGTACACATAATATACATTGTTAAAAAAGGCTTTGTTTAAAAATAATTTTACATGTAATGAATTTAAGCTTATATTAACGTATGAACGCCATTTTACCTGACTTGCCAAATAAAACAGGATATGAATTCGTCACGTATATCGACGGGCCCCTAGAACAAAATCGTATAATATGAAAAATTACCAATTTAAAGTATAAAACTTTCTTGATTGTAATAGCTTTTTAGAAACTTATTTATTAATAACGTATATAGCTGTTACAATGATTTTCCATAGATCGTCATTCTTGGCGTAAGTAATCAATGTTTGTATGTCCACAAAACTTCTAAGCTTCGTACTGTAAATTGGTAATTTTTCATATACGTTTTTGTTCTAGGGGCCCGTCGATATTTTTTAACAAAACCATCTACTCTCATAACGTTCGTTCTATAAATAGATCAACAGGTTTTACACCGTAACCGTACCAAGTCACCCGGTTGCGTCAAGCCGACCACCCTTCCGTGCGCTGTCGCGGCGGCGAGCGCAGTCTGTTATCGCAACGCGCACGGCCCGCCCGCACTTTCGCTCTCTCATGCGCACGCGCACGCTTCCGACTTCCTTACGCCCTACGTACGTTTACGCGCGTGTTTACGTTCCGTTCGATATACTAGCGTGTTGCTAATTAAAAGCCTGTTGTAACGTTTTGTTTTAGGACTTATTTTATATGTTACGATAACGCCAAGGTTTACGTTTAACGTTTTGTTTACAGTAGAACCCAAGTTGGAATATTCAAAACTGTGTCCTATCTTCAAAGGTTTACGTCCTTTGTGTGTTAAGGACCTTTAGGTAGTCTCATAGTCTTTGATGCATCGATTTTGAAATATCGATTGTTAACAAGGAATGTGCATAATCATTGAGTTATGTTCAATTATTCGTAATATATGCGAAACGTATTTTATATAGGTACACATTAATATAGTCGTTGCGTGTTTATTCACAATAATGAATCTGTGAACCAGTTACGCGCATGTGAAATATCAGTTGATATCTCGGTGTTAGTTCAGTCCCGGTGAGCCATTGAGACGCATCTCTCTCGGACTATTGTGAGATTTCTCTGAAGAATAACAATAGGCAATACATGTGTTATATAAATATAGTATTTCATACCGTAAATCGTAGGAAGATCCTCACTTGATTATAAATAATTGTGAGAACTTGATTCATAATAAAATATTTTTTTACGCTACACACAAGTTCCTGATGGTGTTGCAAAAACTAGCGCAGTGATTAAGGGATCTATCCCAGTGTTAAATTATACGCATTACTACACACGTGTATTATTATTAGTACACGCTTGGAACTTATATAGTAGGTAGTGAGTGAATAACCTGCTTACATTTAATATACAGTATTTTTTGGTATTATAGCACGCTGTCGCTAAACACTGAGTGAAATATTAGGGCAGTAATTAAACAGCGACTTTGTTCCCGGAGTGTGTTAAAATTGTGTTGTAACTTTGAACGATTTTAAGACAGCGTTATTGTTCTTAGATTGTGCTGAGACTAAGCAAGTGATCAAGTGGTACTGGGATTGTTGTTAGCATAAACAATATTGTTACGAAAGTATAATAGACATTGATTGATCAAATCCTGCGAGTGCAATCAGTGTGACATAAGAAGTATTATTGTTCTTGGTACTGGAAGTATTATTGTTCTTTGCATATTACTGAGCAGTGCTGTGTTCTTGAAGCGTAGTGACTAAGAAGTGAGTGAACTATGTTGGTGATACTGGCGTTCATAGGAGTGAGATTTGCTCTCAATGTGTCCAGGCAGAGTGCGAGGGCGCTCGCAGATGAGTGTTATACGAGGAAGTAAGGATCCCTTTTTTGTTCTTTGTTCCTTTGTTCTATTTTTAAAAAAATATTTTGTTCCATTGTTATTTTTTGTTCTTGTATTTGTGTGGAAAGTTTTGTTAGCCGATCTTCTTGTTTGAACGTGGTGTTTGTGTCATTTTTAATTGTTTAACGCCCACTCCTATTAATGTTAATAGTTTTGAGATTAACAAGCAAGTTAATGATTTTTTAAACGTAAACAGATACAGAGCAGTGGATCATTTAACGTGTAACTGAGAACGTACTAGAATTAATTTAAGCGGACTTGTTTTATGTTGTTTTCAATTAACTTATTTCTTTTATTAACGCTCTTGTTCATTGTGATTTTTTCAAATACTTTTCTGTTGCACACGGAGACTACGATGTTTTAATTGCTTGTACATTTTTATTGAATTGAATTTTAATTGCATGCCATTTTTTTTAAACCAATTCGGAGTAAAAATATTCGCATTTGGTTCATAATGAAAATGTTTGTATTACGTTTTTATTTTGTGTGTTTAATGGGAGTGCGTAAACATAATTAATCTGAACCTTGTGAAAATTAAATATATGAACGTAAACAGATTTGAACAGAGCAATACAACAATGTATCGGCTAACAAAACCTACAACTTGTAATATAGCGCTACACGTGGTGAATATCGAACATGATAGCAAATAACCGATTACACTTGACGGTTTAATAGTGTTTGTTCTCGTAAACGATCTATACTTTATAAATAACATGTGTGATGGTGAAATCGCTAACCGATCAGTTATAATGTGTGGAAATAAAGTAGAAAGTAACATAATGGATAAATTATCGTTGAATTTTAAAATGTATAAAAGTTATTAGTACTATCATTCGTGAAGAGAAATATGTATACATTTTAAACGGTCAAATAAATGAAATAACAAATCTTATCATATTCATCTTATTAAAATTATAAATGCAAAAGTTTGTGCAAATTCATCTGTGTGTAATTGTTACTCTTTCGCGCAAAAATACTGGTTAGATTACGATGAAAGTAGAATGCTCATTTTATAAGGGAACTTGGGCCTAAAAAATAAAGTCTCATTCATAATTTATAAGGCTAAATTTTAATTAATATGAAGTACCCTATTATTTATTCGGTACTTTATAAAAAACATAAAAAAAAAACATTATTTGAAGACTTGAACAAATATAAAAAAATAAAAAAATATAGACGAATTGATAACCTCCTCCTTTTTGGAAGTCGGTTAAAAATTGATGAAATTTGACAAACACATAGTTGATTTGAGCAAAGCCGCGGGAACAACCTACTACAATACTACTATCTACTACTACTACAATATACAATACGTACTACAATAACGAAATATCAAAGTAAAAATCATGCATTAGAAGGTTCTGCACCCAGTCAAAAACGTTGTTTTTGTAGTGTTTTCTCTACCTAATTTTTGTTCGTTCTTGTCTGCACAACTTTATGATATATGAGTTATATTTTCGTATATAGTTATTGCAGTCTTTACTTGTTATTCCTCAGTAAATATTTTTATGAAATTAGCTTTTTGTTAGGAGACTGCTTGAAAAAAGTAAGATATAATCATACTTTGGTAATAATTAGAGATGCGCGGAATATTCCGTTGTTATTCGGTATTTGGCGTATTCGGCATCTTTTTCACTGTTTGTATTCGGACGAATTATTCGATTTGGTGCGGAATATATTCGTTTCTAGTTTTTCTATTTGGCTTCACGTATAGAACAAAAAGAAAATACTTTATACGTAAGATTTATGTTATAAGTCAAAAAATCCTGGCTTCCATTTGACACACATAGTATATCGTAAAAAAATGCCTATCTATCCGTCGTCGATATTTATGAACTTTTTTGGACGTGTAGTATGTAATCAAGTAAACTTCATGTCATAAGTTAAAATTCATCAAACCGTTTAACGGCCGTTCCCAATATTCGATTAACGGTTAGGGATAGATTGCTATTCCTTGCGATTAGTAAGTTCTTATCTATCCTTTAAAGTCGTCCCAATAATGTCTAGTAGGTTTGCTTATCTATGAATAACAGTAGATAAGTGTCTAATACAAGCCCTCCCTTACGTTCCGGATATTGCAGTATATAAATTATTGACAAAAACAAAATCACGCCTAGTCTTAAGTTATTTCATCAAATTGTAAATTAAAGTAGATCTTTATAATCATTGATTTAAACACATTATTTTTCTAAAATATATATGTATGTATGCGGAGAGCGTGCCAAAGATTTATAGGCCAACGTTTGGCTGCGATCTTACCTGATGTTAAGTAAGATGCAGCCTAGGATGTTACACGCTTGCCTAGATAAAGCCTATTTATCCTCGTCCTGAAAACTTCTAAATTATAAGTGTCGGGGAACAACGAAAGATATACATAGTACATACATACACTCGATAAATATGAACTTCTGATGCAAGCGGATAAAAGGGCATCGTACGAGCATAATCTGTAACGTAACGATTATTTGTATTATAACATAACGTCTAAATAAAGTGAGTGTAATAGGGAAACAAGTTAGCAGTAAAATCTATGTTACGTATGCAGCGCGCCCGCAGATAACGAAATCAAATAGACTACACATGGTGGAATAGCCGATGATAGTATTTTTAGCCTACAATAATATCGAGGTTGCTTCCTTTGTGCTTACATAATAGGGATTTTTTTCCGTAAAGGGAGTCTCAGTAAAATGTTAAGAAATTAATATTGGTCTGAAATAGTAACTTGATCTGTTACTATTTTTATACATATAATAAAGTAATATGTAAGTATAAACAAAGCTGCTGCTGCTCTGCTGAGTTTCTTGCCGGTATTCTCTTAACTCTTAAGTGAGCTCGTGTTTTCGATCCATTGGTGGTGTATGAAAAAAATGTACCTAATTCTCGTTTTGTGAGTTTTATGGGCCTATACACAAAAGCCATTTCATTTCACAGTCCTACAAAAATATTCTACGTCTCTGTGCCATGGACACACGCCAACACTGATATATGAAACTAAATATTCATAACTTTTTCGAATTACTCAAAACTATTCTACCCGAGCATTACCGACTCACCGCCTTGTGTCATCATCATCTCGATGATATGGCTACAAATGTACAAATTACGAGTCTATTTAATTACATGTATACTGTGGGGCACCTGTGTCCATGGGCTTGCTTGCGCTTCCGTCTTGCGTCATCATAATATTAGGGATTGCAAATCCGCAAATTGGAAGTCTATTTAATTATACACTCTGCGACGTACCCTATAGAGGACACCTGCGTCCCACAGCTCGTTTGCGCTTCCGTACAATCACTATTTGCGGTTGTAAAAAAAGCCTAGCTCGTAAAGGGCATTCAATGAAATGCCGGGGAAATTGCTGTCTATGGGTTAGCGGTTAGCACGTCTGTTTACGACGGTGGTTTTTTGAAATTCACGCGAGAACCCTTCATGTTTTCGCGGTGAAAAGTAACGTTTGTTATTCAGCATAGTTTTATATATTTGGGTAAAAGTTTCGTTTGAATCGGTGCAGTGCTTTCTAGCCATTGTTTACATAAAGATTTTTTGATAGTGTAAAAATAGTACGTATATTTTTTTAGTTTAAGGCCATAGTCCACCGTCCTCCCTAGTGAGAAATGGTAGACTTTGAATACCTTTTTTAAAAGAACTGAAAGGTGTGTAAGTTTTTTTTATGATGTTAATTCGAACCACAGACCTTTGATTGAACACCCAAGTTGCAACCATTAGGATTGTTAAAGCATACTAACTAAAACCACCAACTCGCACTTGAGCCAGCGCGGTGGACTATGGCCTAAACTCTCTCATTCTGAGAGAAGACCCGTGTCCAGCAGTGGGACAATAATGGGTTGACGAGAGACTCACTAAAACACTATATTCAAACAGGTTCAACACATACGTTGCCGTGATTGCAAATAAATGAAATAATTTGCACCGTTTTAAGTAACTATCTTGTAACTTATTTCCTCTTTTACGAAACATTAAGTTTATTAATTTTGCGACAACACACTACATAACTTTGTAATAGCTTAGCGACGTTTAAACGTCCCGTATTATGTTCTGTTCGCACAAAAATGTTTACTAAATATTTGTTACATATTTATTAAATCAGATGAAACGTAACATAGTATAGAAATTATAAATTTCAAGTTACAAACGAGCATGCAGAGCCATCTATCCATCAATTTTGCAAGGTAAGTTGGATAGGCCTCCTCTAAGACCTCCAACACGGGCTGCTGCACGTGTTCTGTATTTTGTCTTATGGTCGCATGCTTCATGGCATCCACGGAAGAAGACGCAGTGGTGATATTCTACACCAATACCCCTCCTATGCAGTTAATCTAGAAATAATTGAACCGTGCCGTCCATAGAAGATGCTAATAAATTCTAGAAATTTATTGAAGGTGTTACTTGTTCTCAGTCTGATAAACAATTTTTGCAAATACATGTGACGTACAAACTTGCGGAACTTTCCATTAAGTAGGGATAACGTTATATAAGCATCACTTAATTCACTTATTTCACGGAAAATTACCGTTAAACGACCAAGAACTAAGCATTAATTACAAAGGTACATAATTATGTTTATAGCGGCATTGTTAACACTTTGTGTAGAACTTTCTACGTTAGACTATGCTTAAATTTGATAGTACATCGTATAAATGTTCTGCCTTAATTTCAAAGGGTTCAAAAACGTACCAAATATACCGAGGTGGTTTAGGATACCTGCTCTATTTTACCTCCCAGCAACAAAAATAAGTATCGGATAAATTCTTTTATAATAAGAGCGTGTAGGTCTCTAGTTATTGGTAGAAAATGTGATATTGATTTATTCCACACGAATGTAGCAAAATTAAGAATAAATTTAACAAAATACTTTTTCAATAACCTATATTAAAATATATATATTAATATACAAATAACAACTTAACTCGAACTTTGTTATTTTTATATAGTTTTTTTTTAGTCTACTGTCTGTTAAACGATTATATTGTTATTCTCTTATACCTATCTGTGAAAACTTTTAATTGTCATTCAGTCTGATTATAGTTTTAAGCAATACTATATAACATTAGCTGTAAGTTTTCCTAAGAAATAAAAAAAAATATATAAAATATATAATGTTTTTGATCTGCCGAAACTTCCATATTGGATTTTCCTCAGTACAAAAATGCATAATAATTCCAGATCTTGGTTTTCTCCAGTGTGCATGTGGGAGCATAAGAGGATTTCTCAGTCACAGAATTGTATCCGTGGCGTAAATTTTGACTTTAATCTCAAATGGAATTCGAAATAAAAAACCTAAATACAAAGATTCCGCCATTTCAAAACATTAATCATTATTGTGTAGTCTCAAAGTACTATAATATTAACCTAATTGTATCTATATCATAGATAAAAATATTTTACGCTTTTTTCAGCTATATTTCAGCTTTACAAAAACAACGTGGCAATTACAAATTGACCTTTTTCGTTAAATTACATAATTATCATGTTTTTTTCTTAAATTTGCCGGTAAGTCATTAGGTAATATTTATAATGATCGTATTAAGTCTTTGTAAGTCCATGTATTTTAAGGATTTATGTGTAACTCAAACATCAGCCTCCAATAAAAATTGTAGTTTTAGTAAAGTAAAGATAGCACGTTGTTTTTGTAAAGAGAAGATATTATCATAACGTAAATAACTATGAAAAATTAAAATACATCAATTTGGGATAGATTTCGTATGATTTTTGATAAGATTCCGACAATAATAATTAGCTTTTGTACGAAACTTTATGCAATTTTCGTTTCAGACGGATGTTTTAATAGCTTTTTACGTTCTGTTTAAGCTGTAAGCAGTATGTTACATTCTATTTCATGTGTTTAAGATATGAATATAATTATAAGTCGGAATTTTAATATTTCCGATAAACTACAATAATGAGGTTATTTGTTTTGAAATAGCGACACATTGGCGTATTTTTTGAACTCCATATTATACTATGCAATGTGCATATAATCGTAATGCAAGAAACGTAAGAAATGCTTCACGCTAGAAGTAGGTGTGGCGGTGGTACTTCCCCGGTCGAATTACACTGGCTCTGCCACCTTCAAACTTAAAAACTTATGGAGATGTGACTTAAAGAGGTTCTACTGTATAACAAGAAACCGCCGGAAAACAAACTTTTTTGTATCTGTAAAAATGCAATTATACACCTAAGCCAAAAAATCTATTATAGAATTTTAGTTATTGCATGCAGTTCATTGCCCATTCACATCTTTCAATCAAAGATGCGTTGCTATTATTGACCTCAATGAAGCCTCGAATGTTTTTTTTTCTGACTGAAGTAGCAAACGAGCATGCAGTCCACCTGATGGTAAGTCACTGCCGCCCATGTCCATCTGTAAGCAACTTCACACAGAACATGGGTTCCATCTGAAGCCAATCACAGATGCGTTGTTACTCCCGAGATACACATCCTTCTATTGAAACGCAAGAAATAGGTGTGGCGGTGGTACTTCCGATGGCCGACAACCCTTCCACCTCGGGCATGAACTGCTTCACGCTTAAAACAAGTGTGGTATCTCCATGGTCGAACTACACTGGTTCGACCATCTGTTTATTGATAGCAAAGTTGAAACTATTGAGGATTTCTTCACTGAGCGTCACGCGATGGTGTTTTGTAGTTCACAAAATGATCCCGTGCTCAGTTACTTATTACTGTGTCGCGTATAATTTTTATAATTGATCCATTATGTTGCTTGGATTGAATTTCGCCCACCTGTCCTTAGATATCTACTGACAAATTACACAGTTGTTTTAAATTGATTGTCGTTGATTGTTTTGCGTAATGCGTATTTAGCTACCTAAACAGTGATGGACCCCATATGAAATTATAGTTGCTTCCCGCTGTCTGTCCCTATGTATGCTTAAATCTTTAAAACTACGCTACGGATTTTAATGCAGTTTTTTTAATAGATAGAGTGATTCTAAAGGAAGTTTTTTTATCCCTACATAGTATAAAACAAAGTCGGTTTCAGCTGTATGTCCCTATGTATGCTTAGATCTTTAAAAGTACGCTACGAATTTAATGCAGTTATTTTTATAGACAGAATGATTCAAAAGGAAGGTCTTTATGTATAAAACATGTATAATATAGTGGAGGATCACTGATAATTTTAGATTTTTAGGCGGAATGAAGTTCGCCGGGTTAATTAGTGTATAATAAATGCTTTATGTAGTAGAGGAACACTGGTCATTTTTTGATTTTTTGCTTTTAGGCAAAACGAAGTTTGCCGGGTCAGCTAGTTTGTTATAATTTGTAGTTGCTGGCATCAACTTTAACGTAAACGTAGCTTTGGCGTAAATATCGAAGCAAAAGAATAAATAAGAAAGAAGTAGCATTCGGAGTTCAAATCATTTCTTTTGCTTTTAAATGAAATGTAAAAAATACGAGCCGAATTATATTGTTCAACAGTATACTACACCACATAACTTATTCGACCACAATAATTTCGTTGACCTAAATGTTCTTTTTTTAAGTAAGATAATGTATACTTAGTATTTGAGGTTGATATTGGATTACAATTGTAATACAATGTTGTATTGTATTACAATTACAACCTAATTATTGGGAATGCGAGTTCTTAGGTCAATTTGTTCATCGACCTTAATTTGGGAATTGATAACAATAGAGGACCGCATTCTTAAAAGCTTTTATTTAGAGCATTATAATAACAAATGAAATTTTAAAATGCGTGCGAAAACCTTCCGATGACAACGACACATTTGAATATTGTTTACATATATCGATAGAGAGCAGTGATAGCCTAATGGTTGAAACTTGCGCTCTCAATCGGGAGGTCCGAGGTTCAAACCCAGGCACGCACCAGTGATTTATGTGCGTATTATAAATTAATTATCACTGCTTTTCGGTGAAGGAAAACATCGTGAGGAAACCTACACACCCGAGAGTTCTTTAAAAAAAAAAGTTCTCGGAGGTGTGTGAAGTCCACCAATTCGCACTTGGCCAGCGCGGTGGACTATGGCCTAACTCTCTCATTCAGAGAGAAGACCCGTGCCCAGCAGTGGGCCAATAATGGGTTGATGGGGATATCGATAGATGATATGTAATTCACCAGGTGGTAGAACCAGTGTAGTTCCATTGGGCAGGTACCACCGCCACACTTATTTCTAACGTGAAGTAATTCTTGCATTTCGGTAGAAGGGTGTGGTTGCCGGCTCACTTTCGTATAAATCGACCATCGATAGAATTCTTGTCCTATATTTAGATTCCTTAACGATATCGGTGGCATTAAGAGACCATTTATCATCAGGTAGACTGCATGCTCCGGCACATTTTCACATGAGGCGACCATCATACTCCTCGGGAGTAGCAACGCATCTGTGATTGACTTCAGATGGAACCCATGTTCTGTATGAAGTTGATTACAAATGTCCATGGGTGGCAGTGACCACTTTCAATCAGGTGGACTGCACACTCGTTTGTTACTTCAATTTTATAAAAAAACATATTCGTTCTACTTTGAAAAAGATATGGCAGTTATTAGTTTAACGTATAGTCGTCGTCAACCCATTATTGTACCACTGCTGGGCACGGGTCTTCTCTCAGAATGAGAAAGTTATAGGCCATAGTCCACCACGCTAGCCAAGTGCGAATTGGTGGAAAAAAATAATTGACGTGTAATCACTCCAACGAATCTATCTCTGCCCATTAACTTTGATTAGTCCAAGAATCGCGCGACAATAATTAACCTCGTTTATCATCCGCTGACCTTCGCGAATTGTAATTCTCACGAATAGAACCTAATAGTGGTTATTATTAACATTCACATACATTTCGTTACAAAATATCCGAGAGAAGGCGAGACCGTGGCATTTGGCATCAACCGGTCCGCAACACGAACGTTCAAGGTTCCACAATAGTAATGCTGATAATTGAAGACTTGTTCGTAGTGAAACAACGTCAATTTGTGGTAGTTTGTCGTCATGAAAATATAAAATCGAAATGTATCGAGAAATTGTTCGAAACATTTTGACAGTCCGTTCTGTTTCTGTGGTGAACAAAATAAAAGGCCGGATTACTCGAGTTATTCGTCATCTCGCCCGACAAAAACTCGCCCGAACGGGCGACTTGGCACTCTTTAGAATTTGAATAAAATTTCTGTCTTCAACTCACCCGATCACAAAAATGTACCTCACATTTTAATTTATAGATAGATAGATAGATAGATAGATAATCATTTAATCGTTCTGTTTACACACACAATTATCTATTACACACTATTACAATATTATTAAAGATAACAGAAAGTGCAAAACAAAACGAATGGACACTGCTCAGCATTATGTTGGCATCCGAGAACAACCAACGCTGATCTTCCGCAGCATCCAACAGGTGACGACACGGAGTAAAAAGGCCAACATAAATATACAATTCTTGCATAAAAACTGAAGAAAAAATGAAAAAAATATTTTAAAACTGGAAAAAGGAAAAAATAAAAAAATAAAAATAAAAATAAAATAAAATAAATAGCATCGACCAATTTTATCTGTGTTGTGACACCGATGTTGACACTGACATTACTCAATGACAATGTCATAATCAACAAACTACAATAATACAAAACATTAAACCTCTAATATTTTAATTTAATTTAAATAATGAATCCGTAAAGTTACTAATCAGATAGAAATAAAGATTATAAAACATATTTCAGAAAGCCCGCGGGTACATATACAGTCTAAAGTCCTATACAGCACTTGTGTCATGTTTGTGAGTTTCCTGACTTTTCTGGTGAATGTGTAGAAGTTCCTTAAGTTAATTTCAACTTAGTACAGTCAATTATATACACTATGTTTAAAAAAATATTTTTTGGTATACAAGAAGTAGAAGGTACCGGAATGAAAAAAGTAGGACCATATACAAAAAGAAATAGGATCCAATAAAAAAACAATACTTGTAAAAAAAAAACAACTCTCGCAACTCTTATACCGAAAAAACTTTTGAGATCCATGTAATATATATGTAAGTCGATTATTAATTTGTTCAGTTCCTATTTAAAGGACCTTCTGCCTTAGTTGTTATGTAATTATCTAACCTAACGACATGATAAAGTGACTATATCAACATTAAAATTTCTTAATCTGCTATCGCAGTAAATAATGCACCTATATATGTATGAAACATGCTATAGTTAACTCCATTAAGTTAAGTTTCCGCCGAAATCGTAGATAATTGCATTCAATTCAATTTTTAGCCTCCCACCATTATTTATTTATTTATCCCTACTAATATTATAAATGCGAAAGTAACTCTGTCTGTCTGTCTGTCTGTTACTCTTTCACGCCAAAACTACTGAACCGATTTTTATGAAATTATGTACACAGATAGTGGTGACCTTGGGATCCATTATAGGCTACTTTTTATTTCAAAAAATGGGTTGAAAATGTTAAAATCGAGCATAAATGTTTGTATGGTAGTTCGTTTTTGACAAAGAGTTGTACTAATAATTCCGTCAAGGGGTATGATAGATTTGATTAAAAACATAAGTGAATAATAAAACATTCAAAAATATTGATTTTGAGTCGACAACATATATCCGTAAAACTCGGTATGTCGCGAATTTTGTTAAATTCCAATGCAAATGACAATCTCCATATTGGCTTTTGACAAAGAGGTGTACTAATAATTCCGTCAAGGGGTATGATAGATTTGATTAAAAACTTATGTGAATAATAAAACATTAAAAAATATTAATTTTGAGTCGACAACATATATCCGTAAAACTCGATATGTCGCAAATTTTGTTAAATTCCAATGCAAATGACAATCGCCATATTGGCCATTTCGCCTGGACGTCATCGTGAGTTCGTTCAGAAATAATACATTTAAATTGGTAAAAATTAATTATCATTCAAATAGATGTGATATAAATTTGATTGAATTTACCCATAATATGGGTTTATAATATGAAAATGTATTTATAATGCGAAAGATACGAATAATATTACTTGGAATTCCCGATGAGTTAAATATTAGGTATACTTGCGCTATCTATCACTGTTCTGTTGAATTACGTTGAATGAACATTTGATAGATGGCGTTATCTACAATACAACTTCGAAGTAATATCGATAAATTAAATGTTGATGTTGAATTACTAATAATTCCGTCAAGGGCTACGAAACACTGGTTTGCAAACATAAATATAAAATAAATCCACGGTAGCATATCTATATCTCTTAAGGTTAACTCACAATAATGATTTTTATGTTCCATATTGTAACTAAAAATAATATGTTATTTTCGAGTCTGTTGTCTTTTGTTCAGTATTAATCCTTATGTAAATAAATGCATTCGTTAGCTTCGTAATTATAACAAAGATCAAAATTGTCTTTTACACTGTAGATACCTACAGTGTAAAAGACAATTTTGATCTTTGTTCATCAAATAAATACGTTTAAAGTTATTAGAGATATCAAATTATATAATTTCCTTCAAAGGGTACGATAATAAAATTCCGTCAAGGGGCAAGATAGACTTGATTGAAAACTTATCTCAATAATAAAACATTAAAAAATATTGATTTTGAGTAGACAACATACATATATCTATAAAACTCTGTATATCGCGACTTTTGTTTAATTCCAAATTCCAACTATCGCCATATTAGCCATTTTGCCCTGATGTCATCCTGATCCTTAGTTCATTATGAAATAATACATAACTATAAATCGATAACAATTAATTATCATACAAATAAATGTGACATAAATTTGATTTAATTTACCCACAATATAAAATTACGAGGAATTACCGATGAGTTATATATTAGGTATACTTGCGCCATCTATCCACTACTATGTTGAATTACATTGAATGCGATAGGTGGCGTTATTTACAAAACAACTACGAAGTCTATCGATAAATTAAATGTTGATGTTGAATACTAATAATTCCGTCAAGGGCTACGAAACACTGGATTGCAACCTTAAATATAAAATCAATCCGCGATAGTATATCTCTATAACTTATGGTTAAGTCACAATATTTTTTTTATGTTCCATATTTCAACTAAAAATATTACGTTAATTTCGAGTGTATTTTCTTCTGTTCGGTATTAATCCTGATATAAATAAATGCATTCGTTAGCTTTTACATTATATGCATCAAATAAATACTTTTAAAGATATTAGAGATTTAAAATAATAAAGATCGCGATGTGTCTCTCGGCAGGGGTAGGTAACCGTCTCGCTCGCGCATGCTAATACAAGCCGGCCGCCGATGCGTGTGCATTATTAGAGTAATCTGACCACTTGATAGTGTCCAGTGTTGAGTAGGATACGAATGTTAAATGAGTTTGTAAGAGTAGCGTCTTTTTGTACTAGACCAGTACAAACATTGCACTTCACCCTGCAGCATCACCCTGAGAACTTTTAAACATACTGCGGAAAAGTTAAAATCAATCTTTGTAATCGATGCGTTTTGGTTTAAATGTGGAGGAGGATTTGGTTTACAAGGTGCTTCTTGGTATTGTGTGACCACTAAGATTGTCAATTAATTCAAAGAAAGGCGGTTTACAATCGTCTAATTTTAAAATTCTAATTTTAATTTGTCTAATTTTTAAAATATTTTTACATAACAATTATGATCCTAACCACAAATACATACTTTAAATTCGTTTCTTCACTCTTTGTATGTCCGGGTAATCGCCGGCCGAGCGGCTAAACTCATTTGGATAGGACTTGCACTAAGAAAAGGTTGTGGAATAACATAATTATAGACTACTTTTTATCATATAATTTCAACGGGGTCGAGATTTGCGCGGGAAAAACTTTGCGATACACTCATTTTTACGCGGGCGAAGCTGCGGGTACAGCTAGTTTATTTATAAATGCTTCATTAACAAAATTACATGCAATACAATTATAGATAACAGAGGCCAAAAAAGAATAACATGGAATTTCAATTAGAAATGAAGACAGCTAACATATAAAAGTACATAAACACACATAAATAACACAAATTTAAGGATAATATAATAACACAAAACTAAAAAAAAAATACAATACAAATTTGAAATTAAAAGTAAAAGTATGCCTAAATTTAACATTAAATCAAACCTCCGCAAATCTCTCACGTCTGTAATCTATGTGGGCCTAAGATCTTATTGTGTTGTACTACGCACCGTGAAAAAAGCAGAACATATATTATAAAACTGCTACATGCTACGAAACAAGAATATTCGTGAACGAACAAACGCTTCCTTGACCGTAGCTCATAAGCATGGGCGCAATTCTACTAAGGCAATTTTTAGATAACACATGTTGCACTGAATTTATCATAGAAGCAACACAAAGCGACAAAAACCTTCTATCTAAAGCTCAACGGATCGCTGTAACTTGGGGCATTCGACACTAAGTGGACGAAGGAGACGACTGTTGATTTGATTGATGATTATCATAAAGCCTCCAATTGTGAGATATAAAAATCGTCGGTTATAAAAGGTTTAATTAATCGCTGTAGACGCATGCTACACTCATATATGGCAAAGCGCATACGACAAAATCCGGATGTGACGTAAATTCCCGGGGCGCTATGACATGGGGTTCTTCAAGAAAGGTGTAAAAGAGCTCTCCTCCAAAGCCAGCGATGCATTGGCGACTCTTCTGGTGTTGCAAATGTCCATAGGCGACGGTGACTGCTTTCCATCAGTTGACCCGTCAGCCTTATCGTTAGGTATAACTATAAAAAAAATGAATTTTGTGCGACACATCCGACACCTTTAATAGATAAAACAAAACAAGTATCCTTGCCATATCGGTCAATGTTGTCTTAGTAGAATTGCGCCTTAACAATCGAGGTCTAACCCCTGCGTGTACGTTTTTGCGTATATAACATAATTTACATGTTATTAGGTATTTATTCAAATTCTGTGTTATTTTAACGTAGTACGGTTACGGTTCATCACTTGATACGAGGCCGATTTGACCTCGGAGTAACCCTCAACTTTAAGCGTTCGATGTACCGTATATTAATATGTATATTAAATTGAAATGACACGGTGTGTTAGTTCTAAATTAGTACTATTTGCTGAGGTTTCATGGTTAGTAAACGTTGCTATCAGATTTTGAAATTCTTTTGTTTGTATGTATCTCTCGTCAACTTATTATTGTTCCACTGCTGGGTACGGTCTTCTCCTCAGAATGAGAGAATTTAGGCCATAGCTCGACGCGCTGGCCAAGTGTGAATTGGTGGACTTCACACACCTCCGAGAACTTTTTTTTAAAGAACTCTGGGGTGTGTAGGTTTCCTCACGATGTTTTGTTTCACACACTTTTTAGAAAAATCGTTTTTTGCGCCTGGGTTTTAACCAAGGACCTCTTAATCGAGAGGGCTAGTTACAGCTATTAGGCTATCACTGCTCTTTGCATGTATATGATCATGTAAGAAACAATTAACCAACAAAATTAAACTTTTATCCATATTTCATGGTTCTAGTTTCAGTATTTTGGGCGCAGCGATCATCAATTAATTCGTGAATGACTAAGCATCCTTTCGCTTTTGTGCATAACTTCATACTTATAGTAGATTCCTTAGTTTCGGATGTGCGTGAAACGATTGGTTTATCATTCATGTTAAAATCTTTGTACTTTCTATCGATGCTGATCTGCATGTCAAAGTCACTTCCGCCTCCTTAAACATGACATATGCGTATTATAACGGCGTGCTAGCCTTTCGTGACCCTTGTGATTAGGGTTGTCACTCATACATTTCATAAAAAATGTACTTTATTTAAATTAATTGTACTTATGACTTTGTAAGAAAAATAGTAAGCGAAAATTTTCTTTGCATGAACTCAGTTAAAAAAGCTTGATAGTAAGCAGTTTTGTGTGCAACATACGTTGTATTATTACAAGGTTTTCATAGTAATAAATGAGTCGTGAATTTTTTGCTCGTCTCATTGCAGAGATACAGGCGTCATAAATTATTTTGATTACTGTCAATCTTTAAAAGTTATCTCGAGTAAAAAAATTAGGGAAATAATTGAATTGTACTCATTTTGAAACATCGTATTTTTTTCTTCTGCCGTTTATCAACGTAAAAAAACTGCAAAAAAGGTGGCAACCCTACTTGAGTTTCAAAATTCGCTATCAGTTCACATTCACGACTCACAATAATCATGACTGTTGTCGACTCGGTGACTCGTAACGAAGATGGATGCTGCGTTTGTTGGTTTACTGAGCATTAGTATCTTATAATTTACCTATAATATG
This sequence comes from Spicauda simplicius, assembly GCA_949699795.1. Classification (NCBI taxonomy): domain Eukaryota; kingdom Metazoa; phylum Arthropoda; class Insecta; order Lepidoptera; family Hesperiidae; genus Spicauda; species Spicauda simplicius. The sequence goes on along the minus strand of OX453077.1, from coordinate 11,426,241 downwards.
TGCCATGTTTAAGTTGTGGAGCAAATATTTGTTCTTGACCTCACATTACAAACATTTTTATGAAATTGTACCATATAACGCGCGAGTAAACTGCTACGGAGAAACATTTTCAAATCAACTCCAAATAAGTTATACTACCCGTACTGACAAATTCATCGTTTTTAAAATGTGATAAGTGAAATAGAATATTCTTCTATTTTTCAAATGTCCACATGCGGTAGAGTATTACTTTCCAATTGGTAGCATGACTGCCTTTTTGTGTGTATACGAGCATGTAGTCCCTCTAATGGTAAATTTACCGCCGATGGACGTCCTGAGGCAACTTCGTATGAACTGGGATTCCATCTGAAGTCAATCACAGATGCGTTGCTACTCCCGAGGACTAAGCTGCTTGTCTCATATAATAGACATCTTGAGGCAACTTTATATAGAGCAGAGACTTTGTGAAATAAAATTAAAAAAACGAACTGTCTTTATTTTGCATATTAAACCCATTTTGCATAGGCCTACGGGGACGCTTACAAATTGTTAGTTACACATTTTTTTAACTACCACCAGATCGGAACGTGACCTCAACTGAGAAGATCCGGCAAGAGACTCAGTGGGTTTGTCTTTTTTCTTTGTCGTTTGTCTTTTACATGGGTAATAAAAAGTTAGCTCCAGTTATCTATTAAGTCTATTAAGTTATTTACTCCCAAGGACATAGCTGATCACCACATAAGAAACTGAGCATTACCGCTTATTCGTGACCATTTGCGACTTAAGTTTAATTAAGAAAAAGTCGTGACCATATACCTAGAATTGTATAGTCCACTTGGTTAAGGCATTAGCGGTCGTTCATCGGAAAGAAAGTTGATCGCGGTCGTGACAACTGGGTGTTCATTTACATTTCCTGGGACAATACGTGAATAAATTTGTCGTGGGTTCACGAGAGAACTGGTATTGAATGCTAACGCCCATAGTTCGGTTTCTTGCTAGCGTTTGGGGTCATGAGGAGGTTTTGACAAAAGTTTTTATATTATCATACATAGTTGGCATTTGCATATGTGATTGACTTGTTGTGCCCCGCGGTTACACCTGTCTTTAAAATAATTTAAACTTTAAATACTTAGTAACAAATTTTGAGACAAAGTTTTTATGTTATCATACATAGTTGGCATTTGCATAAGTGATTGACTTGTTGTGCTCCTCGGTTACACCTGTCTTTAAAATAATCTAAACTTTAAATAGTAACCACTTTCGATAAACTATGTGAAATTTAATTAAATAAATAATTATTTTACTTTAAAATACGGACTGTGAATATATTTTCCGTCACTTAAACGAAACTCAGTAGTTTTGATTTGATCCCATTTGTTGTGTGGATAAACAGACAGATAAAATTAAAAATACATATTGATTTTTATATTTTCACTTATTCTTAATCTCCAAGCTACTATGAAGGTTTCTGGTAGACGAACTTGATAGTAATTATTAAATAGTTATACACATATTATACAACATTGCAACCATGGTGGAAAAGATCTCTTAAAGTATAAAAAAATAAATAATAACAGTTCTGTATAACAAATAAAATACATAACTTTCCTTTGGTAAATTGTTTAAATAACAATTGGCATTTAACTTTATAGGAATTTCAGAAAATCGATTTGCTTCAGGGAACGACTAATCTAGATCGATTATATTTATCGATATATCGTTACAGTAAAGGAGAAAGTCGGTACATCAAAGTGAGTCCGAACGATTATTATCACAAATACCAAATGAAAAATGATAGGATCAGCCGGTGCATCTATTAGAATGATATAAATATAGATATATAGATATAAATTGCAGTACCCATTAGATGACTTTATCAAATCCAGCATGTATCTCGGTTGGTGGCGGTTGGAAAAAATTGGATCTTTGAAAGGAAGTCAGCTTCAACTTAAGGCTGTTCATACACTAAGCTTAAGAAAAAATACAGGTAGCCAAAATTATTTCGCGATATAAAATTAACTGGGTATGCATTATGCAGTCCTTTTAATGTACATACAATATCAGCGGTTGGCGACTTTTTTCAAAGTTGTCGGGTATGAACATTTAAAATAAATAAACTCTGTAAATATTGTATCTGAAAACCGAAAAAAATATTTTTTGTAAAAGAAATAATATCAATCTATCATTTTTAAGAAAATAGTACACTCGTGCTTTAATAAAATGGATTTAGTTAAGTTTTCATGAAAATAACATGCGCGAGACATTATTTATTATTATATTTATGTACTTTTTTAAGACTTCCATTTATGAAAATGTAGTGTGCCGTAACAGAGAGGGTTTCGGTATGAAGTTTGCCGACCCCTTATGTAGATGAGTAAGTTATGTTAACCCGTAAACCTAACTCATACGCTCAGATATATGCATGTACCTATCTTCATCACGTGTTTTATGAATGTGTCGCTATGTAGGATTAAAATTTGATATATATAGTAGCAGCTATAGTTTTTATATATCGTCAGTAGAAAGGAAATAATGCTAAAGCGTCACAATAGCAATTGTGGAAAATGAGGTTTGATGTTTTTTTTTACCGAAAAAAATCATGTTATCTTTATTATTAGCTTTTTATTAGCTTCACCTGTATGTTTGTTTGCAACCGACTTCTTTGGGCGCGATTTTGACCCACTTTAAACGGCCAGATTTCGTTCAAACTTTGTAGATTTATTGAGGATCGATGACAATACACTAATGTGATAAAATTATTCCATTTTTTTATTGGACTAAAAAGATAAGAAAAAAATAATAGTTTAAAAAAACTAAACAAACACGCTTTTTATAGAAAACCGAACTAAAAAAAATAGAAAATAAATTTAAATTAAGAAAATACTGTTAAAAATTTCAATGAATATAAATTAATAATAGTGTGAATAAAAAAAAATATTTTATTTAAAAAAAAGCGTGGGGTGCTTTTTAAGATATTATCGAAATGATAATCACTCTACTCATATCTGTCAATAAAATATCTATAACCATTAATACCATGCACCCCACGCTTTTTTATTTATTTTTATTTCCTTTCCACTGACGATATTTATATATTTTTTTTACTTTTTGTGGTTGCCACCATTCATTTTATATGAGGCGACCGTCTTAGCCCTCGGGAGTAGCAACGTGATTGTGATCGACTTTAAACAGAAGCTTAGTTATGTATAAAGTTGCTTACAAACGTCCATGGGCGGCGGTGATCACTTATCATAAAGTGCTCGTTTGCTACTTCGATCTTTAAAATGATTCCTATTGTGTGTATCGCCTTAACATCCCGCTGATAAAATAAATGGACACTGAACAAGATAGCCATCTCAGACCACGGACAGTCAGCTGTCAACTTAGACTTTTTGCCGCCACTTTCGTTGCATGGAACCCACGCGTATTAAAACAACGCTGGTTATGAATAATGAAATGTATCTCTTAGATTTTTTTCAATTGTAACTACGTGACATTAATTATTATGTTTCAAATATTTTTCCTGATAAATAGTTATTTGCATATCCTTACGATTATTTGGTAATTGGTTATTCGATTCAATTTTTTGGATACTCTAATAGATTTTAATCAAAAGGCATGGTTGTATTAAAAGGCTGCCAAAATAGTGTGGTGGCGGCATCTCCGTTATCAAACTAAAAGAAAATACTCCTTACCGGGAGGTCACGAGGCTTCAAGCGATATTCGTCGCATCTAGCGAAAGTTTCCTGGCCCCGAGTAAGGGACCTTATACATAACCAAACAAAAATTTCATTTCCACGATCTCCAAAAGTGACCATCTGATGCCAGCAACCGTATAATTACCGCAGATAGTCGCTGTTGTTCGTATATTCGCTCACTGTCGACTGTAAACTTAAGGCTGTGACCCCAGTAGGCAAGCTGTTCGCGGCCGACTGAATTTGCGACGTATGGGTTTAGTACGCTCTGCTATACATTTGAAATGGAATGTCCAAAGTTTGTTAGTTTGGGCTCACTGTACGCTGTAACGCTGCAAACTGCGTAAAGTGGCTGAAACTGGCCAACTTTGGACACTCCATTTCAAATATATGGAAGGGCGTACTAAACCGATCGCAAATTCAGTACTCCGCGAACAGTTTTTTTTTTACCTGTCTGAAGTAGCAAACGAGCATGCAGTCCACCTGATGGTAAGTGGTAACTGCAACTCATGGACATCTGTAATCAACTGCATACAGAACATGGGTTCAATCTGAAGTCAATCACACATGCGTTGCTACTCCCGAGGACTAGGATGGTCACCTCATATAAAAGTGTACCGGCACACCCTTCCATCTCGCGCAAGAAATGCTTCACGCTAGAAATAGGTGTGGCGGTGGTACTTCCCCGGTCGAACTACACTGGTTCTATAACCTTCCCTACTGTTTACCCTAAAGTTTGCCTACTGGGGACACAGCCTAAGCCGCTCGTGCCTTACCTCCCTCAGCCTCTAACCACCACAATACCACACCTAAAGTTACTTTCAGAAACTGGGTCCATTCAGCACATAGCAGCTTCGATATGATTATGTTAATTTAATTTTAATAATATAATCTTCTCAGACGTTTAGACGAATCAAAGTAAGCACACGCGACCATGACATACGATAAGACGCGTCTAATGTCTAATTGCATGATTGATCGCACTCGGGGTACGAAGGCCGATAAACATACGAGAATGTAGAAGTAATGTATCATTCATTCAACGACTGTCAAACTGCTAAATTATCATAATTTGTATGAAAACAACTAGTTTCTATTCGTTCGGTGAAAAGAAGAGTGATGTAATGCGAAATTTACTCTTGTAATTTGCAAATATTTACCGATTTTTTTTGAAAGTTTATCAATTACGGGGAATAAATGGGGCGTAATATTATACTTGTTTGGTCTTTATAAGCATGAAATCATTACTTTTGTTCGCTATAGACTACGTTATTAGGATAACTTTCAAGTATTTAATTCAACTAGTCACCCGTCACACACAAAAACACACAAAAACACGTCGAAAATCGACCGTATTTTAAATTAAAAAACTAAACTTCTTATTGTACAAAGTAACACGATTATTTTTCAAATTCAAATAAATTTTAATAAGTATCAAGTTATTTTGAACACACCCGTTAAAGGTAAAAATAGGTTTTATTAACTAAGCTGTGTTTAAAAGCAATACCGGGTATTTTGACAAAGATATCTGACATTTTTGATGTTATGTGTTTTCATAGTATTAATATTTTATTTCGTTTATTATGTATGTGTTTGTGCCAAATGCAAGGTAGTGTGTGTAATGTGTTTTACTTGATTTTATGTATGTTTTATCCATTTTTTTTTAAATATTAGCATTGCGTAATCCTTCTCTACATCAGCTATAACCGTGCGTAATTTCATCTGCGGTAAGTACGGATCACAAGTTTTTGCTTTATGTATTACCTAATATATAGAAGGAGATTAATCGAAATTTTAATCTCTCTGTGAGATATGACCTCAGACTTGAGAGTTGTATATCTTTCTGTTTGACAGACAACGAGTTTCATCAAAAGAGAAAATGGTAACACAATTTGAATGCACCATAAAGTTTTATCACTTGGTATTACTATGGTTATTTTTTAGGGTTCCGTGCTTACCAGTACCAAATAATTGGAACCCTTTTAAGGCTACTTGTTTTGCTGGCCGCATACATATACCTAGTATGTTCTTAAATAAAAAATATTTATTCATTATTTCCGAAGAATAGTATGTTCGCGGTATTTGAAAATGAACTGGTAAGCACATCAAATGGTCTGATGTAAAAACTGTTTCAAGCTAGAAATACTTGTGTTGGTGGATACCTTCTTTATCGAACTATACTCGTTTAATTTTACAAACATATTTTGTAATTTTTAAAAAAAATTTTGAACATAATTGTTTTTCTTCTTTTATCTGACTGGAGTAGCAAACGAGCATGCAGTCCATGATGGTAAGTGGTCACTGCCGCCCATGGACATCTGTAATCAACTTCATACAGAACATGGGTTCCATTTGAAGTCAATCACAGATGCGTTGCCGCTACCGAGGACTATGATGGTCGCCTCATTAAAGTGTGCCGGCAACCATAGCCTTCTATCGAAACAGAAGAAATGCTTCACGCTAGAAATAGGTGTGGCGGTGGTACTTCCCCGGTCGAACTACACTGGTTCTACCGCCTTGAAAAATATATTTATTTTCGGATCACACGGTATATCGCCATTATTGTTCCATTTCTGGGCACGGGTCTTCTCTTGGAATGAGAGAGTTTTAGGCCATAGTCCACCGCGCTGGCCAAGTGCGAATTGGTGGACGAATTCATAGAACCATTACACGATAATTAGCCTATATTCGTGCTGCTTTCCTAAAACTCTATTGGATTATTGAATCACAAGAAAGTGAACGCAGGCATTAGTATAGTAAAAAAATCGCTTATGATTTTCTCGGAAATATTTGCTTAGTACGGTTATTTATACATCTCATTAACCTTCATATAATATACCGGTTAAGTGATTTAAATGTTCATATACTGGTTAAATGATAACTTTTTATAAGCGGTTATGCTACCCCGTTTTACGGTCCATAAATTCGGATTTGTAGACCGTAAAAATAAATTATTTTTAAAAGGTTATCTGTAAATTTCAAAGTCGTATAAATATTTTATTTCCATAAATAAATAGCGCTGAGTGGGAAAGCATTTTCTTACGCTGGGACGCTATTGTCCTTTCGGTGAAAATTTATATCTACTCGTAACTATAGATTGACCAATAAGTGATATTTTTGTATGTCGTGTTACGTTATAAAAAAATTAAAAAAATATTTTATGATTTCTTGTCTTAGGAGTGGGTACATTTTTTTTTTAAATTATTTTATATTGTCATCCAAATCTCACCTTACAATTTATCTAACTAGGAACTGTTTGATCTGGTGCCCACATCCCCTTTCCTTCACCACTCGCCGACGGATGAAATTCCATCCACATCAACTGGACCCGTGGCGGTCCTTCATGGTTCGGTTTGAGCGCTCCTTCCTGCCGCGGACGTGCAAGATGTGGAATGAGCTTCCTCCTGAGATATTCTCGGAGCGCTATCACATGGGTCCTCTTTAAGAATGGTGTAAAAAGAGCCCCTTCAAAGCCGGCGATGCATTGGCGACTCCCCTGGTGTTGCAAATGTCCATAGGCGACGGTGACTGCTTTCCATCAGGTGGCCCGTCTGCCTTATAGTTAGTCCCAAGTCCCAACTATAAAAAAAAGTTAATCGTTAAGGTACTGTTAAATGTTTTAAGTCCCAAAGTGAGCCATTAATTCTATTGAACATGTGAGCAATATACCTGCATAGACGGGAATCTTAAACAAGGTGCATATTTTTTGTGAACACGTTTTTCAATTATGGCAAATTTATAATTACACGTCCATGGTTTCGACGCGTTGAAAGCTCCGCAATAAATTTTAAACGGCATCGTGCGAAACTAATCGATTAACGAAAATAATAATTAACACGAAATAGACACTTCAACATTTGAAGCGATTTTGCATGTTTTTTTTTTTTTTTTTATAAGATTGAAGTAGCAAACGAGCTTGCAGTCCACCTGATGGTAAGTGGTCACTGCCGCCCAGGGACATCTGAAAGCAACTTCATATAGAACATGAACTTATATCTTTAGTCAATTACAGATGCGTTGCTACTCCTGAGGACTAAGATGGTCGCCTCATATAAAAGTATGCCGGCAACCACACCCTTCCATCGAAACGCAAGAATTGCTTCACGCTAGAAATAGATGAAAAATATAACAAAATAAAAAAATAACTGTTTTAATTTAAAAAAAAATTGTTGGAAAAAAATTACACATGTTTTTTAATTAGTGTGTTAATTGTAATGTGTCAAATTTACGGACGGATATAACGACGTATTTAAATTTGGGACGGCCGTAACAAATCGTACGGTAAATTAAGAGACCTAGTGCGGAAATTGCATTTTGTGGAAATATCACAATTGTGGTTCGTATTACGGCTCTTAAAATAACATTGTATGTGTAAACAGTAACATTTGTATTTTACCTTTCAACGCGTATTTTTCTCTTATAAATTTGCTGCGCGATAGACTGCATTAGAGCAGTAATAGCCTAATCGTTGAAACTTGCCCTCTCAATCGGGAGATCCAAGGTTCAAACCCAGGCGCGCACCACTATATTAATTATCACTGCTTTTCGGTGGTCCTTCACCGAAAAGCAGTGGTAATAAATTTCTAAATATCGTGAGGAAACCTACACACCCCGAGAGTTCTGTAAAAAAAAGGTTCTTGGAGGTGTGTGAAGTCCACTAATTCGCACTTGGCCAGCACGGAAGACCTGTGCCCAGCAGTGGGATACTGGGTTGTCGAGAGAGACTGCATTATTACGGGTAGTTTCGTGTATTTCTACTCAGTCTTCTGAAATTTTGGGTTAAATCCCTTTTGTTTTCACTATTCGTGGTAATTCACAACACACCGTACAAAGCATGCCGCATACGAATTAATGTCTAAAGTCTAGCGGAAAGTTACCGAACATTTTGTATGTATGCTCGTATTTTCGGTAACTTTATCTCGTCCGTACACTTTCATAGATCATATCACAACTCACACGTGACATAAAAGTCTGTGTTCAACACTGTTATGTTATGTATTTTCGTTTTTGTTACTCCCCGTCACTTTGAATAGAGGTCAGAACACAGTATTTTAAAAAAATGCACATTTTAAAACTATAGCTTGTTTTATGAACGTTTTTTTTGTTTTATTTTACACTAGCTGAATCCCGCAGCTTCGCCCGCGTTAACAAAAATCGATTATCTCGTGGGAATAAGATATTTTCCCACAGTATTTTTTTTCGAGGGGGAAACCTTCAAAACGGTACCCGACGCCGTGGGAGCGACGCAGGGTTATGTGGGATTTTTATCGCACTAAAACCCCCCTGGTGGCCGTCCTCGGCGCTGAAAAGGAGGACTCCGGGATCTCGAAACGACATCAACCGGAATACTCCGAGCGCGCTGCCCCATCGGGCTCCTCCCAGATGGGCGGCTGGGCCCACCGCTCCGTCCAGTCTTTACGACGGTATGCGACCACACATACCGCCGTCCTTCCCGGGATTCCCTGACCGAACGGTTCGAGCTCCCACTATAGCCGTCTGCAACCCCGGAAGCCCCTTTTAGCCGCCTCTTACGACAGGCAGGGGATACCGTAGCCCTATTCTGACCCCGAGGCTACAGAGAAAACTCCCTACCGAATTTTATTAAAGTCTCTCCAGTCGTTTACACGTGAAGAAGTACCAAATACCTATATACACTCACAAATTTTTGCTTTTATAATATTAGTACAATAAAATTATTCAGAAGCGATTTTAAATGAGATTTTGAAGCTTTATGCGGTTCCTTTTTTTATTTGTCTTAGATCATAATTAAATGGACATTATCTATACAAACGGGTTGAAAATAAGTTCTAAGCTTCTCTTACGATTCTTGTTATATAAAAGTAATTATGAATGTAATTGAGAACTTATTCAGGCTCCATATTTTTGCTCACTTTGTGTTGATTGACTTGGGATATCATTAACAAAATATATAAAAGTGATTAAGGAAATTGTATTGGTACCTTCTTAAATTTTTTGATTTATTTTTTTTGTCGTTATAATTACTAGATGCTATTATGCGATTGAAGCGGCAAACAATCATGCAGTCCACCTGATAGTATATGATTACTATCGCCCATGGACAATTGTAAGGAAAACTTAAGACTCTATCAGAAGATAGACACAGATGCGTTGAGATTAGCACAATTACATGAAGCTGCCATCATCGCTTCATGAAATTGAGCCGGCAACCACCCTTTGGCACCGAAATGCAAGAACAGCGTTACGCGTCCGGTCGAACTACGGATTTTTTAAGAACTGGTTCTACCACGTGGTGAATACTTGTTTTGGTACATTTTCACGTGGAAAAAAATTCCAGCGTGGGATATCAAAGTCATTGGCACAAACTCTATTGCCTTCCACGGCACAAAGTAAAATTATTCTTTGTAAAATAGTTATATTTTTTTGCATTCGTGATTTTCATTTTGATCATAATACGTATATTACAAACGAAATGTAAAATATATGTCGCGAGAATAGTTCAGGAAACCACAGACCTACATTTGAGTAAATCTATTTGAGTAAATCTAACCTAGACAATCTCGCGACAAACTTTTATATGATAGAAAATTGTAACATGCAACAAAATGATGGGTTTGACTACTACAAAACTGGTACTACAAAACTTTTTTTTTTTGGAATGGACTGAAACCATTGTAATAAAAGCTTGTTTTAAAAAATATTTTTTAATATTATTTTATTTCATCAAAAACTAACTGCCTGTAAAGAACTTATACTTTATTGTTTAACTTTCGGTCAAAGTGATTCAGCGTTTCTGATAAGTCGACTAACTTCCTCAGATTTTAATCTACAAAGCGGACCGGCAAGAAAAAAGTTATCAGCTTGTATAAGTATAATATCGTCGTTCAAATAATCACTCGAGCTTATAAAAGATACACGTAGGTGTATTCTTTGTAAAAAAATAGCCAGACAGTAATCAGGTAATCTAAAAGCGTATATTAGATTAGTTTGTTCTCGATGCAGAAAGTTCACTGTGTCAGTGAATTGCACTGGTAATTTTTTCACGGAGCGATTATTTTGAAAATCTATGTTTGGAGATTTGCATTTAACGGTGCTAGAACTCGTGATTAACGCAGCATGATAAAAGCTCATAGTAACAATGTTTTTACTACTGTGTTTTTAGGTGGACTGCATGCCCGGTTGCTGCTTCGGTTAGATGAAAAAAAATGAATTTATTTACAATATGGTACGACGTATATGGTTCAACCGTTTCTTCCGTTATGTACTTTTTTAATCTTAGGTGTTTAGGTTTCCTCTCGATGTTTTCCTGCACCATAAAGTCATAAAGTAGTGAAAATTAATTACTAGCACCTTGGGCCCTCAATTGAGAGTTTCAACCATAAGGCTATCGTTGATCAAGTAGCAACGCATTCACTATTAAGCGATCTTAATAGTGAATGCGTTGCTACTGCTACCTACCTGCTTTTCTATATGAAATTGCTTATAATTGTTCATGGGCGGCAGTGACTACCAACTGGTGGACTGCTCGTTTGCTATTCCAATCGGAAAAGAAGTTCAAACACGCAGACAAACAACCAGACAAAAATCCTTAAAAACTACAAAAATAGTGTTATTATCCATTCGCAATACTCCATACGCAGTATTTTTGCAAACAGAGGTATATGATATGCAAACACGCGAAACTTATTAATGTATGTATGGATGGATTAATTTGAGACTTGACACAGAAAGAGTAACCATTATGATATTAAAATATAATCCATCGAATTATAATGAGATATTTGCATCATCTAATATCGCCCAGATACCAATGTGTAGGTGTCAAGATTATAATCGCTTTCTTTTGTGCTGAAGATTAAATGCAGAGCAAATGATGATACAAAATCGGCAAACTTACACAACAATGGTAATCAACCGTCAATTCATGATACCAATATAATAATTACCGATTGTTCGGAGATACGCTATAGATATTAATAGGCGGTATTCTATAAAGGAATGATATAGGCACAGTATTAATATAATACAGTAGTCTAACTCTGCCGTGTGCCTTGAATTTTATACCTACAGACGCGCTGGACGAGAGAGTTCGCATTAGGGCTACCCGCCTAAAGTATTTTAATACATCTGTATACTTGACTTTCTTTCTTACTTATTATGTATTTTATTCAGTAGATTAAGGTAAAAAAAAGCATTCTTTTAATATTTAAATAATACAAATAACAGTTATAAATGTCACACTGAATAATATTTTACCAACCAAAATAAAAATTATTAACACTGGACGTTTATGCACAATTAAAGCAATCAAAAACAGCCTAATATAGTTTACAACTGCTCTTCGCTGCATTATTATTTAAATAAAAAGATCCACTGCTTAAAAAATGTCACATCGCCCGCCCGCCACTACGGCACATTCGCTAGCCGTTGGGTACCGAGTGCATACTGAAATCGTGGCGCGTAGGTACAACTTGCGTTTCGTGCGTTTGTAAGAAGTTAGAATACTGTAGATACTAGTACTGTGATATAGGCTTTCATATTGGAAGCGTCTATAATGATATCGCGATAAGCGATCTAATCTTGCCAACCTTTTTACTATTCATCTATTGATCTATTTTTCTCCAAAGATAAAACAAAACAATACATAGAGATAAATCAGTACTAAGGCACTGTTTTTTATATGATTGAAGTAGCAAACAAGCAAGTCCATCTGCATTTTTTTTATTTATTCAATGCTTCATTAACACAATTACATGCAACAAAATTTTAGATAACAGAGGCCAAAAAAGAATAACACGGAATTTCAATTAGAAATGAAGACAGCTAACTATTCATCTATTGATCCATTTTGCCCCAAGATGAAACAAAACAATACCTACAATCAGTATTAAGGCACTGTTTTTTTATATGATTGAAGTAGCAAACAAGCAAGTCCATCTGCATTTTTTTTTTATTTATTCAATGCTTCATTAACACAATTACATGCAACAAAATTATAGATAACTGAGGCCAAATAAGAATAACACGGAATTTCAATTTGAAATGAAGACAGCTAACATGAGTACATAAACACACATAGATAAACACAAATATAAGGTTAAAATAATAACAAAACTTCAAAAAAAATACATTACAAATAATTTTCTTCGTTTCGGTGGAAGGGTGTGGTTGCCGGTTTACTTTTATACGAGGCGAACATCTGAGTCCTCGCGAATAGCTTCTGTTTCAAATAAAATCCTTGTTCTGTATGAGATTTGCACGCTCGTTTTTGCCACGAACGTGCAAGCTTCCTCCTGAGGTATTCCCGGAGCGCTATGACAATTAATGCTTATATTCAAGAAAGGTGCGAAAGGAGCTCTCCTTCAAAGCTGGCGATGCATTGGCGACTCCTCTGGTGTTGCGAATGTCCATAGGCGACGGTGACTGCTTTCCATCAGGTAGCCGGTCTGCCTAATCGTTAGGTTAAAGTATAAAAAAAAGATTGCTTACGGATGGGTGGCACACACAATGGATGGACTGCAGGCTCGTTAGCTACTTCTCATATAAAAAATATTTAGAGCATATTAAAAATCAATCATACAGATAATTTAGAACTAAGCTTATTCTTGACAGCAGAATGGTAGCCTGATTGAAACTGCTAATTAGTGCTCAATGGATGCACTGTGAAGCGCGCATAGCCCGAAGGGCATATCGTAACGGATATACTTGAACGGTTTATACTGCGGCTTTGTTCGCTGTTGCCAAGTTTATTAAAAAGTATCGTTGGTGGTAAACTAGATCATGTATTTATTTTTAAGGTGGTAGAACCAGTGTAGTTCGACCGGGGAAGTACCACCGCCACACCTATTTCTAGCGTGAAGCATTTCTTGCGTTTCCATAGAAGGGTGTGGTTGCCGGCACACTTTCACATGAGGCGATCATCATAGTCCTCGCGAGTAGCAACGCATCTGTGATTAACTTCAGATGGAACCCATGTTCTGTATGAAGTTGATTACAGGTGTCCATGGGCGGCAGCGGCCACTTACCATCAGGTGGACTGCATGCTCGTTTGCCACTTCAGTCAAATAAAAAAAAAATACGTGAAGGAAAACTTGTGATCCGTTTTTAAGATACTTGCCGCAGACGGAGGAGTATGAAATTACGCACGGTTATAGTTGATGTATAGAAGGATTACGCAATGCTAATATTTTTTTCAAATAATACATAAAATCAACTAGAAACACATTACACACACTACCTTGCATTTGTTGCACATGTCCATGGGTGGCAGTAGACACTCATCATTAGATGTGCAGCAAGCTCAGTTATACTTTAATATTATTTGGAATAATATATACATTTTGGCCTTAATTATTTATGCGTAGTCTGCGTGACTCGAAAGCCATTTTAAAGTAGGCGCACGTATATTTTCAATGTTAATAGGAGGTTCTTCCTGCCATTTACTATGTTATACTAATTTATAGACCTATATATTTTACCTATTACGAAATACAACACGTAAAATTTCAAATGAAAATAACAATTCTCAGTCACATGACTATTGTAAATCTTACTCTTTTCTCGTCAACCCATTATTGTCCCACTGCTGAGCACGGGTCTTCTCTCAGAATGAGAGAGTTTTAGGCCATAGTCCGTAGATCCATCCATAGATCTTATTCTTACTGATATAATAATCGGCTAAGTTTGTGAGCAGCATCCCCTGCCTATCGTAAGAGGCGACTAAAAGGGGCTTCCGGGGTTGCAGGCGGCTAGAGTGGGAGCTCGAACCGTTCGGTCAGGCGATCCCGGGAAGGACGGTATATGTGGTCGCATACCGTCGTAAAGACTAGACGGAGCGGTGGGTCCAGCCACCCATCTGGGAGGAGCCCGATGGGGCAACGCGCTCAGAGGATTCCGGATGCGGTCGGACCGAGTACCCGGAGTCCTCTTTATAGCACCGAGGATGGCCACCAGGGGGGTTTTAGTGCGGCAAAAATCCCACATAACCCTGTGTCACTCCCACGGCGTCGGGTACCTTTTGAATATTTCCCCCTCGAGAACAAAAAAAAGTTTGTGAGGAAGTATGTATGTTTTTTGTTCTTTCACGCAACAACTACTGAGCTGAGCGGATTTTGTTGGAATTTAATTCTAGCGTAAAGTTATTGCGATTCGTTCGAAGGGTTTGATTGCCGGTACACTTTTATATGAGGCGACCATCATAATTCTCAGGAGTAGCAACGCGTCTGTTATTGACTTTAGATAGGACCCCAATGTTCTATATGAAGGTTCTTGTGGGTGTCCATGAGCGGCAGTGGCCACTTACCATCAGGTGGACTGCATGCTAATTTGTTATTTCAATCTTATACAAAAATCTAGCCATGTTTTAAAGAAATAAAAGTTTTAATTATAACTTTAAAGTGCATAATTTTACGTGCATATAATAAAACTCGAAGCGAAATGTAACATATCCGAATAAAAACAAGCTCATTAATGCAAATATGCTTATGTACCAACCGTAAATATATTACCACCGAATGTTTTTTGAATTTATAACCATGATTTTGTAGTTTAATAACCTTGCGCGGGTTTTATTTGGTCTATAAATATTATGCATCTGACATCTATCTTTTTACACCTACGTACGTACACAAAGATATATATAGCTATATTCTTTTTGTGAACTTTTTAAGTTTTGAGTATAAAAACACAACAAAAAAATAACAAAACTAGAGACTAACATAAAGTGCGCGCTACAGTATCTGGCGGATCCAAAAAAATCGTTTCAAAAAGTCAAAATTAGATATGGACTGATATCCCCCCCCTTCCCTCTATTCCCTAAATAGGTATCTTCTATATATTAAAACGTGAAGCGAAAACTTGTGGTGCATTTTTAAGTAATATGCCGCGGAAGGATTGGTATGAAATTTTGCATGGTTAAAGTAGACGTAGAGGAGTGCAGAATGTTAAATTTTTTATTCAAATAATGCATTTATCATACATAAAATCAGCTAAATACACATTACCGTGCATTTGTCACAAACACAATAATAATAAACGATTCAACATATGAAAACATAGAACGTCAAAAATGTCAGTTGTCTTTGTCAAAATACCTGTTATTGATTCTTAATGCAGCTTTGTCACTTAAACCTTTTTTTACCTTTCAAGTGTAATAAAATAACTTAAAAATTAATAAAAATTGATTTAAAGAAATACTTTGGACACTATCAAGTTAAGTTCACTTAAACTTATTTTTTTACCTTTCGGGTGTTAACTTAAAAATTAATAAAAATTGAATTTAGGAAATACTTAGGACAATAACAAGTTTAGTTTTTGAGTTGAATTACAGTCGAATTTCGACCGTTGCAACGGGTGACTAGTTAAATGAAGTACTCCATTTTGTAGAACTAAGGTGTATATCAGGCATCACCACATGCTCCCTCTGCATCTAAGGCGAAAAATAGCGGATATCGTGTTACTTGTAAAAATAGCGCAAGGGAAAATAGACTCCCCGTATCTTCTAAGCCACGTCACCTTAAGTCCCTACGAGATCCATAAGATCTTGCTATACTCAAGTATGCTTATATGAACCTCATAGTGGAACGAACTACAGAACGAATTCTTTCTTCATCCGATCAGCGAGGTTCTTTAACAAACTGGACGATCTGCCCGATGTGGATTTATTTATTTCTCCTCCAAATTCAATAAAATCAGCAATTTCTACTAATTGCTTTAATGGGACTCTCTCTTCTTAGGTATAAGTTCATAAAGTTTATAAAGTTAATTAAATGTTATTTGCTTATTAGTTTCGCTTCAAGTATTAATATATAGATGTTATACTCGTATATATGTATACATAGTTTGTGTAAGAATGTTATTGTAATATCATTGTTAATGTATAATCTTTAGATTAAATATAAGCAACAGACTGTTTTTAGAATCAATATGCGAAAACATGTTAATGGTGTATAGAAGTCTACTTTTTGTTATATTGTCTATGTAATTACACTGTATGTTTTCCGAATAAAACAAAATAAAATAAAATAAAATACTAGTTAATTCCTACGCTCTGCTACGAAACATTTGTTGGAAGCTACAATCTTCAGCGTTGAAAGAAATTTAGAATATGTTGCTATAATTTGCAGCGATTTCGCTTAACGCTAACGCTTGCGGCGCCAAAAAAATGTTTTATGGCCCTCGTTCAAAGTTTCAGAAGTAAGAGGCCAAATTTACCAGTGTACGAGTGCTAACATCACGTGTATCTCGTTAAAATACATTTTTATGTCCTTAACGTGCCCATTTCTACTTTCTACGGTACAACGCTGTCGAGTAGACGAAACATCCGTTTTATTGTTGTAGTTAGTCTTAATCTGATTTTTTTACGTGAAATTTCTTTTTACGTTACTTTTCTATGCTTGTTGTAAATTATAAATAAACGTTAATATTCTTTGTATATGGATAAGAAGCTTCCGGATAACGCTGTTTTTATTTTCAGAATAAATTTATATCTATCCTTATGTTACGAAATTTGTTTGTTGTTTGGTTCAACTCGCTAATCTTTGAAAGTAGGTAATAGTGAAACTTTAATAAATCTTCGTACTTACCTATTATTGTAAAAAGTTGTAGTTGTAGTTGTTGTATAATTTATTTAAAAATGTTTCTTGCAAAGTATATATATGTAATCTCTTTCTTTGAATTCGAAGTTTATTAAAATGGGCCATATCGTATATAACGTATCAAAAAATTAAATATTTGATGTTCTTTTTTTTTGCCTTTTCAAAGCTTCCTTTCCTAATGCATACAGAAAGAATTTGGTTACAAAATGTGATTTGCCTATACTCCTGTAGTATAATGTATTAATTACTAAAGCAAATCTATATATTAATACGTGAAGCATTTTTGCTTGTGATTCGTTTTTAAGATCCTTGCCGCAGACGGAGGAGTATGAAATTACAGTTATAGTTATAGTTGATGTAGAGAACGATTGCGCAATGCTAATATTTTTAACCGACTTCCCAAAGAAAAGAGGTTATCTATTCGTCACGTATATATTTTTTTCAAATAATGCATAAAACATACATCTAATCAACTAAAAACACATTACACGCACTACCTTGCATTTGACACAAACACATAAACAATAAACGAAAACTTTTAATGTCTTACTATGAAAACACATAAGGTCAAAAACGACAGATATCTTTGTCAAAATACCCGCTATTGCTTTCAAGTGCAGTTTAGCTAACCGAACCTCTTTTTACCGCTAACGGGTGCGTTCAATATAACTTGAAAATTATTTAAAATTTATTTGAATTTGAGAATTATTAGTGCTCTTTTGGACAATAAGTTTAGTTTTTAACTTAAATTTCGGTCGAATTTCCACCGTTGCGACTGGTGACTTGTCTAAAAGTTACTAATAGGTACTCAGGATTTCGTATATCAACCTTTACATTATGCATTTCAATGTACTAGTATGTAAAGGTAATAAAATATATGTGGGTAAGGTAAACGAGTACCTCAAGTGTGTAAGTACATATTATTATGCCCACACAAATACCTGTTTTCCGTCTTTACTCGCATAATAGGCTTCTAACAAACAAAATTAATTCCCGCCAAGGCTTTGTTGGTATAAACCACATTATTGTAAACATAAGGTCTAATACTTGACCGCGATTTACCTACTTATTTTTTCAATGATATTAAGTCAATAAGTTATTATGATTATTTCTATTCATGCGTGTAAGATTTGTTTGGAGAGGGATTTGCAGAAGGGGGATGTCTAACTGCGGCGGAGAAATAATGTGCCGCTTGGTTTTTTTTTTTTTTATTTGACTGAAGTAGCAAACGAGCATGCAGTCCACCTGATGGTAAGTGGTCACTGCCGCTTATGGACATCTGTAATCAACTTCATACAGAACATGGGTTCTATCTGAAGTCAAACTCAGATGCTTTGCTACTCCCGAGGACTATGATGGTCGCCTCATGTAAAAGTGTGCCGGCAACCACACCCTTCCATCTCGCGCAAGAAATGCTTCACGCTAGAAATAGGTTCTACCACCTTCCTAACCGGTTACTGAACTGTTTTCTTACCTGATACAAAGTTGCTCGTCGTCATTCTTTTTTCGCCTTTCTTAAGGAAGGATGGAAGTATGCAGATCTTCGAACCCTCCCTTTCCGCCATATACGCCAATTTTATTAGTATTGATTTCCCGTTACAGAAAGATATTAAACAGCTTCTTTCAAAAATGGTTATTTAACAGGTAAATTTCAAACTAATCCGTCCGCGGCAAGTTACTTGAATATGCATCACAAGTTTTGCTTCACGTATTAATATAATAATGTTGTGCAGATTTGAAATATGTACCCATTTATCATTTGAATGATCGCGCCTCTTACTTGTGGATGTGAATATTTTCTGAGCCATCAATCTTCTTTCATCTTGCATTTATTTTTAATCGTCTTAGATTAATTATGAATTGTTGATGCCTAAGTAGGTACGTCGAGTGTATTTGTGTTTCCTTTTATCATGTTAATATAATATGAAATAAATGTAAATTGATCCACCCACAGTATTAGTAATGACATACTTACCTAAATCCGTATTATTTTATCAGTAGTGTAAGCTTTTCCCGCAGCTTCACTTGCTTGGATGACTTTTAGTACCTGCAATAAAGGGCAGTCTATGGCATCTCAGTACACGGGATTGACAACGAGTTTTTTTTGTTCTCGAGGGAGAAACCTTCACGTACCTGACGCCGTGGGAACGACGTAGGGCTATGTGGGATTTTTACCGAACTAAAGGTGGCCGTCCTCAGCGCTACAAAGAGGACTGCAGGATCTCCAAAGGAACGCAACCGAAGTCCTCTGAACGGGAGGAGCCCGATGAGGCATCGGGCTCCTCCCAGGTGAGCGGCTTTGCCCACCGCTCCGACTGGTCTTTACAAAAGACCGCGCATACCGCCGTCCTTCCCGGGGTTGTCAGATCGAACGGTTCGAGCTCCCACTCTAGCCGCCCGCAACCCCGTAAGCCTCTTTTAGTCGCCTCTTACGACAGGTAGAGGGTAACGTAGCTCTATTCTGGTACCGAAATACAATACAGGGACGGGACAACAACAGCTGTGATTGATTTCAGATAGAACCCCTGTTCTGTATGAAATTGTCTACCGATATTATTGAACGGCTTATGGCGTAGCTCTTGCTATCCTGAGAAAATAACTACTTCCAGCAGATATATTAAGGAATAGTTAATTTATAACGCTTTAAGCTTTTTGTATGTACCTATTACACCGAAGTCAAGACGATTTCAGAGTATTAGATTTCTTTATATTTACATATGAATTACATAGCAAGGTACTCAAATATTGCATGCCACGGACGTAACAAAGTTAGGTGAAAGTTTATATTTATCTTTCAAATTGTCAATTCTCACATGTTTAGCACATATGAAAAAGTTACAAATGTTATGTATTTACTGGTGAATAAAAACTAACGGTTTATATGACAGGTCGTTGTGTTTAGGAATTTATCAATTAGAACCTATATAAAATGCAAGTAGGAATAAAGGGTAATACAATGCTAAAGAGCAGTGATAGCCTTATGGTTGAAACTTGCCCTCTAATTCGGGAGGTCCGAGGTTCAAACCCAGGCACGCACCACTGATTTATGTCCGTATCAGAAATTAAATATCACTGCTTTTCGGTAAAGAAAAACATCTTGAGGAAACCTACACACCCGAGAGTTCTTTAAAAAAAAAGTCCACCAATTCGCACTTGGCTCGCACAGCGCGGTGGACTATGGCCTAAAACTCTCTTATTCTGAGAGAAGACCCGTATCCAACAGTTGGACAATAATAGGTTGTAATATAATAATTTCAAATACACAAATTAACTGATAAAATTTCCAAAAAAGCAGCATCGCATCCTGTACTCCTTCTCTATATAAACTAAATCCATGCCAAGTTTCTTACTCCTCCGTCGCGTATTTTACCTTACAAAATGACCCCAAGTTTTTACTTCACATATTAATATAGAATATATATAGAGGTCTGTTGTGCAGATTTGAAATATGTAGCCATTTATCCATTAGCCATTATTTACTTGTAATATAATAATTTAAATACTCAAATTAACTGATAATACTTACAAAAAAGTATACTTTTTTATAACTAATTCTCACTCTGTTTAAAACGTAACGGGTACTCGCGGTTTTTTATTATTTTTTGCCGATGTTATTCTGAGTTTCCCCATTTTTTTTAAAGTTTACTCTCAGTTCAGATAATTTCAAATAGTTTGGACAAAGATAGACTTTTCCAAATGTAGGTATTTGATATTACCTGTCAGATTATTTGTCATTAATCACTTCACTGGAATACAACCTTATCTCGTACTAAAGCTTATTTATGCGTATATCCTTTAGAGGTTAGTCAAATATATCATACCAGAAAAACTAGATTTTAGATAGACAGGCTTAACGTCTTTTAAAATCTGGTTTCGTTCGTGCTACCAAAACTAGAATGAATTATAGACCTAGCCTAGTTTCTAAATGATTTCACTGCTAAATTACCAGACTTAGAAATCGACGTTCAGTAAGTCTTATTGTTAGTGTAATAATAGCTTTAAGTCAAGGAGCTTAATATATCGCTTTTATGTGTAATATAGCAGCATTTCATCATGCAATTCATCTGATGTTAAGCGGTCAGTGCCGCTCCTTGTCTCTAATTCTTTACCTGATGTCGATTACTGATGCGTTGCCACTCCTATAGAGTAAGATAGTTGCCTGTGAATACTCGTTTATTAATTTAGTATTAAAAAATGATACTTATGTTTGTTTTGAAAATTAGGAACGATATTTGATCTATTGTCTAGGTCTATTTGATTTGGTTAGAATTAGAGTAGTTTGGTTAGAATACCGTTAGAAAATTAGACTTTATCACTTTTAACTAGAGGCCATACCCTGCCTCTGAAACGTGATATAAGTCTAATTTTGAAATAATTATGAAAAGTGAAAATCAGGTTTTTGTGAAATTTACTTTCCATACAAACTTTGAGTAAAATGGATTTATTTCGAAAGCGCTCCGTTTTATCAACATGTTAGGTAGAATTGAGTGAAATTTGCAAAAATCTGACTTATGCCCGTTTGCACTTGGGGCACAGTAACCCTGTACGGGTATTTGTGTAACTACTTAACTTTAGTACTACACACAAATTTGCTAACATCTACTTACCTAGATCTTAGGACCAAGGATAAGAAGCCGTCTCTACGTACAGTCACGAGCAATAAGATTGGCAAAGGTATCTGACCCAAGAAGGAGTTCAATAATATCTGACTACACAAACGCAGCAAAAATATCTGACATTGAAAGGCAGCATAATGCAGTAGCGTCAAAATTATGTACATGAACGTCAAATCACATATTTTTTTCTCTATTATTTCAAACTAATTTCCTCTATAAGATCAGTCACATATGTACAGCCGTTGTTTACTACAAGGGCAGTGTTGTACTTTCGTTGAACTTTGCAACGTATTGTTATATTTCACACCAAGTCTCGAACTTTTCGGGCGGTTCTTGCGTATAAGAGGTACTCATCTTTGTACGTAGCGTAAATGAAATATGTACGTCAATTTGTAAAGCTTTAATCATTTGGATAAGTTATAAAACGACGCTTCACCGGAACAATTTATATATTGGGTGTAGATTTTTTTGTGAATTTTATATTATGTTTCAATATTTCGAAACACACGGTAAATGCGGACGAATTTATTTATTTAGTAAATCTCTATTGACCATAGAAAACAATGGACAAAATGCGGACTTAATTAATAGCATTTTCTGCCAGTCAACCTTAGGGGAGTGCAGAGAAAATTGAAGACGGTACAAAAAAACCTAAATAAATAAAGGAAATTAAAATAAAAGAAAGATACGTAAGTGAGAGAGAGAAAAAAGGATATCTATATATAAATTACATAAATAGCTAATATACATGTTACTATATATTAACGAAAGAAGTAAATACTTTGAACGAACTTTGAATAAATACAAAGTGATACATATATAGTGGCTTAATTATAAACTAGTCACCCGTAGCATCGGCCGAAATTCGACCGTAATTTAAATTAAAAATCAAATGTCATCTGACATTCTTGACGTTGGTTCTTTTCATTTTCATTTACTAAGTACATATGTGTTTGTGACAAATGCAAGGCAGTGTGTGTAATGTGTTTTTAGTTGATTTTATGTATGAAAAATGCATTATTTGAAAAAAATATTAACATTCTGCACTCCTTCTCTACGTCCACTATAACCGTGCAAAATTTCATACTAATCCGTCCGCGGCATATTACTTAAAAATCCGTCACAAATTTTTGCTTCACGTATTAATATATAGATAAGTTTGAGATAGTTAGCACAAACTTTCTTTTTAAAGGAATATTTGGAGCATAGTCAGCTGACGAAGGGACAGACGACTTACGTTTTATAGTCCCTTTGTATGAAACCAAAAAAGATAGTCCATTCGAGGAGTTAAACGCGAGCAAAGCTGGTAGATAAGATTTCGTGCGAACTTTCTCCGTGGAACCGGTATATCAAAATGCGCCAATATTTTGCTACCGATTGCTGAATTTTGGACCACTTTCAACAAACCTTCTCTTTGCTAATTAAGTTTTGCGTTAAGTCAAGACAAGAATGACAAGTCGAAGGAAGTGTAGCAAATTAACGAAAGTATGCGGTATATAACTGGTTTAAGCCAAAAAGGATTGACGCTCGCAATATGTATACATATTTTATCTACGAATAAATTATTTGACTAGAAGGAAGAAAACGACAAAGCCGTGTAATGAAATAATTATCGATGAATATTTATTAAGTTCGACACGTTAGCCCCATCTCACATAACCAACACGTCTGTGAGCGCTGGGGCTGCAGCCGATCATGCCCAAGTTTTGAAGCGCCGCAAATACAGTAATCTGTTAGACAATTATGTGTTTGCGGCGCTTGCAATAGAAACCATGGGTCCATGGTCATCTGACATGAAAATATTCATGTCAGATATTTCGACCAGACTTGTTGAAGCTTCCGGAGACCAAAAAGCTGGCGGCTACTTTGCACAACAATTGAGTCTCTCGATACAGCAAGGTAATGCCGCCAGTGTTTTGGGAACCAGTGATTTTAATGCAATTTTTTTAATAGATAGAGTGATTCAAGAGGATGGTTTTTATGTTTAAGACATGTATAAAAAATAGTGGAGAAACACTGATAATGTTAGATTTTTGATTTTTAGACGGAACGAAGTTCACCGTGTCAGCTAGTTTTTTTATAGATGGTACAGAACCCTTTGCGCGTGAGTACAACTCGTACTTAGTTTTTATGTATTATCTCTGGTTTTAAGCTGTCATAAAATTGTAACCGTCAGTAATGGAAATAAAGTTCTACCTGACATCAAACTTCTAACTTCGAGGAGTGTTGAAGTCATAAATTACCTGACTATTGTCGATTGGGTAGGGTTTTTACCTGAGGTACATTTAAAAGATCCCTTTTTGAAAAGATGCTGTGGGTAATTTTTATTGTTGCCACATTTTTTTTTTGTAGATAGCAGGTAGATATAAGATTATCTGCTCGCATTTCTTAGGACCAATAACTTTTCGGTGGAATATTTTCATTCAATATACTTAATATATTTAATTCAAAATACTTATTTATATTCTTAATTTAAAAGTCACATGTAAGTGTAGTTCGACCGGGGAAGTACCACCGCCACACCTGTTTCTAGCGTGAAGCATTTTTTTCCGTTTCGATGGAAGGGTGTGGTTGCCGGCACAGTTTTATATGAGGCGACCATCATAGTTGTCGGGAGTAGGAACGCATCTATGATTGACTTGAGATAGAACCCATATTCTGTATGAAGTTGCTTACAGATGTCCATAGGCGGCAGTGACCACTTACCATCAGGTGGACTGCATGTTCGTTTGCTACTTCAATCAGATAAAAAAGAACATGAACTTTCATTACCATGTAAAAAACATGATTGTAATTATATAAAAAAAAAATAAAAAAATGGATATAAATGAGAAAAAAGACAAACCCGCTGAGTTTCTTGCCGGATCTTCTCAGTTGAGGTCGTGTTCCAATCCGGTGGTAGTGTAAGAAAAAAAATGTAACTGACAATTTGTAAGTGCCCCCGTAGGCCTATACAAAATAAAGACATTTCATTTCATGACTTCTGTGAAAGTATCATAGACAAAAAACCTACTTTTCTCGCATTTCTTAAGGGCCACTCATCTTTTTTCGAATCGAGCGATTGTTAACAATTTTACGTGTCGTAAAATTTTATTACCACCCAAAATTACACCACAAATGACAATTCAGTAGAAACCCGTGTCAGAGAAATAACAATAGAGTAAAAGTTACTATGGTTCCAGATAACGAAGCTGTAATGTTTTGGTACAATAATTTGGAAATTATGTGGTCTATTGTTTCTAGATTGTACTTTATAACGAAAGTTCTCGTTCGCTCGTGAACTATTTTCCCACTGCTGGGCACGGGTCTTTTCTCAGAATGAGAGTTTTAGGCCAGAGTCCACCGCGCTGGCGAACTGTGAATTGGTGGACTTCACACACCTCCGAGAAGTTTTTTAAATTAATATTAATATTATATTCCTATACCTACAATAATATCTTTTATTATTATTAATATGATATTCCTAATAGGTACTGACACGTATTTCCTGGTCACTCTAACACTGAATTGT
The DNA here is from genome assembly GCA_949699795.1 of Spicauda simplicius. Lineage (NCBI taxonomy): Eukaryota > Metazoa > Arthropoda > Insecta > Lepidoptera > Hesperiidae > Spicauda > Spicauda simplicius. The sequence continues at coordinate 11,400,866 of OX453077.1, read as the reverse complement.
TTTTATTACATGTATTATAAATACTTTTATCTATATATTAATACGTGAAGCAAAAACTTGTGATTCGTTTTTAAGATACTTGCCGTGGACGGAGGAGGATGAAATTATGCTCGATTACAGTTGATGTAGAGAAGGATTACCAAATGCTAATAGATTTTTCAAATAATGCATAAAACATACCTGATATCAATTAGAAACATTACACACACTACCTATCATTTTATACAAACACATAGATAATAAACGAAATAAAACGTTCAATGACTACGAAAACACATAACGTCAAAAATGTCAGATGTCTTTATACGCTTTGTTTTTCAATGCAGCTTAGTTAAATAAAACCTCTTTTTACCAGTAACGGGTGATTTTAATCAACAAAATCAATATATTTTTAATTGAGTAATATTCGTGCTAGTTTGGACAATATGAAGTTTAGTTTTTTAATTAAAATTTCGGTCGAATTTCGACCGTTGCGACGAGTGATTAGTATTTATTACTCGTTGCTTTGTTCATTTATAAATACTTATATGCTTAAATCAAGTGAAACCGGGTTCGCCACGAACTCACGGTGGTACGGCCCTCGCACTTTCCTGCAATAGAAAAACCATAACGCAATTTCAAACAAGTTGACGTTGAATTTCGATATTTGTAGAGAGCGGGCCACGGGTGGAACAGTTTCGGCTATACCAATATTGGTAGATTCGGACGTGGATACGAAAGTTTGTACTACCATAACGCCATAAGTTTCACAAACAAACTACCTAAGTATTATGCTTTTATCTGACTTGCGTCTTAGCGTAGCGGCTATTCGATATGTATTATGTTGTAGGGTTGCCATCTTACTCAAGTTTACCAACTCTCAAAAATGTAGCTCTCTAAAGCCTTCATAAAAAAACCCTAAAATCCCCACAATGAATCGGAATTAATGGCAACCTGCGTCAAGTGTCGTACATGATCTTTTTTCAGGTATGATCATGTAACCTGGCAGGCGATTTCCCTTTAAAAGCACCTATATGTTGAATTAAAAAAAAATGTCGTAAAGTACCCCTGAAAATAGAACACCCCTAAAACAACCCCATCCTACTTTTTAATCCCCTAAATTTGAGGGAAAATCTCCTAACTTGGCAACCCTGATCTTACTAAACAATCGGACTTGGCGCTGTACTAGGCGGAACCTTTCGACCTAAGAGGACCTAATCTTTATAGCCAAGAGTTACCTGTTACAAAACTGGTCTAAAGTTTTAAATGTAGACATAACATTTATAATAAATAAAACTATGTTAAATATTATTCTTATTTATTTAATCACAGTCTCAATACTATTGCGCAACAAGCCACGTTTTTACTGAAACGCCTACCAAAAGCCGGACCGGCCGGACACGACAGAAAAAAGCCGGACTGATAACAACCCTAATTTTGAGTGGTCGGGACTAGATAGAGCGGTCAATGCCGCATTAAAAATTAACTCCGTTTAACTCGAAAAGTTATCAAAAGATCCATGTGAATATTTTAAACGAGTGTGTTACATATATTTAGTTCTTACTTATCCACGAGATACATCGTTTTCTCCATTCGTGTCATCATCGTCAACCAATTATAGTCCCACTACTGGGCATGGGTCTTCTCACGGAATGAGAGAGTTTCAAGCCATAGTCCACCGCACTGGCCAAGTGCGAATTGGTGGACTTCACACACTTCCGAGAACTTTTTTTAAGAACACTCGGGCGTGTAGGTTTTTTCCACGATGTATTCCTTCATCGAAAAGCAGCGGTAATTTCTAATACGCACATGAATCAGTGGTGCGTGCCTGGGTTTGAACCTCGGACCTCCCGATTGAGACGGTAAGTTCGAACCATTAGGCTATGTCTGTTCTATTCCCACTCCATTCGTATAAAACATATGAATTACTTCAGACCGAATCACATCGAAATATGTATATCCAGATTTGCCTAATGAATGTGTAAAATAGTCAACAGCTTAGTACAATAGTAACCTAGAACATTGTCAAATATATTCACTGTGCAAGATTGCACAGAAGGAAAATTATAGGTAATGACAATAGTGGTTGCTAAATTAAGTTCATTTTCTAGGGAGATTGTAAGCCTTAGAGGTGAAATTGGAGCGCTTTGGAAAGGTCAAAGAAAGAAAGTGAAAATGTAGTTGTTGGAATTAGGGGTCAGGGGTTCAAATCCTAGATATGCACTTCAGATCATCGGCCGCTACAATCGTATTAAAAATTACTTAGGTGTAACATGCTTCAAGGATGAAGGAGAGTATCGTGAGGAAACAAGTCGTCGTCAACCCATTATTGTCCCACTGTTGGGCACGGGTCTTCTCTCAGATTGAGAGTTAGGCCATAGTCCGCCGCGCTGGCCACGTGCGAATTGGTGGACTTCACACACCTCCGAGAACTTTTTTTTACTTTTTAATGAACTCTCGGGTGTGTAGGTTTCCTCACGATGTTTTCTTTCACCGAAAAGCAGTGACAATTAATTTCTAATGCGCATATAATTTTTTAACCTCGGAACTCCCGATCGAAATGGCAAGTTTCAACCATCAACACCAACTGCAGTTACCGAATAAGGAGTATATCCAGTAGTGGATTCAGTGGATGAATAAGGCAGGTTCCTTTGCGTTTTTTTTTTGACTGTTACAACATTTAGCAAAAAGCGTACATGACTTTTAAAATTTAAAAAGCGTGTGAGGTCGTGTGTGAATCCATCACAGTAGTCATTTTAGATACCTGTCTGGATTTTAGACGTTTTAAATCTTTCGTGATTTTACTCATAGGTTCGTAACGGAAACATTTAATCATATTTCATGCCATATAGTCAAGTAATTGTACCTAGCTCCTCTGGTAAGGTGTAATTACGTTCCTTACTCGGATATTAATGTCTGGCTGAGCCAATGCATCGGTAGGCGGGTCTGCCAATAATGATGAACGTTAAGGATGCGGTTGTCAACATTGCCGTGTAGATTTTTGAGTCTTGATGGGAGACATGCGGTATTCCACTCATTAATAATTTTATAGTACTTAGAAAGGTAGGAGTATTTCTTTTCTTTCTTTTTATCTAATTGAAGTAGCAAACGAGCATGCAGTCCACCTGATGGTAAGTGTCACTGCCGCCCATGCACATCTGTAATCAACTACATACAGAACAAGGGTTTCATCTGAAGTCAATCACAGATGCGTTGCTACTCCCGAGGACTATGATGGTCGCCTCATGTGTAAAGTGTGCCGGCAACCACACCCTTCCATCGAAACGCAAGAAATGCTTCACGCTAGAAATAGGTGAGGCGGTGGTACTTCCCCGGTCGAACTACACTGGTTCTACCACCTTGAGAACTTATCCGAAACTTTCTTTTATCTGATTGAAGTAGCAAGCCAGAGCATGCCTACCTGTTGGTAAGTGGTCACTAGCGCCCATGGACATCTGTAAACAACTTGATATAGAACAAGAGTTCTATCTGAATTCAATCACAGATGCGTTGCGACTCCTGAGGACTAAAATTGTCGCCTCGTATAAAAGTGTGTCAGCAACCATGAACTTACCTCAGATAGAATTATAATTTTATTTAGGGTTGGTTACAGACGTACATGGGCAGCGCTTCCCACTTACCATAAGGTGGACTACATACTCGTTTATTGATTTCATATTATGAAAGAAACGACTACAAACAATTTTTGATATGTTTTTTTACGATTTTGGAGTACGTCTCAAAATCTTAAGGAAGATAATAAATCTATCCAAAACACGTCATGATAACAGTGCAGCTACTAAATAGTCATACAACTAACTTGTCCAAAATTAAACGAGAACTGTAATTTTAATTTATATTAATATTTTTTTTTTCAAATGGTTTTTCAAATTATCAAGTCAGTGGTAATTAAAATCAAGGTCGTACTCGTAACGTATATAACGAAGAGGAAGTGTGACGTCAGGTCAGGATGGTCGAGGTCTTCATTACTGTCCATTCTTGAAGATTTCAAGTAAAACACAGGAGTTACTCTTCTTGGATTTATTCACAATTGTGGAGGTCCGATCGCTTCGACGGTTAAACAAGAATCTTTTTCTACCGGCGTTCGCTCGCCTTTTTATAACAATGTTTGGTGGTGTGACAATAACAAATTTATGGAGGGTAAACTAAATTACAATTCTAAAAATCATTAAATGTTGCTAATTCAATAAACAAACAATTTTCGATCTTTAAACTAACTAAAATAATTATTATCGGCGACGTGTTTTTCATAAATACGCGGTGTCGCGCCGACATATATCTCAGGTTGGGAATCTCAGCTCGTGCCTGGGAAATAAACGTTACGCGCATTATTCATCTCGAGGCGATGTCTATGAGCGCGATCCTGTGATTAGGAATTTCTTTCGTGTCTAGTCGATAACTTTTGCTACTTTATGGTACGTGAAAGATATCACGAGATTATGTGAAAGTCCTGGCGTTGGCTATGGGTGGGTTTAATCGGCATAACAATTTAGTTCCTTGGTCACTTGTGGCAATAGATACATAAATATCTCTGTTTTCCGTTCAATCACTTGGCTATCGGTGAGCCTTATGGACTTGGTATTTCACCTTTGCTTCGATAGTTTCCGTGGTCACCACAATTTATATTATCTTTATTCGTCTTTGTTGATGTTTTCTTTAAAATATCTGTATAAAACGAGTATTGTTGAAACGTTAAAATATAGAAAAAATCTAATGCAGTCATGAGTACTGCCAGCAGAAGTAAAAATACATTAGAAAAGCAACAAAAATACTTACTTACTGCGATGGCGCAACGACCCTAAATGCGTCTCAGCCTCCGATACTAAGAGACACTACTTCGGCCTGTCGCCATCTCCAGCCAGTTATCTGCCTGAAGCTCGTGCAGGTCCTTCATGACTTCATCCTTCCAGTGATACCTGGGACGGCCGACTAGGCGACTCAAAATAAATTATGTCATCATCTGATACCACTTCGACTACCATAACCGCCACAATATTTATAGCTTTGAGTATGGTAAGTAAACAGCACTTTGATGACGCGAACGTCACGATCCATTCGAAATCCATTCATCGCACCTAAAGAACTTTTCACTTCAAAAGGTGTTTACTCTGTTATAGCATCTGAGCTAAGCCGAAATACCTAATAATACGTATAAGTTTGACCAAGTCAAGTTAATTATCTATGATAGTAAATCTTCGTATCGTAATATTCAAAAACATTTAAGAGTGAAAAATGATATAACATTTGAATTAATGATGAGTAATTTGGAATTCTTTTTCATTAAAGAATACCCTAAGAAACTAAACTTATACTTTACTATTTGACCCGGCTAACTTCATTCCGCCTAAACCTCAAAAATCTGAAATTATCAGTGTACCTCCTCTATATTATGCATGAAAATGAAAATGAAAATGTAAATGAAAATATTCTTTATTAACTAAATAGACTTATTACAGGTGAAGTACAAGTTAAGTTAAGTAAATGTTAAGTTAAATGCATATATTATACATAAAAACTTTCCTCTTGAATCACTCTATCTAATAAAAAAATTGCATTAGCGTAGTTTTAAAAATCCATAGCGTAGTTTTAAAGATCTAAGCGACAGGGACAGACAGCGAGAAGTGACTTTGTGTTATACTATGTAGTGATAAGTTCCGCATTTCGATATTTTCTCTCTACGTAATTAATGAAATTCTTGGAATTTTAATGAACTAGTTCCCAATTCACTAACCAAAAAAAATTAATTATATACGGTTACGAACATAATAATATTAATTATATAAGTATATGTTTTTCCACCTTATGTTCCGTATGTTTAAAACGTGCATTTAAGATTTTATTCTCATTTACTGTATTCCTTCCAATTACAAGCACTTAAATTGTGTTATCTTTTAATCGTTTTTTATACGGAAACTTTTAACTTCAACACTTAGTATAAAACAGTAGGCCCCGTTAATACTTAAATGTTATGTTGATAAAAGGAAAAAGCTTTTATATAACTGGCCAAGTGGCAGTCGAACTTGCACGGTGGGTTCTGTACAACCCAATTTTGAACATTTTTGGTTTTAGTTTTTGTTATCGTTGCCACTATAGAAGTATGTGGCACATAGAATAAAATGTACATAATAGGAAATTATTAAATACTTAGTGTGAAACAAGTGTGTTCGCGTTTTGGGCAGTTTCCTAAAGCGGTTATAAAAGGAACGTAACATTAATGTTTATCCTGTGACTACATAATTAGGAATAAAAAATATAATAATAAAATTTACAATAATATAATAAAATTTATAATAGAATAACAAAAATTATAAAAATAATGAAAATTAAAAAAAAGATAGTGCTAATTATTTTTATTTAACTAAATTTGATGTAATTTAATTTCGATCCCTATCAAGTGTCTACCTAAAGCGATTCAAAAGATAGAACCCTGTGACAAACGAACAAATAACTTGTCCTTAGGATACCATTTTTGCCATTTGAATACGGAACCCCAAAAATACGTGCCAGCACTTACGCAAATGCCTTTGATAATTTCCGGTGTAGTACGTATGAAAGTACGCGTAAATTTTCATTAAAAATGTTAATATGCGTACATAAATCACGTAACAATGCTAATCTCTGAAACCACTCAACCGAATTTAATGAAGTTTTGAAAGTATATATAAGCAGTGTTACGATTGTGACTCGGCCTTGTAATACGGGGTCCGAGGTTCGAAACCCAGGTACCACTGATTTTTCTATAATTGTGTATGGTATTGGAATGACGTAATTATCACATTACGGTAAAAAAAATCATTTTTGGGAAACGTACAGGTGATAAAGTCTACTAATGTGCACTTTTTTTAGTACGGTGGACAATGACATAAAGGTCTTAGGATTGACAACTACAACAATATATTAGACTTGGGCATTATAACATAGAACAGTTAATGTATTTCATTATAAATTTCTAACAACAACAATCATTGTTTATTTTCAACAAATAATGTTGTAATATTTATTATTTATATTCGTATGCGTCGGTTCGACAGGAGACAGGACTAGCAGACTCAGCCGACAGGCCGACACTAGCCGACAATGACTTTGTATTGTATTAACTCAAGGTCAAAAAATAACGGCGAAATTCACATCGTAGAATGTATGGTTACTCCCAGCTAGCGATGATCCGAGTAACACTCTTTACAAGTCGAGTTACTCGAACAAATGTAACAGTTTATTCGAGTTGCAACTCGACTTTACTCGGTGTCAAAAATCCCACGCAAAGGCAACAATGTCTTTACAACTCGAGTTTCACTGAGTAATGTATGATTCGAGTAACTCGGTAAAGTGTTACTCGAACAACAAGTCGATAGACGGCGAGTTGCCGATGCGACGAATTTTACTCAACGAGTGAATTGATTCGATGCGACGATGAGCCGACGACACGACGAGTAACGAACCACCCACTAAACAGTGGGGATGGTAAATATCTTTTACACTTGTATATACAATTATAATGTTTTTATTAACATTTTAATATTATATATAAATGTTAAGGATCCGGGAGGTATTCCACTTCCTAGAGAATTAAAGAGTAAAGAGGGTACCCCTCGAGGCCCGAAATTCCCTACCCACCGCCCTTATGTTGACATTGCCTTAGCTTAAGAGAGTCCCGGAGGGTAAGACGTCCCCTATACGTACGACGAGTAAGACGAGTCTGAAGCTAAGTCGGCCGACGTACTCGAGTTCATAAAAGTGCAAGTCGACTAACTCGAGTAAATTTACTCGACCTGACCATGGTTATTCCACTAGTATGGCTGAGTAGTTTGGCTGCTTTTGGAACTGTAGATAGTATGGTTGTTGTGATAAAGTCTGCTCAAGCAACCTTTACAAAAAAGACTAAACATAAAATCCCCCAATTTTACCTACCTCAGATTATATCAGTGCGTAAATCATTTATATTGTACCAGATCAATTCCGCGGTTCCGTCAAATTTTTAAAATTCATTAATTATGGAAAAATATACATGTGTGTGTAACACTTTAGTAATTTTACATTTCCAAACAAACAAGAGAACATCTATATTCCGTGGCTGGTACCATCTTATTAAGCGTTGTCGAAACGCCAGTAGCAAGAGGTCCCGCTCTTCCTTATCATATAGTATGTATGTATGTTACTATCTAAATACAGTATTCTTATTATTATCAATACATCCATTGTGTTAACCTAGATCATAAACTATTTGTGCCGAATTTCAGCGAAATCTGACTAGTAGTTTTGCGTAAAAGACAAGCAACACTCTTCTTCACAATCATACGCATTTCGATCCATCTATCCATCAGCAGTTGTAGGTCCATTGCTGGACATAGTCCTCCCCTAATCAGGGGCACTCCAACCGGTCCTGTGGAATCTGAATCCTACGGTTTCCCGCTTCTTCTGGTCATCAGTCCACCTGGTGGGGGGAGAGCCGACCTTTCTTTTCATTTCCCATTTATAATCGCATTTATCTTATATATAAAATTCTCGTATCTCAATGTTAGTTCCCGTACTCTTTCGAAACGGCTTGACCGATTCTCATGAAATTTGTGAGCATATTAAATAGGTCTGAGAATCGGCCAATATCTATTTTTTTATACCCCTTAGTGATAAGGGTTGTCCGCACTTAACATTTTTTTTAATATGGCACAGCAACGTTTGGCGGGTCAGCTAGTACTAATATAATAACACCTATTCCAGAATCTTCTCCTTATAACGCTAGAGTAGCAGAACCAAACTCGATCTAACTTAATTGTAACTTAGTGACTGCGTTGGAACTGTTCTTGATTATCTATGTTATTTAAAAATAAAACTTCTTTGAGTCGAAACTCACTTTATTGTATAGTAGCTCAATACGTAGATCATTTGTTAAACTTTTTCAGATTGACCATCTATCCATTACAATATAAATTGAACATCTCAATCGTTTTTGAATGCTCTATCCTAATCCGAAATCTCATCGGCGTCTGACTTCTGTTATTTGTTTATTGGTTTTTTATCTAAAGAAGGCATCATAATTTTAGTTATCTGTTATTTTAGTTATCGACTTATTTACGACGATAATTTGATGAGCCGCGTGGCAAAGCGGCCACCATATCGGTTTGATACGCGATGTGTTCGGAGTTTGGTTCCCGGTGAGACAGACATTATGAATTTAGATGTCCGTTCTGAGTCTGGGTTTGCGTGTGTGTTCACGGTACCCGCGACACAGAAGAATATCCTGTTTAATATTATAGGATGTCTTAATGAGCGTTAAACTAAGTTAGCAAATTTTTCTAGTTTTAAGAATGGTGAAGCAGAATATGTTAGGACAATTCTTTATTTATCCCACTGTTGGGAAAAGGGTCTTCCGCATTTTTGAGAATCTTAAACCACATTAAACCGCGCTACTTCTTTGGAGATTTAATCTAGTAGATACTTACTCGGTTAGTCGCTAGGTTGGCTCGCCAACCCATATTCAATGTTTTGATATTATTTCAATACAAAAATAATTTATCATAATAAGTTATCATATTTTTTAACTTATTTATTTGCAATCGCAATGAAGCTTTAAGACCTCTGACAAACAAAAAAACTTTTTTCCTTTTACTGTTACAAAGTTTATCGCACTTAATATATTTTCGGTTTCTTAAAGCATACAATATTTAAAAACTGCTAAATGACGTTAAAAGTATAATTAAACGAAAATTATCAAACTAACTAAAGTAAATTATTATCATTTGAAGTAAATTATAAAATTGAAAGAAAAACATCTTATAAAAATAACTAAATTCAAATTCATTAAAAGCACATTGAATTTAAAATTCTTAATTTAATTTTCTCATTTGTTGTATTTTAACAATTTAAATTTTGGCAGCCAATGTATCTTTTATTTAAATTTTACTATATTATTTGAGCACGCTGTGATTATCTTATAATCATAAGTACAGTTAGAAATAAAATTGTTAAATCGAATTATTACACGACATAACTTTGTTACTGTTACTTGTGTTTCTAATCCAATTAATAAATAGATAAAATGTATGAATATTTAAATCGGACGGTTTATACGATATCCGAAGTGGCCTGTCACTTTCGACTCGACTTTTTGTTTGCGAAACCGATCGTGATGCAACAAGTGCAATAGCCTATTGACATAGATACACCATAATGGGTTGCGTAAATAGTGTATACAAATTATAGTGAAATAAAAAAAAGCTTTTATAAAGAATGAATCAACGATGATGAAATTATGATGGGTTCTATGGGCTTCTATGGGCATATAAAAATGAACAGGCAACCACAGGCTTTCGCAGAAATCCAGAAAGTCCTTCATAAATGGTTGTGGCGGTGCTGCCTCTGCTGAATTCTACCACCTTGTAAAAATAAATATAATATTATTTTTACAAGTTATTACTATATATGACGACCCGCGTGGCGCAGCGGTTACCATACCGGTTTGACGCGCAATGGGTCCCGGGTTCGATTCCCGGCCAGACAGGTATCTGAATGATGAGTTTAGATTCCTGTTCTGGGTCTGGGTGTTTGTGTATTCGTCTTGTGTGTGTCCATGGTACCCACGACACCGGAGAAAATCCTACTGTGGGGCTATGAGTGTAGAAAGCGTGTTCTTTTTTTATTCTCGTTAACCCATTATTGTCCCACTGCTGGGCACGGGTCTTCCCTCAGAATGAGAGAGTTTAGGCCATAGTCCACCGCGCTGGCCAAGTGCGAATTGGTGGACATATTATATTACTATATTACGTTGATCGAAAGGATGTCAACTGAGCTTATTTTCCAGTAGTATAGAATCGATTACACTAATGTAATAAAGTTTATTAAATTGTTTTTTAATTTGTTTCATCGAAAAGTACACCTATGCGTATATAACTCTTGAAGTCGTACGACAATATCTACAGTAAAATATAGACGATTACATTTTAATCATAGGCATATACATTATACACAAATAAATTCTTCGTATACGAAATCAAAATAAAAATATAAATTTATCCTTCGATGCTATCAATAAAACAAATAAATCACAAACTAGCTCGAAATTACGAAGTGCTAAGTTCATTCAGCTCGCGGTCAATGCGCACCCCACTGCCTCGATCGCTCGCTATATACATGCTGATATTTTTTGTGAAGCTACAGTTTTACTCGACCAAATTGAGAATGTAGCATCCAAGTTTGTATTTTGTTAAAAGCAGTTATTATTGTAATTTAATAAGCAAAGCAAAGTATTAATGTAACGTGCATTCGCTTTCGTGAATACTCGCATGGTCTTAAGTATTCGCAGTTGCAAGAATTGTGCGAATTTTTTGCGATTATTAAATTGCAGTGTTTAAAAAAAAACTATTGCCAAATCTATCCAAATTGAAAATGATTAGTTTGTCGACCAAAAAAATGGTCGCCAATTCTAAATCCTCCGCCCCCCTACACCAAAAACTGAAAAAAATATCACTGACAATCGCATTCGCAAATTTCGGTGAGGGATATACGCATTCGCGAATGTTCAAATAATAAAATTCATTACTTGACTAATTTGTAATATGTTTATGAGGCAAACATTATTGTATCAAACATTTTTTACAAAGATAGATAATAAAAAATGCTTACAAAATATATATAAATAATTTCTGTACGTTATTTTAACATCTATTTATAGTAAATGAATTAAAGTGAGAAATTATAGACACGTATAGACACGTTCGATATTATCACCACTTGTAGCGCTCGTTTACAATGAAGTCTCCACAATCGCGCTCCAACAACACCTCCTCTCCTAGATGTACCACCGCTGCAGTGGAGCTGTCGTTTCCGGATTGGATACACTACGTCACCGCTGTTATGTTCTTGTTGTGGTTGGTCTTCAGCAGGCGAAGAAGCACTGTGCATTCAATCACCGTGTCATCATGATGTTAACGTATGTAATTTTTTGTACAATTATAAAAACTTAACTAACAAAAAATTGTTAAGAAACGATTTTTGAACATTTAATACCATAATCATGGTATTACAGGAAGAAAGTTATTTGAATAACTAGAGATCTCGAAATATTTCTAATGAGTTGAACTGCAAGTAACGTTTCATAATATTATTTTAGCAAGTTATTAAATACAGAAACACTTTTCATAAAATAATTTTCACGTTTGCGCATTGTTTTTCACGACACTGCACTACAATACCGTTTAGACGTCAACGAACGAACAAAATTCTTCGACAAACTAATTCATAAAAGTAAACATAGTATGGAAATATTGTAAACACAAACATAACTACATAAGGATTAGTATAATAAAATCCGTTCAGCTTTGAAACTTAAATAACTGTTCCAAATACCATGACAAACATTACACAAATACAACAACGACCATCCCATCTTGGTCGGTTAATACCGAACGCGGCAAACGCACATCACGCTGTACATGACCGATTTGCGTCACAGCTGGAGTCGCCTTGTCATTCAACCGACGCTGCGTCTTTGCGCCAGTTCAATGCTATCGAGCGAGTGAATGAGACGTGCTTTGGTTGAAGTATGGAATGTTTGCGTGACTTATCGTTTCTTTTCTTTTCTTTTATTTCATATTAAATTATATTTCAAATTAAATCATATGTCGATGAGTGACAATAATAAATTCAATACCTATTGAATTTATTATTGTCACTCATCGATTTATGAGGTATTTTAAAATCAGTATAATGTATATTTAATTTACTTTCAACCAATATAAAAATGTTTGAGTGATATGCTGCTTCGTCTTTTTTTATTTTAAATTAAAAAATATTCTATGTGGTTTGTGGTCAAAATTAAGCATTTTATTTTCGGTACATTTTTTATTCGATATTACTTAGACCAATAAAAAAAACTCGTCCTTCTTTTGTAAAGTTAAAAATGTATTTTAAAATATTATTATAATTATCAGTAATGAGTACTGAATGTAACAATTTTATAGCAAATGTTTACTACAATTGTAAGAGATTCATTGTATTTAAATCATGCATTTTTTAATAAATCCCTTTGATAAATCGAAAAAAGTAACCTTAGAACTAAAAACCTGACTGACTTACGTGAAACTTACCTGAAACGTTTTTAAAAAAACAAAACTCAAGGAAATATGATGTTGTTGAGCACTCCTACTATTTTTAAATTTGACATTTTGATGTATCTGTGTAGATAGAGTTTTTAGTTTACTCATGTTTACATTTCAATAAATGAAATGCAAACTTAAGAGAAATGAAGGCTCAACATTAATTTTGTATAAGAAATTGTACGCGGAAATTAATGCTGCACGTCTTTGAGACAAATTGCCGTACAGTAAGACTTTATCTTTGTAGTCGTCGTCAACCCATTATTGTCCCACTGCTGGGCCCCGTGCCCAGCAGTGGGACAATAATGGGTTGACTCTCAGAATGAGAAAGTTTTAGGCCATAGTCCACCGCGCTGACCAAGTGCGAATTGGTGGACTTCACACACCTCCGAGAACTTTTTTTTTTAAGAACTCTCGGGTGTGTAGGTTTCCTCACGATGTTTTCATTCACCGAAAAGCAGTGATAATTAATGCATAATACGCACATAAATCTTTGTAGAGTTGCTTGAATTTGTTTAGTTTATTTATTTGTAAATATTTTAAACAAGTTTGCATCTAAGACTTTTCTCGCAGGCGATTTTTGAATTCATACGAATACCAAAGCATCTTGTTTTCATGGCGAGTAATGTCTGTAAGATCTCTTTATGTGTAACAACAGCAGTGTTTAGACGCTGTTGTATTGAAGTTCGATAGTAGTATGTAAGGGAGTACGTGTTTTTTCCGGCTGCGGTCCTTTGGAGGTCCCGGAGATCTCTTTATAGCGCCGAGGACGGACACTGGGGAGGTTTTAGTGCGGTAAAAATCCAACATGCGTCGCTCCCACGGCGTCGGGTACCTTTTGAAGGTTTCCCTCCTCGAGAACAAAAAAAGGGAATACGTGTCCGACGCGTTCCAACTCAGTCCTCTGGAGTGGCAACGCATCCGTGGCCTGTCGTAGATAGGATTTCAATTATATCTGGAGTTGTTTAGAAATGATGGCAGTAGCAATAGTAGTAGTTTATGGCAGGTATACTGCTATAAACTACATACGTCGGATGAGCATTCGCTACTTGTTTTGTGTAACTGTCCACCAATTCGTGGCCAGCGCGGTGGACTATGGCCTAAAAACTCTCTCATTCTGAGAAAAAACCCGTGCCTAGCAGTGGGACAATAATGGGTTGTACCCCAATTTTGTGTAAAAGTACAGCTCTAATTTTATTATGCTCAACATTTTTTCAACAGTTAATTTCTTTAATGCGTAATCCACCGAAAAATGTGTAAAGAAAGGTATTTGTACCAATTTATGGCATTATTTGAAACTGCGATTTCACTTGAGCCTAACATTATTATGACTCGTAATGACATTGCTACGTATTGCTATCAAGTTACGATCAGGCGCTTTCATTCCGTTTGGTTGTTTCATCAAATCATGTGTATTTACTTCTTAAACAATACAAATATAAACACTTCATAATATTTTATATACTAAGGTGCTCTTAGATATCACTACTAGCCTTTAACATAATTATGTAACAAATGGAGATCTGATCATCGTCGTCAACCTATTATTGTCCCACTGCTAGGCACGGGTCTTCTCTCGGATTGAGAGAGTTTTAGGCCATAGCCCACCGCGCTGGCCAATTGCGAATTGGTGGACTTCACACACCTCCGAGAACTTTTTGTTTTTTTAAAGAACTCTCGGGTGTGTAAGTTTCCTCACGATGATTTCCTTCACCGAAAAGCAGTGATAATTAAATTCTAATACGCACATAAATCAGTGGTGCGTGCCTGGGTTTAAACCTAGGACCTCCCGATTGAGAGGGCAACTGTCAACCATTAGGCTATCACTGCTCATATCTGATCATAGATGTTAATAAATGAGTTTAGAAAAACGGAGATTTATTTGTAGATTGTGTGTTTATAATGTTAGTTTATCCAGCGGGAAACCGTTGGATTTAGAGGGCAAAGGACCGGTTGGAGTGGCGCCATTTCGGGGAGGCCTATGTCCAGCTGTGGACATCAAAAGGCTGATGGATGGGTAAATGTTAGTTTGACAAAATCAGACTTGTACTCGCAAAGATTTTATATTGTAATAACTTTTGATAGTGCCCTTGAAAATTAAATTAAATGAAATAGAAACGTGTTAAAACTTATAGCTCATATCCTGAGATTACATTTAATGTTTGTTTCTTTAAAAAATGTATTAGAGTTATTACAATTTAAGTTTGTGAAAAATTTTATTTAACGCAAGCGAAAGCACCGGACATCGCTAGTTTCAAATAAATCTTAGTATATCCCATTCATCAGTCTACAATATTTCGAAGCAGATACAATTTCACTTGTGCGAGCAATAAAATGAATGAATTCTAGAGTTGACACTGGTCTAGCTAGACCGACGAGTGGTCCTAGATCGGCATTTCCTATACGTCACTACCGTTTTGCTAGAAAGCTGTTTGACTGTTTTATCTTTAAGGGTTGAACTAAGTGCTTATTAGACTTCACATAAAAATCATTTTTTTTCAAGCAATATGAAGGATTATTTGCTTAATTTTAAGTAGGGTGAGTTGGCGTAATATCGGACATGGGGTAAAACCGTACGATTGAATTTTAGACTCAAGTTGGCCATTTTATTATTATGGATGATTTCATGCACTACTCTATGAAAATGATGTACTTGAATAACGTTGTCAATTTAGTAAAAAATCGGTACATTAGTATACAATTTCAATTTAACGGTTTTATCCCATGTCCGATATTACCCCAACACACCTCAACTATTGCTACTCTTGTCATATCATTTTTAAGTAAGACGTGTTTTTTGGCGAATGACGTAGAAGGCGATTGAGGGCTTTAATAAGATAGGTAGCATCTTGTGCAACATCAAATCTCAATGCGCTTACCAAAACGCACGTAAAGTATGGTAACTATTAGCAAAAAATGGATTAGAGGAGTCCAAGTCTAGTAATGTATCCTAATGGACAATGGATGATGTGTGTTGTTATCTTCATAGTATAAAACAAAGTCGCTTCTCGCTGTCTGTCCCTATGTATGCTTAGATCTTTAAAAGTACGCTACGGATTTTAATGCAGTTTTTTTAATTGATAGAGTGTTTCGAGAGGAAGGTTGTTATGTATAATACATGTATAATATAGCGGAGAAACACTGATACTTTTAGATTTTTGACTTTTTGACGTTCGCCGGGTCAGCTAGTTGAAAATAAATGAAGAACTCTACGGTCGCTGTGGAATGTTATTCAGGCTTGTGTTTTTCATTATTCACAAGTGGCTGAACAGTAATATCACAATTTTGCGTTTACTCTTGTCATGTGATGTGCAAGACCGCACCTGCAAATTTATAAAAGATATTTAATCGGGAAACTTTTATTTCTAGTAACATATTAAACACGATGTGAGAATCCGAGTAACTATACTTTTATAGAAAAAAGAACATCCTGTAAATAAAAAAACTTTTCAATCTTCAAAATCATGAAATTAAATGAAATAAAATGAAATGCCTTTATTTTGTATAGGCCTACGGGGGCACTTACAAATTGGCAGTTACATTTTTTTCTTACACTACAACCGGATCGGAACACGACCTCAAGTGAGAAGATCCGGCAAGAAACTTAGCGGGTTTGTTTTTTTGTTATTTATATCTATTTTTTTTATATAATACAATCATGTTTTTTTACATGGTAATGAAAGTTAGTAATAAACTTTTTACATGTCTTGACAGGCGGAACTTGGCGGACCTAAATAATTTTACAACTACTGTACACCTACATCATGTACCTATCCATGTTCTTGCGAAATATATATATTTTTTTATAATAATGAAATAGCAAACGAGCATGCAGTCCACCTGATGGTAAGTGGTCACCGCTGCCCATGGACATCTGTAAGCAACTTTATATAGAACATAGGTTCTATCTAAAGTCAATCACAGATGTGTTGCTACTACCGAGGACTAGGATAGTCGCCTCATATAAAAGTGTGCCGGCAACCACATCACACGCAATGAATGCTTCACGTTAGAAATAGGTGTGGCGGTGGTACCTCCCCGGTCGAACTACACTGGTTCTACCACCTTCATTTGTATTTGTATTTGTATTTCTATTAGCTCCAGTATCTTGCATTACAGTTCAATAATCGATTCAGTAGTTTTTTTATTATTTCCAACATCACCAACCCTACAGATGATTTATAGAATGAAGCGTAATGCACACTTCACATAACAGCCGTGGATTCGCGACTAGTCTCTCGCGTCTTCGTGAAAGTCCATGAATAATCGGGAAGGCATTTCCTTTCAACCACTCCTATCTGATGGTCGAATAGTCGTCGGGTTGGTTTATCTGGTCGACGAGTCGTACATCTAAATATTACAAGCTTAGAAAGTTGGCAATAAAACTATTACCGCGGACGGGCGATTAAAAGTCGTCGGTCTGATTTGTAGCAGTTATACGCTGTTTAACCTGATTAATGCAAGAATGTTAGGTTTTCTCTAGTAACAATGTTTTTGTGAATTTGAATTTGTAGATTAGATATTTAAGGGTACCTCTTGAAGCCCGAAAATCCTTCCTCACGGTATTAAACAGGAATAGATCCATAAATCATGCCTGATAGACAAATTGCTGCCATCTTTATTCGCGACCAAATACCACGTAATATGAGAAATATGCAGAATTCGTATTGCTTCTGAAGCGTGTTATTAAAGCATGATATTTTCAACGGAGAAATGAGAGTTGTTTCAGTGATAAAGTCTATGAATAAAAGGTACCTATCTTGTTGATGATTGTCGTGTTTACTTTGTACCTAATTATTTATTTTCAGTAAATTGTAATTCGTTTTTGTCAACGTTTTATTATACTGTTTTACTGTTTATACTCGAGAAAAGATTAAACAGATTCTAAGTCTGGACACGAGTGTCTTGAGTATAATGTATTAATTTTAAACGTTTTGATTGATTCGCTTTGGGCTTTTGGTGTTCAGTTGAAAATTTGTGAACAATTTTATGCTACCTTTCTGATTGTCTAGAAAATTTGAAACAAATTTCATTTACAGATGAAAATACCGAAAAATAAAAAGAAATGTTTGAAGTACCTTAAAATATGAACTAAGTAGTTTATATTCGCAGCTTTGCTAGTTTTATTTACCTTTGAAGATCTTATTGATTTGATGCGTTTCTAATCTCTACGAATTTTATGCAAACATTTCAATCACGACTTAAAGAGTTTGCGAGAGATCAATTTTCTTTAATAAGTATGAACTTCTCAATGGCGTTGTACTATTTTATATCCCATTTTATCAAAATTGGTTCAGATGTGTAAGCAATCGTTTATTTATAATTTACTACTTGACCCGGCGAACTTCGTTTCGCCTAAAAGTCAAAAATCTAAAATTATCAGTGTTACTCCACTATATTATGCAAGTATTAACCTTCGTCTTGAGTCACTCTATTTATTAAAAAAAATGCATTAAAATGCGTAGCGTAGTTTTGAAGATCTAAGCATACATAGTGGCAGCGGGAAGCGACTTTGTTTTATACTATGTAGTGAAGTTTACTTCAAAAATCTTTAGAGATTTATATTTACATAAATCAACAATTGTCGTGTGCTCAGTTCAGAAAATTACAGTTTTGAAATAACAGTCAATCGAATTTGTTCGGACATACATAATTGAATGTGTTTACAAGCTTACAGAGCTATTCATACACAAATATGTCGTCAAGTGTCAACCCAGTTGTTTGTGACAATGTCGTATGCGCACGTCAGTTTGACTGATGCTTGAGCGGAGTCTTACTGACTGCTAATTAGGTGCAGTGCGGTGCAATGAACTAACAACTTACTCGTTATTTAAGTTAACTTTATTTGATAATACTCTGATAAAGTTTAATGATTAAGTTGAAGAATTTCTCAATATAAATAGGATTATTGTCATAAATTTTTTGTAATTAGAAAAGCCAACTCTGATACAACATTTCATACTGTTGTTATAATGCAGGAACAGATGTAGCTAAACAGATGTAGGTGTTGCCACGGGAATCATTATGACGGTTCTAATGCCATCCATGGGATGACTTTTTTGACTTGATCCGACGAGATTCCAACTAAGCATGTTTAGCGTTGCCTATGCACATTTGCAGTACCAACCAAGTTATAATTAGCATTGAAGGATTGCCGCGACCGTGGTGGATGATCTCGAGTATATTTTCCTTTATTCATTAGTGAGAAACTAATTATTTCTGTTTTAAGGTGAAGAAAATCATGTCTACATGCCTTAAAGTTTTTTTACGCACAATAAAACTTTCTCCAATGTGTGTAAAACCTTCACACTTTGCCATTGTGGTGAAGTGTGGACCTAAACTCCCTTAACATGAGAGAAGACCCGTGCCCATCAGTGGGACTATAATTGATTGACGTGATGCTCATTTGCATGACGACCTGCGCACTCGCAGTTCTTAAGTTATATATTGCATTGAGGGATGACCCTGACCATGGTGGATGAATTCGAAAGACCTACATTTTCCTTTACCCAGAAGATAACGCAGCGTCCGCCCGCATATTACAAACGGCAGCATCACTGTTGCCATAAATCTTCATCAATTCAGCCCACACGTGTCCTGCTTCCTTTTTTTGGTTATTATACCAATGGTCCTTTGTGTTTGTTTTGTAATACCGATTGTTTTAATATCAATTGCTTTTTTGTTAGACGTTTCAAAATGAAGAAACGTGTAAAATTAATAATTAACATCAGTGCATTGCTTTAAATTATTCAGTTTACCATTCAAAAAAATTATGGAAGTTTCTATTGTTCCTTTCAATAGAAACTTAATAGTTCAAATTATATATTTTGACTATATGTATAGGTATATACGTTGTAAAGCCACACCGATCTTTTCATTTCCATCATATCACTAGATTTGCAGATTATTTACCGATTACAGATCTAATTGCCTGAAACTATAAAAATAAAATACGCCTGTTAAAGTCAGTGTACCGCTAATTAATATGTTGATTGGGTAAAAACTATAGCTTCTTGGGTATGTGTAGCGGAACTCTGATCGGCGAACACGCGATCGCCTCCGCTTTCTACAGTGTACATAAAATTATTCTATTACGAGCATATTGGTGTATTTATTCAATTATATTCTTACGTTGTTACGCTTGCAACATATTCTCAGTAGTCAATACTGCTTAAGTTTGTTGGTAATTATGCTACCAGGGCTTTATGTTGTTAAAATATGGAAGTAACAAACAAGCATACAGTCCACTTTTTGGTGAAGGAAAACATCGTGAGGAAACCTACACACCCGAGAGTTCTTAAAAAAAGTTCTCGGAGGTGTGTAAAGTCCACCAATTCGCACTTGAGCAGCGCGGTGGACTATGGCCTAACACTCTCTCATTCCGAGAGAAGACCCGTGCCCAGCAGAGGGACAATAATGGGTTGACGATATGTAGTCCACTTGATTCTATAATCAATACTATTATTACCAAATGTTTGTCACAAATGCGCTATTGTCTTCGAGGGCTAAGTTGTAACGTCTTGGATAAGTACCTATGTCTCCTTTACTCATACCATTTAAACTAGATAACAACAGACAACATTGCGTTACTATTCATAAATAGGTGTGGTGGTATGTGGTGGCATAAATATCTTCACGTTTAAACCTTACAGGAATCTACCACCTCTCCATGTCAGTCTGTTAAGAAATTTCACCCTTTGGGAGGATTATTCACTGTGCAATAAGCCGCCAACTAGCACTTTCACACAATCTCTCCATCAATCCATACATACATCTATCAGACCTATTTCTATCGTGAAGCAGTTTTTGCGTTTCGAGGAAAGGGTGTGGTTGCCGGAACACTTTTATATGAGGCGACCATCTTAATCCTTCGGAATAGCAACACATCTGTGATTGACTTCATATAGAACTTCATGTGTCATATGAAGTTCCTTACAGATGTCCATCGGGTAGACTGCATGCTCGTTTGCTACTTCAATCTTATATAAAAAGCCCTTTGAAGTTAAATGCTGGACGTAGGCATCTCCTAAATGGCGTCACTAGGCGACCCGGTGCCTTCTGAATCGACCGAATTCAGTTTATCGACCTACCTGGCCGAAATTTCACAATCTCACAACTTACTACTTTGCATACTACTCGTAAACAGTCAATACAAGTCGTTGATCGCCCAAGAATCTCTGTCTACGTGTGTTTCGATAAATCCTAAACATAGTTGTCTCGCGTTACTTTTATTTCTGCGAATGTGACAATGGCGCTGGAATAGCAAGCAGCTAGCCAACTACCGTATAAATCCGAGACGTAACGGCCCGACGCCATTGAATTGTAAAGCTGTGTGAACTGAGATTGTGGATTAGCATCGTACAATGATACGAGGTGTATGTAGACGTCGAACATGGCAAAATATTGAGTAGACTTTTATTAGTAAGGGTTTTTTTTATAACATTGAAGTAGCAAACGAGCATGCATTCCATCTGATGGTAATGGTAATGGTCACTGCCGGCCATGGGCTCCTGTAAACAACTTGTATTGTATTATGTTAACGAAACGTAAGCTGTACGCTTACATTGTATGGGCGAAAACGTATACAGTGATTGTTTTATAGGGACTTAATAAGAGTACTGTGTTTTGAAATAGATATTTTGCTGTTTGACGACCGGCTTGTTTGTCGGATCGCTCACCAACAAGGTCCTGGGTTTGCTCTCGGAGCAGACAATTTGAAACTAAAAGATAAAGCAGGATTTCTGTTCAAATTCTGGGCATGTATTCGTTGTAGTGTCTCCATAGCACCAACAACATAGGAGAAATCCTAATGATTTATTGAGTAATAGTAGTATTGAGTGTAGTAAATATTAGTTAAGCACTTTTGCTGAGATTATAATCTCTTAAAAAATATACGTTCGTAATAGACAACTTTTTTCCTTTGAAAATGCGGTTATAGAATAGTGTCTCAATTTAAATCCTTATATCGTAAACGCGTGATAAAATTTGTCACAAGAACAGTCAGTCCTTGGTACTTAGACTTAATCCGAATCTTTATATGCTGATCAGAGCTCACGTACTTCAACAATTCTCGATACAAACGAGATGGCCAATTCACTTTTACGTGCACTTCTTGCGTCGCGGAGGGTCATGTGGAATGCAGCTTTCCAGATTCGCGGTCCCACGGCATAATGGCGACAGTGAATCTGCGGCTAAAATGCCGTTACGTGAGACGCATGCGTGATGGAACTTGTAACGCATGTATAAGTTTTATCCATTGATCTTTTGAAGTCTATTGCTTGACATAGGCCTCCTAGCTTTTTGTCAATGATTATCGTGGCATGCTTCCGCAGTGATATTATAAAGGAAAACGCTGCTACTCCTGGATTTTTTTCCTTAGGTTTTTTTATCTACTTGAAGTAGCAAACGAGCATGCAATCCACCTGATGGTAAGTGGTCACTGCCGCTCATTGACATCTGTAATCAACTTCATACAGAACATGGATTCTATCTGAAGTCAATCACAGATGCGTTGCTACTCCCGAGGACTATGATGGTCGCCTCATATAAAAGTATGCTGGTAACCATGCCCTTTCATCGAAACGTAAATTCTTCACGCTAGAAATAGGTTTCGTTCTTACAGTGCGTTATATACCTAAACGTTTTGTTTTTAAAACAAAATTACTGTATTAATCAGTCTTCACTTTACACTTACACTTAGTCTAAGGAAAAAAAGGCACAATTTTTTTCACTTTTTCTCAATCCGATTAGAAAGCGAATATCTCTTGTACTGAATATAGAAAAGAATGCGTTTCCTTTTAACCAATACAGTGCGTATGTCGCGATTGCGGCACCGCACAGCATTCTAAACGCACTTAGGGCAGTGCGTAACTATTTACGCAATCGATCAGCAGAAAGAAAGTTGTTTTTAAAATTTTAATGTAGAATAAATATGTCATACGATCCGGTATTTGATAAACCGCTTAGTAGTGCGGTCAACATACATCTAACACGTTATGGCTCTAGGTTTTATTCCTGACCAAATAGGTATCTGAATAATGAATATAGTTTTCTGTTTTGGGGTCTGAGTGTTTGTGCATATGTCTTTATGTGTCCATGTTACAGGAAAATTTTGAAACTCATTCTATGTTAATAAGATTTCTCTTTTCTAATTTCTTTTTCTATTATTCAATTTGATACGTATTTAATATACCTTTTTTTATACACTTTATGTTTTTTTTTTACTAAAACGGAGCTTCTTATTACAACACTCAGGGGTGCTCCATTAAAGTCGCATTCTTCGTTGAGGTAAGACATGGGATAAAAATGGGTTGATTTTAAAAAGATCGGACTCCAAGTGGCATTTTAGTGGCGTTAACACCGACATGTAATCGTCATCGGTTTTTCATCGAGCATGCACGATCGCTTTCGTCGAGTGAAATCCGTGCGATCGTCATTGTTTCGATTCGAACATAGAAACGAATAAAACATTTAATTTGCCTGTGTGATGTAATCTATGGAGTATTTGCAGGCTTGGGTGATTATCTTGGATAGAGTTTTCAAGTTCATCATTTGCGACTGGTTGAAGATATTGAAAATTTAAAATTTTAATGTAACGGTATTTTTATTTTTGTTATACTCGTAGATTGAGGACTTTTTGAAAAATCGAGTAGGTATTAGTCAAGTCCAAGCAGGTGCTTCCTAATGTGTTTTGTCCAATGGGCATGCTAGATTTTCTGAATTATTACTTGTCGTTACCTTATTCCGTTATGTGAGTAGTGATAGCCTAATGGTTGAAACCAAACGTTTTCGGAGGTGTGTGAAGTCCACCAATTCGCACTTGGCCAGCGCGGTGGACGATATGCAGTTTATTAATTCTTATAGAATTCATAAACCGCATATCGTGAGTACCCGTTAAGTATTATAATGTGTTGACAGACGTTACTTTATGTAACCTGTGTAAAATTATTTGCTTGCAATATTTTTTTTCCATTGTTTTTCCTCCAGCTCTCGACACGTTCCAATATTATGTACGACCATACTTAACCAGAATACTTTGAAAACTCATGGACTGCATGCATTACTTTACTCCCACATAATAGAAATAGGGCAAAATCTTATTTCCGAAAGACTGACATATTAATATAGTACCGACAACAGATAACAATAAACATATTGAAATGCAAAACATAACCCGAGCCGTTCGGCGACGTTAGCGCCGCTCAAATATTTGTTAACATCCCTACTGTATGCGACAAATAGGACTTAAACGAGTGTTGGAATAAGTAACAAAAACTAAGCGATAAGATATTGGAATTATCTAAGTTCGTATCATTATCTCACACATACCGCATACCCACTTTAGTGCTCTTAATTTAAAACATAGTTTTTATTATATATTTTTTTTAGATTTTTTATTATTTTTTGCCCTATAAAAATTAACAAGCCTTATCTACTTCATTTAATAATATAGAAATAGGAGTATGTACGTAAGAAGAGTGAACTAAAGACTAAAACCTACAAATTCTTCATCTTCAGTTTACTCTAAATTAATCTACATAAAAGAGATTTGAACCAAACGTAACAATCACTAACTAAAAAAGATTAAATACATACACATTTGTATATTTAACAATCTTATATTATTCTATCACTTAAACGTGTAATAATTACAGTATCAGTCTTAAAATCTAGTTAACATTAAGAGAGGGGTTCGATCTTTAATGTTTATTTCAGAATTATATCTTTAAAATTTTGAACTAATTATGAACGCTTCTATCTCGTGACTTGAACCACCGTCAAACATTTCCATACTTTGTGAGCGGCGCGAGTAGGCAGGAAGTTAGCGGGCGAGGATGGTTATTGTTTGTACACCGCATATTTAGACAGTGCGTAGCTTTTACTTGGATCGTGCTTTAATTGATGGTATTCAACGCTTTGGATTTAATAGATTTACCTTATGTACTTAGCCGTGTTCTTTTGCCGTGACAGATTTTCTTTAAGGGTCAGTTGCTCTGCGTTGCAAGCGTTAGCATTGTATAAAACACTTGTGCCTTATGTTATAGGCCAATCTATTTCTCTGCAAATTTTAGCGATTTATGTCAACATTCGCTCAATGTTTACACTTTTAGCGATATACGCATGTTTCGTAGCCAAGCAGTTAAGGTTACCAGAACTTTTGATTATAAACGTAAATCACTTAATGTCCTTAGATGAAATCTTTACGTTACAATTCATAACTTTATGTTATATTTTATCAATTGATAGCCGGCATACTTTTATATGAGGCGACCATCATAGTCCTCGGGAGTAGCAACGCATTTTTGACTTGAGATAGAACCCATGTTCTGTATGAAGTTGTTTACAGATGTACATGGGTAGCACTGACTACTTACCATCAAGTGGACTGTATGCTCGTTTGTTACTTCAGTGAGATAAAAAAAACCTGCCCCTGTGTCCTTGAATATTATAAACTGGGAAATCTGAATTACTTACAGGAAGAGCTCAAGTTTTTTTTTTTATCCAATAAAGTAGCAGACAAGCATGCAGTCCAGCTGATGGTAAGTGGTCACTGCCGCTCATGGACATCTGTAATTAACTTCATTCAGTGGAACCCACATTCTGTATGTAATCAACTACATACAGAATGTGGGTTCCATTTGAAGTCAATCACAGATGCGTTGCTACTCCCGAGAACTATGATGGTTGCCTCATGTGAAAGTGTGCCGGCAACCCTTGAAGATGACTTAAGATTGCAGCAATATCAAACAAATCAGCGTCGCAATCGAATGTACAAATTGAATTACACACTCGTGCTTTTAATAAAGGCAAATGGCGTATCATTCACACGACAAGTGACATTGATCACACGTTGGTTAATGGGTAATAATTGGTGGCAATTAACGATTGCGCGTGACGACTAACTTGTGTTATTGTAACATATATAGCAATTAGTTCCTCGGATAATTTGTTTACTCAATACGGGTGGAATAGAAAGGGTCGATTATCGTCTGATAGCTGTATCGCTACAACTGTTTCTGTAATGTCAAAGTGTCAAAAGTAATAATATCAAAACGTTTGTGTCAAATTTTTATCCACTAGTTGACCCGGCGACCTTCGTTACGCCTAAAAGTTAAAATTATAAAATTACCATTGTTCCACTACTATATTATGCATGTATTAAACATAAAAACCTTCCTCTTTGATCACTCTATCTATTAAAAAAACCGCATCAAAATCCGTAGTGTAGTTTTAAAGATCTTAGCATACATAGGGACAGACAGCGGGAAGCGACTTTGTGTTATACTATGTAGTGATAAACGTTTTTTCACCGATCATAATCTGATCATAAAGTAGGAAATAAAACATCTATTTTGGTACATAACTACATAACTATGACAGATGTTTGCGAATGTTACTAGTTTGTAATTTGTTCAATCAAGATCAGTTCAACAAAATCTTTAAATTTTTACATGTGAGGAACGAAAAGGAACCAAGCATAAGACAATTATTATTATAAATAAGAAAATAGTCCAAATTTGGTTCGATGGTGGCGTAGGTTATTGTCATTCTATTTATATTTGAATCAAAATCAGGACTTTGGAACCTGTCTTGGTTTCTAGAAATTACTTTAAAAAACGGAATAAGGTAAACCTTTCTAAATAAGGTTATTAGGAGTTAGCCAACCCTCCGAAATCTAATAGATATACGTATCTTAGCCGGAAACGCCTATAATAATCTAAGCAGATAGCTAAAATCCCAAGACACAATCCTGAAAAGAAACGTACCAGGACAGTATTCAGACCTTTGAATATTATGGGGAAATAGAGTGTGATGTGAGACGGATGGTTTACTTTAAATGGGTATTTTACACAAACATCCCCAATTAAATCGTAAATGTAAATATTGACAACTATTATTTTTCAAATAATGATAAATTGTAGATATGTTGAGCGTTTAAATTGTACTTAATCCCATACTATATGTGAAGTACAACCCATTATTGTCCCACTGCTGGGCACGGGTCTTCTCTCAGAAGGAGATAGTTTTTAGGCCATAGTCCACCGCGCTGGTCAAGTGCGAATTGGTGGACTGCACATACCTCCGAGAACTTTTTTTTTTAAGAATTCTCGGTTGTGTAGGTTTCCACCCTATGTTTTCCTTCACCGAAAAGCAGTGATTATTAATTCCTAATACGCACATAATCAGTGGTGCGTGCCTGGGTTAGAACCTCGGACCTCCCGATTGAGATACTGTATGTATATTGAGATACCATATCTTAGTCGAATAAAGATCAAAGTGAAAGAAGAAAATATACGTCAGTGAATTGTAAATTATATTAATTAAAATTGTGATGCCAATAAAATGAGATTTTGTGGTTAACTGGCCATCTTGGGATTTTATGTAATCTTACCATTATATATTTGCATTTTAATTATAAATGATTAAGTTCATGAGAAATTTTGATTGCATAATATATAATAGTCATTAATAATGGTATCGATGTTTTAACTTGTAGAAACCTTTCTTGGTTAGATTCTGAAGTCGCTGGTGGTAGAATCAGTGGAGTTCGACCGGGGAAGTACCATCGCCACACCTATTTCTAGCGTGAAGCATTTCTTGCGTTTCAATAGAAGGGTGTGGTTGCCGGCACACTTTTATATTTGGCGACCATCATAGTTCTCGGGAGTGACAACGCATCTGTGATTGACTTCAGATAGAACCCATGTTCTGTATGAAGTTGATTACAGATGTCCATGAGCGGCAGTGACCACTTACCATCAGGTGGATTGCATGCTCCTTTGCCACTTCAATCAGATAAAGAAAATCACTGGAAGTTACTCACACCAAAATGTAAAGTTTTCAGTTTACTGCTTAGATTTTAATAATTGGCCATTAATTAAATTTATAGGATATATTAATATTATAATACGTAATTATATTTCCTGTTTATTTCATGGATACTTTAGGAATGATCTACAGATTTCAATAAAACATACAGACAAAATTAATTAGTTACCTGGTTAACTATGTTGACCATACAAACTCACATAACACATAATAATGATGATAGTACACTGAGTTTTATTACGTCACTCTTACACTTTAGCGCAATTGAGTCATTAATTGTCGCGATTTCGTGCCTAATCTAATGAATTCGACTCCGGTTCGGTCGCGGCACTTAATTATGTAATTAGTCACTTCATTATGCCAGTCGTCCGCACTACGAAGTGCTGAATTTACGCCATTTGAAATTAGGTAACTAGTATTTAATTCGATATTCATTAAGCACGTTCTCGTTGATGGCACCGTTTGTTTTCTTAGATTCTTTGTATGTGTATCATTTCTTTCGAAAACAAAACTATAAATATCTAGTACCTACACAATTTTTATTGCCATACACAGTCTTCTTATCACGAAATTGTAATTAAATATTGTCCTAGGAATGTCTGCGGCAAATATATATATATTACGTATTCATAAATGATGTTCAAAATCAGTTTGTTCGGATATTATGTTACGAACATTAACCTTACGGAATTATGCGCCTCAAAATATCGCTAGTATCAATTTTCTAATGTCCTGATTTCCGAACACATCAAACATAGAACACATGTTGTTGGCATGTGTCATTTACAAGCAGGATAACCGGGTTCCAATAAATTAGGTTACACTAGTATTAAACCTTCTTTTCTTGGTAACGTCTCCACTATTTACGCAACCTTAATACAACTTTACGATACATCTGCCGCTTTCGGGTCACCGAAAAACCTCATTACGACCGAATCGGATTTACCGATAAGTCTTAAACGCGTTGCGTAATGCCCATAAAGTATTCGCAACTTTCGAAGGTTTACGTAACAGTCCCTTGCGCGGACAGGTGATCAATTATGTCAGTGTATTGAACCTGCGCGGTGGAGGATTATGGATGTACCAGCGGGCGGGCGCCTCGGGTGACATTGACTTTCTTATTGTCGCGGGGCTGATAGCGTGGCTCGGCGCAAGCGCACATGCACGCCGTCTGCCGTCACGCGCGCGCGCATCCACGCTCCGCGACCGCGACCGCCCGCGCGCCGGGCCCGCGATATGCCCGCAGTGAAAGTATTCAACATATTCGGCGGACAGAAGCCGACCGAGAAGCAACCGGCATCCCCCGCTCAGGGCGCCATCCAAAAATTCTACAGGACCTTTTCAGTCGGCTCCGAAAGCTCGCACGAGCACAAGGGTGGGAAAGTGACCGCGATCGCCGCCTGCCTCGAAAAAAAAATCAGTGAACCCGCGAAAGTAAACAGTGATAATGTGCAAAAGTTTACGACTAAAGTTAATATATCCAGCTCGGTTGTGAACGGCAAATCGGACAGTGCGAAGCCGCGGCACCACGCGTACGAGAATGTAAACATTGTGATTGCGGACAAATCGAAACCGGAAGAGGACATATTGCTCGACGAAACTAAAGGGTATTGTTCGATTTACGAGAACATAACGATAGTCGGTAAACAATCCGACGATAAACTAGAGTGTGAAGCTACGGCTGAATCTAAGTTAAATAAAGCTTTAGAGTCGTTTGACAAGATACTATCAGAATTTACTTCGAGTACTGCGTCTTTATCGCCTGATATAAATTCAAGCAAAGGCAGTTTTGTTGTACCTAAACTGCAAAAGTCAAAAACTTGTAGCATTATTGAGTCGCGCTGTATATTGAAGAAAACTAACTCTGATCCTGAAAGTCAGAGAAAAACACGGAATACAGTGACACGAAACAATTCAATTGACAAAACTACAAGTTTATGGAATCTTGACGACATGAAGGGGAAAGAATTAACGAGCCCTTTGAAACCTTTAACGGTTGTACCTGATGAAAAAATTAATGCCGATAAATACGCAACGTATAAGATTTCATCAAAAACTACGTCACGCGCTAATTGTATTAAAACTGAAGATCTAAAGAAGCTTGACGTAAAAACAAGAATCTTGAAAAAGACTTTATCTAACCCGCCGTCAACACCTGTACCAGTTATATCGAAAACGAAAACAGTTACAAAAAAGGTGGATAAAAACATGAATGAAGTAAGGAAAATAAAATCAAAAACGTCCGCCAACAACTCTAAGCCAGCTTCGGAAAATAAAGACCCGCCTAAATCTCAAATGCAGAAAGCAAAGAGTGTATGGGAAATTGGAAATGAATCTTTTATTCCATCTAACTTGGAAAGGACCAAATCCACTACTTCTATCGCGGGTTCTCCAAGTAAGATCCCGGTGATCAGGAGTCAAATGTCGCACAACAAGTTCAGTAGCACTAGGGCGCTTTTTTCTCCCACTCCGGTTGATCTCAGCAATGTAGACCAGGCCAGAGAGTGTGCTCAGAAAAAAAAGCCTATTGTCTCGCGAAAAACCGCAGAGAAGTCTGATTTTAGCAAACAAGTAAAGCAAAAATCGCAGCTCAATCTGAAGTCTGACGCGAAGCGACAGAACGATAAAACGAAGAAAGACGCACTCGATAAAAAAGATGTTTCATCACCGAAATCGTCAGTGAGGGATTACTCTGACGAAATAAATGCGGTCCGCGCGAAGCTCCAACAGAGAAAAATCAACAACAAAAGAGACCTTGTCGTACCGACGCCGGATTCTAAACGAAATGAAAACGAACCGGAAGAAATTGATTCGAAACTGTCACCTGTCAAGTACATAGTGAAAAAACTGGAATGTAAGACCGCTATGGAATCGAAAACGGAACCGGCCCAATTCGTCAACTGTAAAGTGATCCCTCCGGTACACAAGGAGCTGTGCGTGGCGAATACGACTTTTCACAACCACCTGAGCACACTCGTCGGCCGACAAGTCAAGTGCGTGGAGTCACGAGACGACACCAGAATATGTACACAGGCCGAGAAGCTTCAGTTACATAAACACGCCGAGGAAAAGATATCGGATACGCACTCGGACTGCAGCGACGACTCGGGTCACGTCTCCAATGACGCGTCGAACGAAAACGACGCCGCGTTCGACAACGTGCACGACATGAGTCCAGTGCACGGTACCGATGAGGTCGACTGCAAACTGTTCGATGTGCCGAAGCAGTTTGGGATAAATTTGCCTGGGAATGCGAAAAGCGTGTGTCCCGTGCGGCCGGCGAGGCGAGGCGGGCGCGGCAACGAGGTCGATAGCGGTACCCGCGCCACCGACGCTCCGAAAGTGGACGAGCAGGTACGCGACA
Organism: Spicauda simplicius; assembly: GCA_949699795.1. Taxonomy (NCBI): domain Eukaryota; kingdom Metazoa; phylum Arthropoda; class Insecta; order Lepidoptera; family Hesperiidae; genus Spicauda; species Spicauda simplicius. The sequence goes on along the minus strand of OX453077.1, from coordinate 11,369,585 downwards.
CTGTTAACATATCGATAACAACAAATTACCGGCGCTCTTTGCTTACCATACCCTATTAAGTCGCCGCAAAAACGCTTAGATCCTGTAGATTCTATCTAGCCGCGAAAACAAGTTCGACGAGATTTACTCGAAAGCTGTCCAGCCAATAACAATAATCGCAGGTCACAGACCCCATACCTATTTGAACGGCTCCTTTTGCTATGCATATTCGTAATTATGCAAGCACAAATATTATTCCCGCAACATTCTCCAAGATAGAATGCATAACGTGCCATTAGCATGCTGTTCACGAGTAAACAATACCGAAGCGCTATACGATTCGGATGTCGTGAATTTTAATAAGTAAGAGGTCCTTTCACGTTGATTCATATAAAGAAATTGGTGTTGGATCACACAAACGTAGGCATTACGAATAAATTTATAATATCTCATATAAATGTGTATCGCGCTCACAGCTTACACAATTTCTTATTTTGTGAGTGTCATGCATAAACTTTCGCACTTGGCCAGCGCTATGACCTAAAACTCTGAGAGAGAGAGAGTGCTGAGAGAAGACCCGTGCCCAGCAGTGGGACAATAGTGGGTTGACGAGACGAGAGATGCATAAACAACTTGATTTGGGCTAAATCTGAACTTATCATTAAGTTAGCTGCTCTGACAGAATTTGAACCGCGCATCGTTTCATTAATAGAATAACGCTGTTTTAAACACGAACCTCCTTGGGTTACAAAAATAGATCAATAAAAACCTGTAATATCATCAGCTGATATCAGCTTTAGTCTCTCACTGCTAAGCATGGGTCCACCACTCATCCTCAATATGTTGTAATGGAACAGAAATACCAACAAAAATCATACTAAAAAGCAAAAATCATATATCTTATGCGTTTCATAACATCTTACTATAATAATATTAATAATTCGAAATTTTATGTCAATGGTTATTACTCTTGTACGCAAACACGATCAATGGAATTTGATCTAAATTTGGCATATATACCTACTTTTATTATTCAGATTAATTCAGGAGATGCCGGTTATCATAGTAAACAAGCCCAAACGAGCAAAGCCACGGGAAAAAGCTATTCATCTCGTAATACATAAAGGCACTACTGAATTACCGCTAAATATATGATTGCATAACTTGATAGGAATGCGCTTATATTTTTAATTTACTATACCAAAAATATATCCACGCAATTATAAGTGCTTGCATAACGCAGTAACCACTTGAGCCTCAATTATACTGAGAAAACAGGTTTTGATCATCAGATGAACTGCATGACACTGCCGAAAATATTGTATAACATAATAGGATTTGCAATTTTACGTTACATTGAACAGGCTTTTAGTTGTGTATTAAAATTAATGATGCGTATCGACTTTTTTGTTATAATATTGAACTGGTAAACGGGCATGCAATCCGCCTGGTGGTAGGTGGTCGCTGCCGTCCATGAATATCCGTAAGCAACGTCATACAGAACACAAGATCTATCAAAAGTCGAGTCTGAAGAGGAATAAGGTCGTCGCTTAATATAAAAATCGGCAATCACACCCTTGGACCGAAAAATAAGAACCGTTTAACGTCCCGCTTTTGGCGGGACCGTCTCGATTTTTTAATCATAATCAAATGTCCCGCGCGGGTAACATTATTACTGTCAGATAACGCACTGCTAATCAATGCTGTTTTCTGTACTGAACTGTGTTAAATGAGATAATTCTCCTCCCGGCCAGCTTATTCCAAGGCATATAACATTGAACTCCGGTAAGACTTTGATCTTGTTTGGGTTTGATTACTGATGCTATCACGTGGACTGCATGTACCATTGCTGTTACTATAATATAAAGAGTAGTTACAAGATTTGACCCATACATCTTCATAACAACTTAATAAATGGCTTAGAAAATTTAAATCGTAATTTATTATGGTTCTCAAAGTTTTTTGTGTGTTCTTTAATCTCATCATACATGTTTACTTATACCATTAGGTTTACTCGGCGTTTCATGACAAGTGCACTTCAGGGGTCAACTATGCCACCAGGCTTATTGACGCTTTTACTTTCACCACTTCTTTGGCGGCACCGACTAAGTTTTGACGTCTTCTGACGCATTGTGACGTAAACGTCAGTTCAGTGGTGCCCAAACTGAGCGTAATCGCGTCAAAGCTCCTCGCGATATTTTTTAATTTTTATAATCATAATTTTTAGGAGTTTAGTATTAGTAAAGGTTGGAGCAGTGATAGCCTAATGGTTGAAACTTGCCCTCTCAATCGGGAAGTCCGATGTTCAAACCCAGGCACACACCACTGATATATGTGCGTATTAGAAATCAACTGCTTTTCGGTGAAGGAAAACATTGTGAGGAAACCTACACACCCGAAAGTTCTTTAAAAAAAAGGTCTCGGAGGTGTGTGAAGTCCACCAATTCGCACTTGGCCAGCGCGGTGGACTATGGCCTAAAACTTTCTCATTCTGAGAGAAGACCCGTGCCCAGCAGTGGAAAATAATGGGTTGTACCCAGTAAAAGTTTCTATTTTTTTGTTATTTTCTTTAGATAATTTTGGCATTTTATCATCTGTATTAAATCTTTCGACATTAAAAATAGCGTCGCAATCATGTTCCATTCCAATCGGACTATAAAAGATGGGGAACCTCTGAATTCAGTCACGTGTTGTTGTGCTTCTAATATTTAAGCTTCTTTTGATTCATACTAACTCTATTCAATTTTGTTACACGCGGATCCGTTAAATCACTATTATTTACACTATAAACTAGTGAGAGTGATATTTGGATAGATTTTTGTTTCTTCTAATAGGCACTACTGGATGAAGTGCTTTTGAGTATATTTTCTTCGTAGAAACTCAACTCTGTTTTGTTTATTTAAAAAGCGGACCTTATCAACTTCATGACCTGTACTGACACAAACCATTAGCTAATGAGTATGGTATTTGGACGCACATTTCATTTTCGTTTGTCATTCATATGGCATTGTTCGAGTAATGATTGGAGGTAAGCGATTTTTAACTTTATTTTTGCTGACAATTCGACCCAGTTACATGGATCGTAGACACGGGGACTATCTCCTTCTGAGAGAAGACCCGTGCCCAGCAGTGGAATAATAATGGTGACAGTTACGAGGAAACTGACTACGTTTTGACGGAATCACGATCTATGTACTACTGGGTCGAAATACGAGTATTAGCAAAAAGAGTTAAAAAAACTACTTACCGTGAGTACTTATAAAAATGTAATAGTTTAAGATCTTTTGGGTACATACATACTTATTATAAATTCACTGGATCAGAAGGACAGAAAGATTATAATATTATATAACGTATCTTAAGCATTGTCATTAAGTCAGGCTTTGTAATTAAATCTAAATATTGAAGTAAAGCAAAAACTTGTGATTCATCTTTATTATACTTACTTGTCGCAGACGGAGGAGTGTGAGATTACGCACGATCATAGTTGATGTAGAGAAGAATTGCGGAATGCTAATGTTTTTTTCAAATAATGCATAACAAATACAAAAGTTTACATACACTACCTTGCATTCGACACAACACATACATAATAAACGAAATAGAACAATCAATGTTTGTCAAAATACCCGCTATTATTTTTAAATGCAGCTTAGCTGATTAAGCATCTTATTACGTTTAACGGGTGCGTTCAAAATAACTTGAAGGTTATTACAATTTATTTGAATTTGAGAAATATTCGTGCTACTTTGGACAATATGAAGTTTAGTTTTTTTAATTTAAATTACTGTCAAATTTCGACCGTTGCGACAGGTGACTAGTATAGATACTTACATCTATTTTCGATACTTATTTCTATTTTCAGTTAGAGCAGTTAGTTTTTTTTTCCTGGAATAATCTAGTTCGTCTCTTTAAAATGCAAAACCCACACTTTCTTTTAAAACGCTGTGATGTAAACGATTAGCTAACGAGTGTGATATCTATTTACACTTTTCCTTTTCTTTTCACAGTCACATGCCATTGTACGATTGATGGTCGAAGTGTTTGGATTTCGACTTGGTTTTGTTAGTTTAAAATGCAGATCTCACCCTTTCTACGTGACGCACGTCAATCACTTTCGTTCTGGCTTTCTTATATCGCGATGTGACAACATTATTGCGTGACTTGAGTTGAGGGTGTATTGATAGTACCACAGTATTAATATCATACAGTAGTCTAACTCTGCCGTGTCCTTGAATTTTATACCTACAGACGTGCTTGACGGAGAGTTCGCGTTAGGGCTACCCGCCTAAAGTATTATAATATATCTGTATACTTGGCTTTCTTTCTTACATATTATGTATTTTATTCAGTAGATTAAGGTAAAAAACAACGCGTTCTTTAAATATTTGAGAGACTTAATAATAAATCGTACACGAATAATAGTTATAAATTTCACACTGAATAATATTTTACCAACCAAAATAAAAATTATTAACACAGGACGTGTTTATGCACAATTAAACCAATCAAAACAGCCTAATATAGTCTACAACTGCTCTTCGCAACATTATTATTTAAATAAAAAGATCCACTGCTTAAAAAACGTCACATCGCCCGCTCGCCACTACGGCACATTCGCTAGCTGTTGGGTACCGAGTGCATACCGAAATCGTGGTGCGTAGGTACATCTTGCGTTTCGTGCGTTTGTAAGAAGTTAGAATACTGTAGATACTATTACAGTGATAGTACTCTATAATGCAATAACTATAATCTTTTATACTCAGGAAGGTGGTAAAAATCTTTAAGCCAACGCTACACTTATTTCCGCATAATAACGCAGTGTTAACCGCTTTGATTGGAACTCTTTCTGGTTGGATTTCGAATGCACCACCGCCACACATGTTTCTGCATAAACTCGTCAACCCATTATTGTCCCACTGGTGGGCACGGGTCTTCTCTGAGAATGAGAGAGTATTAGGCCATAATCCACCACGCTACCCAAGTGCGAATTGGTAGACTTCACACACCTCCGAGAACGTTTTTTTAAAGAACTCTCGGTTGTGTAAGTTATCTCACGTTGTTTTCCTTCACCGAAAAGCAGTGATAATTAATTTCTAATACGCACATAATTTTAGAAAAAACTGTGGTGCGTGCCTTTGTTCAACCTTGGACCTCCCGATCGAGAGGGCAAGTTTCAACCATTAGGCTTTCACTGTTTTGCATAATAATGCTGTGTTAATCGCTTTTATGTTCTGGTCTAAAAGTGGCAAAAGAGACGTACATTATCCGGGGCATTACAACTTAGTCCATACGGATAGCAACTTTTGGCAACCTTGGGTTAGATGGGCGAGTTAGATAGGCGCCTATGGACGACTCACCATCAGGTGAAAGCATGCGCTTTTGCTATACCTATTATTTTTATTATTTTACCTGGTGGTAGAACCAGTGTAGTACCTGGGAGGTATCCCCATAGTTATTTCTAGTGTGAAGCAGTACGTTTGCTGGCACACTTCTGGCGCAGATCTTAATCCTCGGGAGTAGCAACGCATCTGTAATTGATTTCAGGTAGAACCCTTGTTCTATATGAAGTTGCTTACAGATGTTTCTGGACGGTAATGACACTTACCGTCAGGTGAACTGCATGCTTGTTTAATACTACAATCTTATACAAAAAACATATTATACATAACGAAGTAAGGCGTGATATCAGGTGATGGTCGAGGTCCTCATTACTGTCCATTCTTGAAGATTTCAAGGAAAACACAGGAGTAAACTTCTTCGATTTATTCACACTTGAGGAGGTCCGATCGCTTCGACGGTTAAACAAAAAATCTTTTTCTACTGGCAGGCGCTCGCCTTTTTATAACAATGTTTGGTGAGGTGACAATAACAAATTTATGGAGGGTAAACTAAATTACGATTCTAAAAATAACTAAATATTGCTAATTTAATAAACAAACAATTTTCGATCTTTAAACTAACTAAAATAATTATTTTCGGCGACGTGTTTTTCATAATTACGCGGTGTCCCGCCAACATACACTATAATACAGAAGCGATTCATTTTCACTCAATAATTCGCACACGTAACATATCAACACTCGTCCATTGGCAATAAAATTGTATGAAAGTAACGATTAATCATTTTTTATTTATTGAAATGTATTGTTGAACTTTCTAGTTTGGCGGCGGTCGGCGATCTTGTTGGTCGTTCGCGAATCAATTAGCATTAACAACGTAATTTTATAGCCGCGAAATGGACTTATTATGTATGACTTGTTTCAATAGAGGTTGTACATCAAAGTGACGGAATTTCTGTTCACACTCACACATTGCTCGTTCTCTGAGTATGAGGAAGAAACATATAAAAACTAACCGATATAGTTAACATAAATTGTTATTTATTGTGACATGTTTTACATACAAGTATGGGAAATTCATAGCTTCTTTGTCTGATCGTTTTTTTTTTGTTTCCCGTTTCGGGTTTCGTGCTTCGAACCTATAAAAATATTTTTCTCAACCATATTCGGGCATATTTACTCTACCAGGTTACTTCCTCTACTAGGAAATTCGCAATATAACCGATTCAGTCAATTTCAATTGAAATTGGCGAGGGTTTTTCGAAAATGTTCTTGTGTTTATGTATGTATGTTTGCAAGATCTAGGACCCAAGCCAATTGAAGGCTTTAGACACACTAGGTCCTTAGATTCGTGTCGGTACTACAGGTGAAATTTAATAAATAGCATTTTCAAATATGCCAGCAATGTTTTTTTTTTGTTTGTAGTCAAACTTCTCGTTTTATTATAGTTTAAATATGAGGAAGATTCTTAAACAGACTATATATTTTTTAAACATGGCCAGCTAGGATTACGCGCTTATACATACATAATGCCTAATAGTTCTTTGACCTATAGACATTGATTTTTTTTTGCATACACAGATGGACATGTTAAAATTACTCGCAGACGAGACGGCCGCCGTCGGCCATTTAACCACTTAATATTGGGTGTATGAAGACATGCAAAGTGGCGTCTGCGTACTGACTTGGCTGCAATTAAAACATGGTAGCTAACGACCGCTCATCTTTCGAGAGGAGACATATCTGTGCCACTTTCTAACTTTAAAATAGTGCGTTTCTCACATGAACATGACTTTTATACGGTTTTTGCTTGTTTGTTCGTCCGAATATTACGCAAAAATGACGAGATTTTTTTATAGAATTTAAGTATTTAGGTAGTAAAGTAGTATATAAATTATAAAAAAATTATATGTATGAACGGCAACGAAACCATAAACGAGCTATGGCGCGTGGTGGAGCGGTTACCGTACTGGTCTGTCGCACAGTGGGTTCCGGGTTCGATTCCCGACCAGACAGGTATCTGAATGATGAGTTTAGATTTATAGTCTGGGTCTGGGTGTTTGTGTATTCGACTTGTGTGTATCCATGGCACCCACGACACAGGAGAAAAATCCTAGTGTGGGGCTATGAGTGTAGAAAACTATGTTCACGTAAATTGAAATATAGGGACGAAAACTAAATAAATAAATAAAATAAATAGGTAAATAAAGAAAGTTTATATAGTTATACAATGATTGTTTTAAGAAAACGTAATAAAATAGTCCTAAGGGTACAGATGTTAGCCACCACATAAACAAAGTCGAACGCACACTAGCAGCTTTATAAAGCTGTGGAGGTGAAGATTTTCCGTGTATAATTTCACCGGTCTGATAGAAAGCACGCCATTAAACCTGCACTAGCTATGTAAGGCAGCGAGCAATAAACCTTTCAATGTATAATGCGTACTATCGACGACAAATATTCTAAACATGAGCCTTTATATAGCGAACCGTTGGTGAACATTTTAATAACATTTTCTACTATTATAGAATCACACTAGGGTCTTTTTTGTACAATGATAATAACAAGTAAACACAAACACTCAGAATAGAAACGGAAGTGCAATAGGATATCTCGCTGGCCAGGAATCGCGAACGTCGTATCACGCCTTTTTCCCTTCCTCTTAATCTTGGAAATTTAAAGTTTTAGATTTGTATAAATATAAACAAGATTTATAAATTAGTTCGCCAAAGAAGTTTCACTTCTGACATGTGTACTTTGTACGCACGCATGTTTTTTTTTTTTATTTGACTAAAGTAGCAAACGAGCATGCAGTCCACCTGATGGTAAGTGGTCACTGCCGCCCATGAACATCTGTAATCAACTTCATACAGACATGGGTTCTATCTGAAGTCAATCACAGATGCGTTGCTACTCCCGAGGACTATGATGGTCGCCTCATGTGAAAGTGTGCCGGCAACCACACCCTTCTATCGAAACGCAAGAAATGCTTCACGCTAGAAATAGGTGTGGCGGTGGTACTTCCCCGGTCGAACTACACTGGTTCTACCACCTTGAAAGGTGTAAAGGGATTAGAACTTTTCGTTTCCCCATCTATTCTACCTTCTGATAGCAAGTGTAAATTGTTACAGTTGAATGGCATATGACTCATAGTTATTGATTTTGTATTTTTTATTAGATTGTAATCTGTTCGTCTGATAATTGCTCGAACTGCCGACCATGGACATCTGTAAGACAACATCATATAAACACATGCGTATTTGCGGGATTCATTATATAAAAATGGCCTCTAATTGTTAGATGTAATCTTCCAACAGGTGTGTGAAATACTGCTACCTTGCATATAGCATAAATTTTGTTTAGGGCTTACGGACTTTGGCTGTAATCAATTCTGAGAGACAAAACAATATGGCGTAGGTATGTCTATTTCATCGCAAATATTAATTGCAAAAATGTTTTGCTGACTGCTAAAGTTAGACATTCGCGATCTCATCGTTAATAGAATGGCCGTTATAAGTAGGTACGTCGTCAATATTCCCTTTAGAATGATCACGTTCGGTATTTGGTAGGAAATTGTAAACTTGTAGGCGCTAGCGTACCGCCAGCGTCAAACTAGAATCGAAAAAATCGTAAACATTATGGATTTACATACTCTGAGGTGATACTCAATGCATAGTGTGTAAACTAATATAGTATATCATATTATTAGCTGAACCCTGCAACTTCCCCCGTGTTAAAGAAATCGATCGATTGTCCCGTGGAAGTAAGATATTTTCTCACAGTAAAAAGTAGCCTATATGTTAATCCAGAGTGTCAGTGTCAGTCAGAGAGAATATTTATGAAAATCGCTCCAGCCGTTTAGACGTGAAGAAGTAACAAACATACACTCTCACAAACTTTCGCCTTTGTAATATTAGTATGAAAATATGATGACACGACTTTAACCAAACTCGATTCATCAAACAAATAGTACACGAAATATTTCAAAATAATTCGCTACATATAAGTAGTGTATAAAAGCATATACTTTCAGGAGAAATGGTCAGAGATAACTTGTGATAGGTTGGCTTGACTGTTTATAATTGTTTTATGTATAGGAGATTAACAATCAACTTTCCATTGCCAAGGGGGAAGCGCAGGTTATGTTTTATTCTAATTCACCGATAACATAGCATTGCAAATATTGATTTAAAGTAAGTTATGACTCTCTTATCTTTTTTTGGAATTCATAACATTTGTTATGCATAAGATATAAAATCGTCTTCCCATCGTCCACGGTGGAACGCGTACCGCATACGTAAAATGTGATTAGGAGTGTTACTACGAGTGGAGGTGCGATTTTTTTTTTGGAATTCTAAACATTTGTTATGCATAAGGTATAAAATCATCTTTCCATCGTCCACGGTGGAGCGCGTACCGCACACGTAAAATGTGATTCGGAGTGTTAGTACGAGTGTAGGTGCGATTTTTTTTTTGTAATTCATAACATTTGTTATGCATAAGATATAAACTCATCTTTCCATCGTATACGGTGGAACACGTACCGCACACGTAAAATGTGATTCGTAGTGTTAGTACGAGTGGAGGCGCGTTTATTTTTTTGGAATTCATAACATTTATTATGCATAAGATATAAAATCATCTTTCCATCGTACACGGTGGAACGCGTACCGCACACGTAAAATGTGATTCGTAGTGTAAGTACGAGTGGAGGTGCGTTTTTTTTTGGAATTCATAACATTTATTATGCATAAGATATAAAATCATCTTTCCATCGTACACGGTGGAACGCGTACCGCACACGTAAAATGTGATTCGGAGTGTTAGTACGAGTGGATGTCGATTCGCATCACGTTCTGCTTTCGCCGTCGCGAAAGCAATATACAGGACACTGTTTTGATAACAGAATTCATCACCGTTATTGCCGTGTTATTGTACAACTTGTACATGGTATTTTTTTATTTTTTTTATTTGACTAAAGTAGCAAACGAGCATGCAGTCCACGTGATGGTAAGTGGTCACTGCCGCCCATGGACATCTATAATCAACTTCATACAGAACATCGGTTCCATCTGAAGTCAATCACAGATGCGTTGCTACTCCCGAGGACTATGATGGTCGCCTTATGTGAAAGTGTGCCGGCAACCACACCCTTCTATCGAAACGCAAGAAATGCTTCACGCTAGAAATAGGTGTGGCGGTGGTACTTCCCCGGTCGAACTACACTAGTTCTACCACCTTAAAAATAATACTGTAATATCAAAGTATTTTTATACTAAAGGAGCATTGATATAGAAGAACCCAAGATACACAGTCAGCGTCTCAAAACTGTCTGGTGAAAAAGAGCACTCAGTTACAAAATTAAGCGCTCATTTCAAGTAGTAGAGCGTCGTGAAATTTTATTGTTTTTTGCTTAAAGTGTTGTAGATACAACTTTAAATCATTGACGTAAGGATGTATTGCAAAAATATATGGTCTTTATATTTTTGCAATACATCCTTAGTTATCTATAAATAACCACGTACAGTTTTAGGAGTCATTTTTGTTCGAGACTGTGTATCTAGGGTATTTCTATATCGATGTATAGGAGAGCAAATAAGCATGTAGTCCACGTAAGTGGCCGCTTTTGGGCATCTGTAATTAGTCACAGATAACATAATCTTACTAAAAGTAAGCCAAGTTACCCACGCATCTGGCTTTATTATTTCAATTTGTTTCGTTTCATGTAGTTTGTATATTGTGTTTAATAAGTCACATTTCACCCGAGCGAGGCCAGGTTTTCATATAGTATTTTCTTATTTTACAAACGTGTTTACAAGTTCCTCATTATCAGATATCGGAATCGGCCATTAGCGTCTGTGTCGTGTCCGTTACATCATTACCATACTCCACATTTGTCGATCACTTAAGATGTGTACGCTTTTCCCTATCTCATTATGTCAATATCTTTCGATAACAAGGTAACTTGAATTTCTAATGCTGCTTTTTGTATCTGTAAGCAGCTGGTAATATAAATATTCATAGAAAATATATTTTTTCATATAATATAGAAATAGCCAAATCTAAAGTGCCTACTACCCTTGCCGCCCATGGACATCTGTAATCAGCCTCAAGTAAAATTAGTCTTATCTGATGAATGTTTAGACTTAGACTTATCGGTTAGCCAACCCCTGCAGAGTTCGCCGTGGAAGATTTAATAGGGACGTCAAAAAACGTCAAAGAACGTCAAAGAAACCTTTTAAAGTGAATTGTGCGTACGTTCCTTTACGATATCATTATTATTCATTATTGTAGTTGATGGCACACTTTTATATGAAGCGACCATCATAGTCCTCGGGACTGCATCTGTAATTGACTTCATACAGGATCCACGTTCTATTTGAAGTAGCCACTTACCGTCAGGTGGACTGCATGCTAGTTTGCTATTTCGTTCAGATAAAAAAAATATATATTATAATAAAGTGCATTATAATTTAACTTGTAATAATAATAAAGTTAATTATAATTTTGCTTGTTAAATTACATTCGGTCCAATAATTTGTATTCCAAATCATTCATTAGAATTGTTTGTTTACGTTTAAAATGAGTTGCGTAATTAATCGTGTATTATGTACAGGTTTTAATTGGGCCACTTTTAAAGCTGTCTCGTTGCAACGTCAATCATATTTTGATTAGCATGCAATGTATCAAAAAAAATATATACCGGCCGAATTGAGAACCTTCTCCTTTTTGAAGTCGGTTATAAAATATAAACAAGTCATTAGGTATATTTGTTTTTACTATCATGGATATGTGTTTGAGTTAATCGATTTTCTATATTTTTCCTCAACGCATTATTATCCTTAAAAATGAGAGCCAAGTACCAAGTACGAATTAATAGACTTCATCTCCCTGTAAGAACTTATTTTTTGAGCACTCGCAGAAGCATAGGTTACGTCACGATGTTTTCTTCCCTGTAATACACTTTTTACTTTATTTTAAGACCTTTCACATACTATATTTTAACTGAGATTAGGTATCTAAATGCATAGTGCATGTCGACCCGCGTGGCGGAGCGGTTACCATACCGGTCTGACGCGCAATGGGTCCCGGGTTCGATTCCCGGTCAGACAGGTATCTCAATGATGAGTTTAGATTCATGTTCTGGGTCTGTTTGTGTATTCGTCTTATGTGTCGTGGGTACGACACAGAAGAAAATCCTAGCGTGGCTTTAGCTTTGATTTTAGAAAATGTGTGTTTTTTTATAGTTCGTCTGCGCTAACACTGGCGTTACTGTAATACTTTAAGTACTTCTCTCGTCAACCCATTATTGTCCCACTGCTGGGCACGGGTCTTCTCTCGGAATGAGAGAGTTTAGGCCATAGTCCACCGCGCTGGCCAAGTGCGAATTGGTGGCTTTAAGTACTTACAGCGAGATTACTCTGATCCTTATGATCAACATGTCAAGGGCAGTAATTGTTCTCAAAAAACGTAAGTTATTAGAAAAAACCCTTTGAAAAATACACGTCGAAATATGTATGAAATTTCCAAATTTATCAATTAAGGTATTCTCGTTTAATAACACGATATCGTATTTACGTTAATAATTTTGAAATACTTTCTTTCCCAGAAATGTATGTATATAATTAATTTTCTTATGCAATTAAATAGTCTCAGCTCTTCAAGTTTTACATATTATTAAAATAAACGGCGTTATACAGCACATTTCACAAGTTATCGTAACTGTGTTCTATACGGGTATATTGTTATCTTTAGAATTTCTCTCCGTCGAAAGCGGGCGGTAATAATCCGATGTAATACCAGGTACGAATGTGTAACATTTATTGTTGTTGTAGATTTATTGAAAGAACTTAGATACAAATATTTTTAGGTCTCACGGCTTGAGCCCTGGACCACCTTGGTTAAATTAAAATTTTGTCACTAATCAGGAAATAACATCATACTAATATTATAAAGGCGAAAGTTTGTGAGTGTGTATGTTTGTTACTTATTCACGTCTAAACGGCTGGAGCGATTTTCATAAAATTTGCTAACACTCTGGATTAACATATAGGCTACTTTTTACTGTGGGAAAATATCTTATTCCCACGGGACAATCGATTTTTGTTAACGCGAGCGGAGCTGCGCGATTCCACTAGTGGCCCATAAGGTTGACTTTACAAATAATATTTATTTATTTTTAGGAAACATACAATATAAATTATGACTTATAGATAGGTAAATTGCATGGTAAGAGTGACGTGGAGCAAAACAATATATAAAAAACTAGCTTTTGCCCGCGGCTTCGCTCGCGTGGAATTTAGTCTGCCACATAAAGTTTGCAAGGTGGTAGAGCAATGGTTTAACCAGGGAGTTATCACCGCCGCACCTATTTCTACCGTGAAGCAGTTCTTGTGTTTCATTAGAAGGGTGTGGCTGCCGGCTTGCTTTTATACGAGGCGATCATCAAAGTCCTCGAGAGTAGCAACGCATCTGTGATTGACTTCAGATTGAACCCTTGCCCTACTTCCTAAATCTGTGTGTTCAAATTTCAAATCACAGGCACGTATATTAATTTGAATTAGTTTTGTCGGCAACGGATATTAATACTTATTCAGAAATTAAAAGTTTTAAGAAAGGGTCTCAAAACGCGTGACGGTTACCAACGCGCAGTTGGCTAGCGTGGTCAACTACGACCTAAACTACTGCTAATCTGACATATGAGCCGAGTTGTGTAACATAAAAAGGTCGATGACGATTGAATGACATATCTAACCTTTTCCACTGTTTCATTCTTATTGACCTTTTTTTTGTCGAGGGGGAAACCTTCAAAAGGTACCATACGCCGTGGGAGCAACGCAGGGTTATGTGGGTTTTTTATAGCACCAGGACTCCGGGATCTACAAAGGAACGCAACTGGAGTCCTCTGAGTGCATTGCCCCATCGGGCTCCTCCCAAGTAAGCGGGTGGGCCCACCACTCCACTTGGGAGGAGCCCGTCTAGTCTTTACCACGATATGCGACCACACGTATACCACCATCCTTCCCGGGATCGCCTGGCCGGACTGTTCAAGCTCCTTGCATCCTGGCTCTCACGACAGCATGCGACCACACATGCTGACATCTTTCCCGAAGTTGCTGACTGGGTGTTTCGAGCTCTCAGTCTAGCCGCCCGCAACCCCGAAAGCCCCTTTTAGTCGCCTCTTACCACAGACTGGGGATACCGTAGCCTTATTCTGATCCCGGAACTATAGGGACGTCATTCACATCGACCTTTCCCATTTTGTTCCGTGATTTATAACTATTTAAATATTAATTTCTACTTCATTGTATATGGCGGCGTCGCACGGCGCGTACTGCCGGTCAATCAATTGAGTACGCAATATGTTATACTCGTAATATCTTCTAAAGTACTTATCCAATTTACATGGTGTAAAAAGTAGATTTAATCTGTATTAGATGCTTGATTTTTTGAAATCATTTATTTTGATAAGGATTAATATTTAGTTTGTATAAAACCCATGGAAACATCAACTTCATATATTTTAAATTTTCAAAGTATAAAAAGAGTTATTGTGGGTCATACATAAAATATAGATATATGCTGTCGCGGACTTTTATTTAGATCTATGTGAGCCAAACAATCCCACCGTACATTATGTTTGGATATCTCCAACGGTTTAGGCAGCGTACGCGAAGATAGCTCTCAGAGGACAACTTTTTTTGCGACTAATCTGATATTTCTCGTTATAGTATAACCTTATTACAAAAAAATCGGTATAAATTATAGTCCATGTGTTATTCTGATGTATAACCTATACTACTGTAAAGTTTCAACCAAATCCGTTCAGTAGTTTTTGCGTGAAAGAATAACAAACACACATACATCCTCACAAACTTTCGCATTTATAATATTAGTAGGAAGTAGGATTAGACAATTTGAAATTTAATACAATATGCTGAGTTATGGAAAATCGGTAATGCATAAAAAAAAACATATGCAAGGAAGCTAGTTTCAAAAGTTAATGCACCTTCTTAAAGATGGTATATCTAATTCTTTTTTTATTTAATTCCGGAGGCTACAACACCATACCTATTACATAATGATAGTTTAATGATGAATAATTTACTTAATAGTTGCCGTGTTCTGTTTTTGGGTCGTGGTTCGGAAGATATACTTATCGGAAGCGTTCCAACTTAGTCCTTAGAGATAGCAACACAACTGTAGCTAACCGCAGATAAGACTAATCTTATTAATGTAGGGTTAGTTACAGATGTCCATAGATAGTAGTGGCTACTTACCATCAGGCAGATTTTACTCGTTTTCTACGTATAAGATATACAAAAACAATAAGTCCATCGTCTGCAATATATTTCGAATCGCCTCGATTCGTTCGAGCGAAAGTCTGTTATGTGTACAATGCCTCATCGGTGTTATGATTGACCGTTGTTGTTGGTGTGCGGTTTTTGTCGCATTTTTCACTATTTTACGCCAAATAATTCGTACTTTTTGTGATCTACGAGCTACTAAACATTGTCGACTGTATTTCTACGTTACAGTTTTTACAGTATTACGTCGGTACCGTTGATATTTTCAGGGTAAATATTGACCTATTTCAAAACATCAACAATCATAGGAAAAATTCTATATCAAGCTGTAAATAAATATATATTTATTGTGTTAAGTTTTATGTGAGCAGTGATAGCCTAATGGTTTTAACTTGCCGTCTCGATCGGGAGGTCCGAGGTTCAAATCCAGGCACGCATCACTGATTTATGTGCGAATTAGAAATAAATTATCACTGCTTTTCGGTGAAAAAAAATAGAGTGAGGATACCGACACACCCGAGAATTCTTAAAAAAAAAGTTCTCGGAGGTGTATGAAGTCCACCAATTCGCAGTTGGCCAGCGCAGTGGACTATGGCCTAAAACTCTCTCATTCTGAGAGAAGACCCGTGCTCAGCAGTGGGACAATAATTGGTTGAAGATAGTGTTAAGTTTAAGTCTTTCCGCTGGTCTTCAAGATTAATCTGTAAGTATACTGATCTGACAATCGTATAACTGCAGTGTCGGTCTTGAATAACTCTACTCTCTCATTCGTGGATGCGAAGGAACAAAATCCAACAGGCAAGCAACAGTGTCCTCCTGTGTGAGATCAACACCCAGTACAATCACAGATATGCATATCAGGCACGGTATGTTGGCAAGAACTTTCATTATGGGATTAGATTTAGATGTTAAGGTGTTGATGAAGGAGTAGACTATTTTTTTAGGGATTTTGTTTATAACGCGGCGTTAATAAATATAGAAATACTAGCTGAACCTCGCAGCTTCGCCCGCGTTGAAAAAATCGATGTATCCCGTGGGATTAAGATATTGTATCCACGGTAAAAAGTTAAGCCTATATGTTAATCCAGAGTGTCAGCTAACTGCCCACCAAATCTTATGAAAATCGCTCCAGCCGTTTAGACGTGAAGAAGTGACAAACATACACACACTCACAAACTTTCGCCTTTATAATATTAGGCTTAGTTATCAAAATTATTTGTTTATATAGATGTAGTTCTACTACTTCCCAGTAATGATATAATTATACAGGTGAAATTATCAGAAACGATATGTGTTTTTGAGTATTGTTTACTCGTCTACAAGCGTCACGGTGTCAAACTGTATAAATATTAGAAATAGTTTGCTAATGAAAATTGTTAATTATTATCTAATACCAAAACATTCTCAATAACACGTCACTATCATCTGTTTATAATACCAATAACTACTTAATGTTACATTTTCTAAATCATTTACGGGCGGTAGGAAGGCCTCTGTGATTGACTTCGTATTAAAATATATGAAGTTGCTTGTATGACTTCTGCAAGTCCATGGGCAGCAGTGCCCGCTAATGATCAGGGAGATTGCATACTCGTTTGCTACTTCAATCTATAAAACTGAGGTCGATCACATATTTCCATGGGCAGCAATGGCCACTTACCATCACTAAAGGTGGTAGAACACACACACGGTTTCTAAACTCTCACGGTATCTACACTCATAGCCCTATAGTAGGATTTTCTCCTGTGTCGTTGGTACCATGGACACACACAAGACGAATACACAAACACCCAGACCCAGAATAGGAATCTAAACTCATCATTCAGACACCTGTCTGGCCGGGAGCCGAACCCGGTACCCAATGCGCGTCAGACCGATATGGTAACCGTTGCGCCACTTTGCGCCACGCGGGTCGTCTGAACCAGAGCAGTTCGACCGGGGAATTATCACCACCACACCTATTTCTAGCGTGAAGCATTTCTTGCGTTTCGACAGAAGGGTGTGGTTGCCGGCACACTTTCACTTCAGGCGACCATCATAGTCCTCGGGAGTAGCAACGCATCTGTGATTGACTTCAGATGAAACCCGAGTTCTGTATGTAGTTGATTACAGATTTCAACGGGCGGCAGTGACCACATACCATCAAGTGGACTGCATGCTCGTTTGGTACTTCAGCCAAATAAAAAAAAAAACAATGCTCGGTCGTATGCAACTTCAATATTATTAAAAAAAAGACACTAATCGTCCACAGTAGAACCTGTTCGAAAACGCGAACAAAGAGTCATCTGCGCTTACGCAACGATCGGTTATTACGTATCCGACCACGTGCCGAGAGGTCAATAAACGAGAGAAGATTGCGATTTTAGAGGATCCGAATTGCATTTGAATAATTAGCGTAGATCTGACGTGTTTTAAGATAAGAAGATGGTTATCAGTTGAATTAGATATAAGGTGGATAATCTTATCATCACTTGTCGGTGGGTCCAGTTGGACTATGAAACATAAATACGGGAAATATATAAACACTGCCGTGGCCTAAATTTGAGACATTTTTTTCAGCCCTTAAGGTAGCAACTGATCTGTAAATGACTTAGATGGATGTCTTCTATGTGAAATTAATTAAGTACAAATGTCAATGGGTGGCATTAAAAATTTAGCATCAGGTGATCTGCATGCTCATTTATTACTTCAACTTTAAAAAAATAAATGCACATTGAAAAAATCCACATACATTGATATACCTCAATGTATGAAAAGCATTACTTCAACGAATGTAGGAAGGCAAATATGTGTGTATTTGAAAATCCTAATTGGTAACATTGCAAATGCTTATGTGAATCACACATACAAATTACTTGAGAAAAAAAACTAAACTATTTTTGGATGTCAGTTAAAAAGGAATAATATATGCAGTTATTTTGTTGGAAATCCATTCGGAGCCGTTGACCGTGGGCACTTGGACGAATGCGAAATCGCTAATTTCACAATGCAATCGGTGCTGAATAACAAAATCACATTCGGTGGTTATACGCTTAGAATACGCTATGGTGTCAATATTTTCACTCTTGCGACATACGCTTTCTAAAAACCTTTCCAGTAAGTACTCCTCCTGACAAGACTTAAATAACCGCTTTAGTATTGAGACGAACAACCTTAACTTGGATAATATTTCTGTACGTGGACATTTGCTTCCGATTCCAACGATAATTGTATGAATCCGTAGGGCATACACTAAACTACGCTAACTAAATTTTCTATCATATATGGTGATAATAGTTCTATCTTCTTCTTATACATATATCTTATCCTAATTAAGATGCCAACTAAGGAAGAGCGATGCATTCCTACTACAAGTGTCTCTGACTACTTACCAGGAAGCCCCGACTACTAGTTTATAAGGATTTTCTTAAATAAATGCATTTTTGTTTAAAGTACTTCTTTACATACTCTCGTTGCAGTCCTAAGCTACTTTAAAGGTTTCGTGACCTTGTTTTACTACAACTTCGAAAGTTTTACCCTCTAATACACCATGCGGCTCCTCTCAGCACTGTGTAAAGGGCTCCGGGATCTTCACCGGAACAAACCCACGATCCTGTGAGCTCGATCATCGTGTCCAGACTGTGACCAGACCCTGCTCATATAGCGGCTATGTATACCGTTGTCGTTCCCAAAATTGGTGGGTTCAAATTCACGCTCTTGATACTCACAAATCAGTAAGTCCCCTTTTAGTCGTATTTTATGACATGCAGGAAATACCATAACTCTATTGTCTGTGTTACCTGTTCGCACGAAATCCGTTACTTCGTTTAAAATTTTAATAAATACTTTTAGGAAATTTTAAGCAATTTCCTAGCGAATAAATATGTCACAGTTACAAGTACCCGTACTTTCGTTTGGCTTCGAAATTTCGTCAACAGTTGTATGAAACGGACCTCGAGATCTTAACTTTCCATCAAACTGCAGTCAAACATCACCATCCGAACATCCTTGTTGCGACGGTGAAAGTGGCCATCTTTATGACTACGCTTTCGGACTAAGAAAGAAGCAGTTTGATGAATCATCTGTAGTCACAAAACGCGTGGACACTCCTTAATCTTGTAGATTGTTAGATAACGTTAAATTCTTTAGTTGGGTTGAAATGAAGTCATTAAAATAACACTTTCTCATATATGAGTCGGGTATTTTGTTACATTATAACCCGTCTACATATTGTATACGGTCATAATTTGTGCATCAAAGAGGCCAGATATGTTTAGAAAAGGTTTTTTCCATTATCCACTATTCTAAAATCAGGATAAGTAACGGATACGAAATAAATTTAGAATTTTGCTACATACTACTTGTGTTTTATTTTATTGTAATTCGTAAAATTTTGCTGCAGAGGAAGACTTGCTATGCAGCAAATCTAATTATAATATCCTAATGATGATATTACATAGTTCTGTTTTGCTCAAGACAATTCGAGACAACTATCTTAATCCTCGAGTGGAGCAACGCATCTGTAATTGACTTTAGATATAACTATTGTTCTGGGTGAAGATTGCTTACAGTTTTCCATGGGAAGCAATGACGACTTCATCAGGTTGACTAAACGCTCGTTAGCCACTTCAATGTTTTTATTTTTCCATAGCATACTTCATACTTATATCTAATATTATATAGGCGAAAGTTTGTGAGTGTGTATGTTTGTTACTTCTTCACGTATAAACGGCTGGAGCGATTTTAATAAAATTTGATAGGGAATTGACCGACACTCTAGATTGACATGTAGGCTATTTTTTATTGTAGGAAAATATCGTATTCCCACGGGACAGTCGATACTTTGTTTTTTTTAACGCGGGCGAAACTGCAGGGTTCATGAAGTTACACATAACACAACGTCATCTACTTCAATAACCAGCGATATCTCAAATATCCGACGATTGTTTGAACATTTTTGTCCATTCTTCCGCGAATATCGGATTTATAATCACCATTGTTTCAGTGGAATTCGAGAACAAGTTGCCTTGCGTGTTTGTGATGGCTGGTGTGATGAGCGAAGCACTCATGTTACTTGTATGTTGCGTATTATTCATTTTTATCAAGTTTTTGAAGAAAGTAGAAGGAAATAGAATCACTACATAGCATAAAACAAAGTCGCTTCTTACTGTCCGTCCCTATGTGTACTTAGATCTTTAAAACTACGCTATGGATTTAAATGTAGTTTTTTTTAATAGACTGATTCAAGAGGAAGGTTTCTATTTATAATATAGTAGAGAATCACTGATAATTTTAGATTTTTGTACTTTTAGGCGGAACATACTTCGCCGGATCAACAAGTTATTTCATAAAAGAAGTACATTATCTACAATAATGATTAATAAAACTGATATTTATTTGTCTACATAACACAAAAAATATATACCTAATATAGTTGCGTACAATTTTACGTTAGTATTTAGGGTATACTCTATAGAGTATATCTTACAAAGTCGTATATTACATTAAAGTATCTCACTTCTGCTATCTCTCTCTCCTTTCAGTCGGTCCCTCAGTGCTGATGATCGTGACTTTTCTGCTGAATGGTCTTGTTCCATTTGTTGCGATCAGCGGCCTGGTGTATTGCCACGCTGGTATTCCTAGATGTTTCGAAACTTGGTCTATCCATCTTTTTGGGCTGCGTCCTCGAAGTTTTTTTTTTTAACTAACTGAAATAGCAAACGAGCATGCACTCCACCTGATAGCAAGTAGTCTCTGCGGCCCATGGACATCTGTAATCAACTTCATACAGAACATGGGTTCAGTCTGAAGTCAATCACAGATGCGTTGCTCCCGGTTACTATGATGGTCGCCTCATGTGAAATTGTGCCGGCAACCACACCCTTCCATCAAAACGCAAGAAATGCTTCACGCTAAAAATAGGTGTGACGGTGGTACTTCTCCGGTCGAACTACACTGGTTCTGCCACCTTGAAAAAAAATCTCTTGCCTGCTACTTTGTCTGTCACCACTAGTTTTTCTAGGTTATTGTTGTGCTTTGTGTTGTGTCGCACCACTGCTATACCATATGTTTGTTGAATTTATTTTAGACTTCAAAAAGTCAACCAGACGAAACCAGGTCTCTTGTATTTAAATGGCAATGTGTGTTCAACCTTAATCGTATACTCAATTTTAGCTTTCCACGAATTCTCGAAATTAAAAAGAATTTTAAACTAAATCTACTTAGCGTACCTAAATATTTACGCACTGCAAAATGAAATTCCAAGAAATTTTAGAAAAGGATTGAAAATTTATTGTCTTTACCCATGTTAACCCACAAAGATTATTGGTACACTACATACAGACGGACATTTTGGTTTTGTTTCTTTGTATGACTAACTGAATGCTATTACCATTAGACGCATTTAATCGCTTAGGATTGTTTTGAATGGAATAATAAAAGAAAAATCACATGAGTCCTGTCACTTCTCAAACTTTTTTATCTAATAAATAATCAGTAATTTAATCAAAAAAGAATACAATATAAAATATTGTTAATTTATGCCAAAGAATTTGCACGTTTAACGAAAACTATTCGTTATTACCTTAATTAAATATATCCATTCCTTTAGTGCTAAATTATGTTAATTTAATATACATCGTATTATAGTATTGTGTTGTATTTACAGTTTTAAAATAATAATAACATAATAATTGCAGCTGATAATAATAAAGGTCGACAAAGCAAACAAGACAAAGGTCAATTTAATAATAGTTTGTGATCTACTGACTCAAGAATAAATAAACTCTAATAGATAATAAAATCTTTGTTAGTCAACGTAATAATTGTTTATGAATATGATACACTAACTCAAGTACAAATAGACTAGCTTTGTTAAACGTTTTGTCCTTGTTTGTCAATTCGTTGGTAATGTCGGTTAAACATTGGTTGGGATTGATATTATTTTTTTAATAGGCTCGTCAATTTGTATGGGCATTAATGCCACCGAGGGATAGGGATAGTGTGTGGGGTAGATTAAACGAAGGTTACTCATTACCACCGTAGACGGTAGAAAAGTCGCGCAAATAACCTAGTCTTAAATAGCTGAACTGAGAAACACGAGATCACGTTGACAAGCAGATATTGAGCGTGTGTATCGTTGCATGTGTGCATTCGTAAGATGCATCTTAATCTGTCACGTGCGAATTGCCTCCAGTTCAATTCCTCTGTACAATACAATTGCGAAATACTTTTCGCCCAGATATTAATAACGCTTTCTACACCCATTCACATAACTTTAAAAACGAGAAAAAAACACTAGAACTCACACATAACGAATTTAGATTCGTGTAAAATCCAAAATCGTCATGTTTGCCTATTCGAGGATTGAACTTGAAACTCTCCGAATGTCTGATCAGTATAGCATCGCCCTATGTATGTCTAACAATGAAAAATCTATTTTATAGCAAAACGAAGCAATTTTGGGTTTTCTACAGCTTTTTCTTTAGTATATGAATGTTTTTTTATAGGTATATATAGCAAACGCGCATTCAATCTACCTATGATAGGTAGTATCGCTCGTGAACATTTACCATAAACTCCTCCGTATATATACTTATGTATATTATATATTTTTTCCCGAACCAATGATAATGTAAGGAAATATGAATACTGACAATTTGTAAGTGCCCCATGGACTATACATACAACGACATTTTATTTCTTAATTGTCTTAAAAGTAGTTTAATCGTCTTTTTTAACAGATTTTCTTTAACTACATTATAACGCCTTTGTATAATCTAAAGTCCACAAATGGAGTCGCAGCCGGAAGCTAGTAAATTACACAGACTATCTCTATACAAACAACGCGGCGTCTCGCCCCAGTTGCTCCGCGAGATAACTGCGAATGATTTCTGTTTGCGGTATACGACTGGGTGCATTAGTGCATAATTTGACTTGGTAGTTATGGTTGAATTGTTTTGAACAAGCTTCAGCTCTGTGTTCAAATGATTTTTTTTATAATTATTCTATTCGTTACTATAAGGCATTCACTCGTTATCAGCGATTTGTTTAAAAATTATAGAACAGTGCAGGGTTTAACTTAATTATAACTATTTTCTCCTTACAAGAATATCTTATTATTATTTTATTCTTTTATATCTTATAATTCATTTCTTATAATTATTTTATTCCTTACAAGAAGGCATTCACTCATTATCAGCGATTTCTTTAAAATTTATAGGACGTGCAGGGTTTAGCTAGAAATTAAAATACCTACTTGCTTGGCTGCTTGGAGTTACCAACTCTAAGTGGCCAAGCGTGTAAAGAATAAAGACAAGATTTCTGCAAAAAATCAAAATCGGCAAAATCTCTACTAGGTCTCTGTTGGGAGCGGACCGCTACACAGGGTGTGTACAAATTGAATAACCATTAGAATCAAAGCTCAGGTCCGATCTTCTTAATGGAACTATGAACTAGAACTTATGTGCATAACTCATGTTTGCGTTAGGCGCATGTACCTACACATAATACACGCTTTCTATACGCATAGCCTCACACTAGGATGTTCTCCTGTGTCGTGGGTACCATGGACACACACAAGACGAATACACAAACACCCAGACCCAGAACATGAATCTAAACTCATCATTCAGATCATCAGTCTGGCCGGAAATCGAACCCGGAACCCATTGCGCGTCAGATCGGTATGGTAACCGCTACGCCACACGGTTCGTCAATGCAAAAAATAAATCAATTGCGAGAACACGTATAAAGCTATAGAATATTGAAGTAGCGCGCGCTAATGTAATGAGCGCTTCGATTCCCATGCATTAATATGGTTTTTCCGTGAGTTCAATCGAGCTCATCACTCATAGTTCTTCTGATACTGTCATTTCAATACAGTTTGTAATGGAAAACGTAATTGAAGTCCCCCAGAGAATGGCGGGTGCCGTTACTGTAATATCGCTTGGGGCTTCCGTTGGTGACGTTCTAATAAATAGTATTGAGATTCGCGTAATGGCTTCCTTTTTATGTGGACTGTCGGGCTCCCTAGCCACACAGAAGTAAAGCTTCTATGGTGGAGAAAATGTACTGAGACTCTAATGCACTGTCGTCTATGTCGGGCTAATAATAGCAGTGTTATAAACTTTTGTGGTCTGATTTTAAGACGATACGTCAAGCATTATTATCCCACTGCTGGGCACGGATTTTCTCTCGCAATGAGAGAGTTTTAGGCAATAGTCCACCTGGCAATAGTCCGCTGGCCAAGATGATAAGACGATACACCTGCCATATATTTTCCAACCATCAAGGGTTGACTGATAGAGCATTCCTTCAGGCATTAAATTTGTCCTATTGTAACTTTTTATATTTTGATTAAATAAATAAATGAAATATACTTTTTTACGTCAAACATTTTAATTGTGTATGTATATTTCGACGGGCCCCTAGAACAAAATCGTATATGAAAAATTACCAATTTACAGTATGAAGCTTGGAAGTTTTGTGGACAAACAAATATTGATTACTTACGCCAAGAAAGACGATCTATGGAAAATCATTGTAATAGCTATAAAGAGTACTGATTAAGTTCCTAAACAGCTATTACAATCAACAAAGCTTCATACTATAAATCGGTAATTTTTCATATACGATTTTGTCCTAGGGGCCCGTCGTTTTTTTTACTCTTCCACGTCAAAACTATTGGTAGACTTTTCCTACTTGGCACTTACTTAGATTATAACCTATATTAGCACATATGATTCTCATTAGTATGTTAGACAGGAAGGACGCGGGCAACCTGCTAGTGTTAGTCTATACGTTATAACTCAGTAATAACGTATAGACTAACACTAGCAGGTCATTACTAAGATTATGTATATCATAAGCTTTAATGTATTCGATAATACGAGTATGTAAATCTCATTACATCTCCCATTTTACTTCATGAAGCATTCCACATTAAGGACTGATGAGTAGGAAGTTAACACTCCAGATTGCATTCCTGGACCGACGGACAAGCCCTTGATTAATGATATTGATGTAAGAACATTAGTAAATTGGATGGAAATTGCAATCTTTTTGCCACATATCACAGGAATTCGATTACGGTGATGCTTTTAATGTTCACAAATTCACAGGGTTTTATACTTGAATGTTATACTTTACTAGCTATAAAACACATAATTTATATGTAAAATGTACATTTTGTGGACAACTAAATAAAAAAATGTTTTTTTTTTTACTAGATGAACCCGCAGCTTCTCCCGCGTTAAAAAAATCGATGTATCCATTGTCCCATGGAAATATTATATTTTCCCACTGTAAAAAGTAGCCATATATGTTAATCCAGAGTGTCAACTCCCTACCAAATTTTATGAAAATCGCTCCAGCCGTTTAGACGTGAAGAAGTAACAAACATACACACTCACAAACTTTCATATAATATTAGTATGAAGTATGATAGTATGATATGATTGTAAGTAAGACGTTATTTATTATGAAATTCATAATAATGGAAACAAAAAAGAGTGGATTATTTTCTTTTGGTTCGTTTATAAATTGTAATGACATCACACATACATTATGTAAATCCATTTGACTTACATTATTTTGATTGAAATTAATAATTATAAAATATAAATAATAAAGTAAAATGCTAATTTCATAATATTTTATTTATGAATCTATTGAAATATAATCTCATTATTTTTTTATTTTTATTTAATTTATTTTAGTTTTTCTCTGTACCGTCTTCATTATTGCATTATCTGAAGGTCGTCTGATTAACCTTGTACACTTTTAGTAGGTTTAAAACTTTTCAATAAATAAATACGCAACTAACACAATGTAATAAGACATGAAATGTATTACATTTTTTTGCTTTTCTTTTAACTCTCTCATCAACCCATTATTGGCCCACTGCTGGGCACGGTTCTTCTCTCAGAATGAGCGAGTTTAGGCTATGGTCCACCGCGCTGGCCAAGTGCGAATTGGTGGACTTCTTTTAACTATAAAAATAAAAAGACACAAGAGTACCTCTTTTAAGTTTTTTTACGATACTCATAGCCAGAACATGTTTAAGAAGCAACGCGATGGTTGTTCGTGCAAAACATGACTTTAACAATAGTGACCCACTCTATTTACATCTTACCACTCTATTGTAGAGTCGGCGTTTATAGAAATGACCTACTTAGGGCATCTGGGACGGTTACGGTCGATCGCTTTATGTTGTTTTTGTATATTGATCAATTTATAATATATAAACGTTATATAATATATATATGAGTGCCTACTTAAATAAAAGGAAAAAGACATATTATGAAACTTGCTCAAAGTATATTACAATTTTAAAGTTTGGACTATTGAAAGTTATAATAAAGCTTTGTAAAACATGTATTGGCACCATTAGGACCTACAGTTCAAACATTAAAATGTTGTGGATATAAAACATTTTACAAGTTCATAATAATTGTAATAAATGTATCTAATACGAATTAATTTATTAATATAATAAAAACCCATACTTTATTTTTATTGCCACGTGAATAATTGTGACGCAATACTGAATATTAACTATTTAATAAAGTTTGAATAACTTGAAAACCACTAGTCAAACAACTATTTGTTCGTAGACCTATATATGGCCAAAAAAGTATATATATGTATATATACGAAATACGTAACAAATACACATATTTCTACTATCAACACATACGCAGCGAAATACAATTTTGTCGTAAAGCCATATCACGCAATGAGTTGAAGCCTCCACCACTTAGCACGATCGACAGTGCCACCTGACAATGTGATTGTTTATTATTGATATTAGCACTATATTACAACGCATGCATGATGCATGAACGTTATTCGCATATGCATGCGGTCGGAAATCGTAGCTCCGTGCTATCGTGGCGAGTCTAATTGTGTCGCGTTTCATCGCTTTTGCATCCAATTGCCCTTATTTACGTGTTCCTAATTGAAAATGTGCGGAAAGTCAATGATAATATCATGTCAATGATAAAAAGAGGTTCTTCAATGCAGAGATGATCACTGACATGTAGTTTTGTAATAAAAAGAGGTTTGTTCAATACAAAGATGATCACTGACATGTAGTTTTGTACTTGATTTAATCATCTAACAGCAATGATATTGGTTAAAACTTGGCCTGTCAATCAGAAGGTCCGAGGTTCAAACCCAGGCACGCACCACTGATTATGAGCGTATTAGAAATTAATTATCACTGCTTTACGGTGAAGGAAAACATCGTGAGGAAACCTACACACCCGAGAGTTCCTAAAAAAATTCTCGGAGGTGTGTGAAGTCCACCAATTCGCACTTGGCCAGCGCGGTGGACTATGGCCTAAAACTCTCTCATTCTGACAGAAGAACCGTGCCCAGCAGTGGGACAATAATGGGTTGTACCCAATCATCTAAATGGAGTTGTTGGAGTCACGTAGTGGTACATATGGCGTTCTGCGTACTTATATGTGTATCCGTACTCCGTGCCCTTCAAAACAGTGCGTGAACACATGCCCATCGTTATCAATATCGCGTATATATATCGTAGCACTTATCGGCAGAAAGAAAATAAAGAGTGGCATATCGAGACTACCCGTTCCATAATAAAATGTCTAACCTTACAAAATCAAAATAAGACAAGCTCATCATAAAATACGCTTCCTACACTCATAGTCCCACAGTAGGATTTTCTCCTGTGTCGTGGGTACCATGGACACACACAAGACGAATATACAAACACCCAGACCCAGAACAGGAATCTAAACTCATCATTCAGATACCTGTCTGGCCGGGTATCGAACCCGGGACCCATTGCGCGTCAGACCGGTATGGTAACCGCTGCGCCACGCGGGTCGTCATAAAATCACAGTTAGAATTCAAAGTCGGAAGCTAAAACGCTGGAAAGTTCCATCGCATCATATCAGAAGGAGATACCATTCTCAATTATAAGCTTTGCCACTTTAATTACACGTGTTTTGCTTCCACAAGCCGATTGTTATCAATCTTAATAGCTCGTGATTACAGCATAACTTTTCTTTTCGTCGGCTTTGACTACAAAACGCGGTTACGTAAGATGAAATTAAGTTTTTGTTGGCGCGTTGTGCGTTCTGACTGGGTAAAGTGTCGCACCACTTGCGATAAGAGAGATCTACTCTCTCCCTACTCTCTTCGAGTTATAATTGCTATCTGACATTCTATGGAACTTATTGTAATTATTTTGACGACGTGCTAAATAATCTACAAATTTGCACTTAAAATCTTTCTCTGTCGTTTCCTATGATTAATGTAAGAAGAAAATAAAGCATTTTTTTATTCACTGCAATTATATCTAACTGTTGAAAAGTATATCGTGTAAAAAAATGTTGATTTGGTTTAAATATCTATTTCTATGCCTATTAGTTCTACACTTTGACTTGTCTATTTGTCAATAATTTGATACCACTGAAAGGATAAAATGATATTCGAGTATTCGTATTGTAAGTAAGGTTTCGTTATAATCAATACAATGGTAATTTTATTTGCAGTTCTCTTTAGTGATAAATTTATAGTCGCTCGTCGCTTTTCTGTTCGCGATAAGGCAAGCGTCTCTGGTACGCACAAGAAACATTGTAATGGCCTTTCTTCGTGATTTCTCATTTGTTCTATTGATCTGTTCCAAGACATTGTTCTCTTCCTTGATTCGGTATGAAGACTAGATCGTTTGTAGCTAATTATCTGGTAAGTTAAAAAATGCGACTGTTGCGTTCGCATAACTAGTTTTCCAAAATTTTTTTTTATGAGCTGAACTATGTGCATTCAAACTTCTATGTTAATCCTTCTATAGTACAAGTTTTTACAAATGTATGCCAAATTAAAAAAAGAAATTGTTCCTTCTCATCTACGTTAAAACGTAACGTTCCTTCTCATCTACGTAAAAATGTGGCCCAAGCATAACATGCTTGGGCCACATTTTTAAAAATAATTTGTTCTTCCTCATCTACGTTATGCTTGTTATATAACAGGGGTTCCATTACAAAATGGAACCCCTGTTTTTTATAAAGTTGCTTTCGGATGTCCATTGGAAGCAGTTACCTCCTACCATTTTGGACCACATGCTCAATAGCTACTTCAATCTTAAAACAACGTGCTATGTTAGTTTTATTAAATAATCATTTTTATGTTATCAATGCATCATCTTCTCAGCCCAGTGAACATAGCCAGTTATTTAACGGTTAGATATGAACGTTATCAGTTGCGCTTATGAGATGATCCGAGATCAAGCCAGTACGTGCTCATTATGGCCATAGATTAATTCCGCTTCAAACAAAATTGTTTCTGTTACTACGTATACATACTTATCCATTATTTTTATGATACATAACGTACACAATATATATTTGTATATAATATGTTTAAGATTTGAAATGTACACTAAATGATACCGTTTCGGGGAAAACTTTAACCATTTTTATGCGTAAAAATATAAGAAATATTAGTCACAAATATTAGTGATAGGCAAAAGAAGTTTTGTGCCTTATTAGGTTAAATGATTTTTTATTAATATATTAAGTACTGGCTTATTCCCTCGACACACCAACAGCATTACAAACAACACATTACAATAATCTTACAGACTAATAAAGTTAGTATGCACGCCAATTATAGGTGCATACAACATTCTCTATGATAGACATGTTAAGTTAATAATATTGACAACTAAATGAAAGTTACATAGCACAAGTTAGACATTGGATTGATAGAGATAGGGTTTTAATCATGTTTACTACTATAATGTATCCCATGTGTTAATCAAGGTGTCTGTCTAAGAAAATCTAGCGAAATAGCTTAACAAACACACATACATCGTCACAAAATTTCACATTAATAATAGGTATTATATGGTTTCGCCGTCCACCAATCCGCACTTGGTGCGCGCGGTGGACTATCGCCTAAAACTCTCATTCCGAGAGAAGACCCGTGCCCAGCAGTGGGACAATAATAGGTTGACGACGACGATGACGATTATAAGGTTAAATCGATAAAGTGTTTTTATTTCGTAATGTTTGTTTATATTATTATTGCTTTTATTTAAATGTATAGAACTTGTAAACTTGAAAATGTATAGAATTTACAAAAAAAATGTACAATTGTCGTTAGCAAATTGCAATTTAGACAAGAAAACCTTTTTTTTTTTTTTTTTGTTTTCGATCGTTTCTATATAAAAAATAAATAGACGTGCGTTCACGTTTAATTGCAAAGTTATGCTAATTACGAGATAAATTTAGATAATTCATTATTGTTAAACATATTTTGAAAGCGCCGTAATTAAAATATTACACATTGATGAAATACTTAATTTTCTGGCAGAATAAATAATAGAGACATAACGGTGAAAAAAACTTATATGCAACTCTGTTTCAAAAGTTATAGTTGTTTTTATAAATATGCACGAATATAGCATATATACTATTTTTAAGTTATGACTTAAAAGCCGCTACTTGATCATAAAACCATAATATTTCTGCGGTGCATCCTTGTTTGTATGTCCATTAAAAACAGTCCCACAAATCGGCCTTAAAATCTGTGACAAATTAATGTTGTCACGGGCAATATATGTAGGATACATGCCAATTTACTGTTTTTTGCATGGACTTCGTAGAAAGCTACAAAGGGGCAATATCCAGAAATTGTTAGCTGCGTCTTCCTTTTAAAATCAACACCCAGTGCAGCCACCAAAACATACTCGAATAATCGCATGGTAGAAGCGATGACTATTGGCAAAAATCACCATTAGGAGAGAACCCTTTACCGGATAGACAGGTTAACAGTTAAACAAAGTCTCTACTAACTAACCTCTTTGTCTAACCGAGGACTTCAAAGGATGGATGGATGGTCAGTCATTTTTGAACTCTGCCAAGTTAGAACAGAAGTCTTACGAGCACATCAAATCAGTCAGTTCCATAATACCTATGTTCACCAACCACTCAATTGTTGCAGATCATGTTCCGCGGCGGCGTCGTGGGCGGGCTGGACGCGCGTCGCGACGCCGCTCTCGCGCGCGTGCTTGTGCGTCTGCAGGCGCGCGCGCGGGGACTGCTCGCGAGGCGGCGGGCGCAGAAGCTACGGACGCAGCATACTGCTGCTAGGTGAGAAAAAGTTTTGGTTCTGACATTGACACTCTTGAGAAAATATTCCACTACTTTTAACACACTTCAGCTATCACTAATGTCCCTAATTAGTATAACACTAATTTCTTTGCTTTGAATGAAGCAACTCAGTATCTAACTAAAAATAATTCAGGGTACATTTCTATGTATAAACTTCTTCCCCTTTCAATCAGCAGTATGCACAATAAAGCTCAATAATTAGAGCAAAATCCTCCCGTTTGAGATAACACTATTTCCGACGGTGAATTTGTTACGATTAATCAATGAAGTCGTTGGCCTTATACTTTTTTTATTATTTATTATTTATTTATTTTACATAATCTTACTTACAACTAACTTTACAGGGTAACCTAATGCCTAACACATTTAAGTTACATATATATTATTAAACACAATACTGTTTAACCTGTTCTAATCAAGAAAAGTGTCAGGGCTTTGTTACATTTATCATAATAGTGAAATAAGAAAGGAGCACGCAGAAGTATGTGCGGTGGGGATATCTTTACAGTCGAACTATAATACAAAAAAGAAATTGCCACAGAATTTTCTAATTATCAGGTCGTTGTCTGCTATGCTAATACTAGAATGAAGCAAAAGTTGATGTGACGATTACTTCGTCCTTTTATTTATTTATGTTTAACGTCTTTCTAGAACGGTGATCTTTGTGACCTTTGTGCCTATTGTAAATATATATAACAATGTGTTCGTGTGTGCCAGATGCGTCCAGCGCAACGTGCGCGCGTTCCTCGCGGTCCGCGACTGGCCGTGGTGGCGGCTGCTCGTGCGGGTCACGCCGCTTCTCGCCGTGCACCGCACCGAACACCGGCTCAAGCAGGCACAGGTAAGAGCACAAACAAAACCTTGAATACGTGGCAATTGCTCCCTCGGCACAATAGTCCCAAACCTTGGACAAGTGGCAATTACTTTTAATTATCGTGCCAGAGAGACAAGGCTTACGATTTTTGCACTAAAAAGTATCTGGCTGCTTTCTTTTTCTACAGAACTAAAACCTTAACTAAATGATACGTGATTTTTAACGTTAGTGTAGAAGAGTCAAAATTCGCGATTCAAACATAAATAGACGCCGAACTGTCTGGCTTTGCGCCCTACCTCCTCCCCAACTACTCAGAACATTATCCCAATATTAGGCTCAAAGTTAACTACATACGGATTCAATCAAAAACAAATGAAAAACTACGTAACTTCCCCTCCCCTTTTTGTGTTAGTCGTGTTAGTAATCGTTTGTAATTGTGAGGGTCAAACACTAAAGCAAACATTGGCTGCATTTATATGTATAAATTTACGAATAAGTTTACGTCAATAAAATTACTAGATGGCGTTCGTGTAACGGGTTGATTCCGATTCATCTGATTATTCCTTAGCAAAGACAAATTTTCCAATTTTTTTAAATTATATCGTGTTTGATCGATTAAAAAAAAGCTCTACTAAAACTCTAAAAGTTACATGTCCTTGAAGAACGAATCGAAACTAAAGAGAAATTCGTTAGTACCATGAGGTTGCTCAAAACACTATCTCATAAAAACAAGAATCTTATCTTCAACTTAACATGAACAAAAAGTCACTGTGTCAGTAATGGGAGCGTTTAATGATAAAAACGTACTGTTTCGAATGGGGTCATCATTATCTCTGAGAGCACCCGATTTCGATTCGTCTCGGACTCTTTTCGAAAGCTCGACGATGCGAAGCGACAAAGTTATGTATTACTAGAATATTCACGAGGTTCTGTTATGTTTACAAGAAAAAATGTATCAAAGATCTAAATCTGAATGGGATTATTATTATTATTTCTTTGATTGAAGTAGCAAACGAGCATGCAGTCCACCTGATGGTAAGTGGTCACTGCCACCCATGGACATCTGTAATCAACTTCATACAGAACATGGGTTCCATCTGAAGTCAATCACAGATGCGTTGCTACTCCTGAGGACTATGATGATCGCCTCAGGTGAAAGTGTGCCGGCAACCACACCCTTCTATCGAAACGCATGAAATGCTTCACGCTAGAAATAGGTATGGCGGTGGTACTTCCCCGGTCGAACTACACTGGTTCTACCGCCTTTTAAAGATATGTGAAAGAGTAACGAATTTCCATCAATTTTCACAAGCTTTCATATTCATGATATTAGTACGATATCTTCTGTAAACTTGTATTTTATTTGGTGATGAGAACATTGCTAGTATTATAGGTAATATGTATATACTGATCAGAACTTTATACAACGTCGATGCGATATATTTGCACCAATTATTTTTGTTTCTGATTTGCTACTTCAATTTTATTAAAAAAAAAATTGAAATCAATGATGACACTCGTTTTGAATGTATCCCTTTTTTTGTTGAAATGCGATATTTTGAAGCAGGTTCGTAATTATCCGTGGGAGTGCACCCTATTTCGATTCGTTTCGAATGCATTACGAACGCTTGGCGACGCGAAGCGATAGACAAAAACTGTGCTTGGAATATTGGAGTAATTACTTTTTGTTTTTTTGTGTATATGAAACATTTGTAACTTTGTATACGTCAACTCTTAGGATTATAAAATACTAGATGACCCGACGAACTTTGTTCCGCCCAAAAGTCAATGTCAAAAATCTAAAATTATAAGTGTTACTCTACTATATTAGGCATGTATTATAAAATAAAACAATGCTTTTGAATCACTCTATCTGTTAAAAAAAAACTGCATCAAAATCCGTAGCGTAATTTTAAACCTAAGCATACATAGGGACAGACAGCGAGAAACGATTTTGTTTTATACTATGTAGTGACTAGGTTAAACCCGCCGCTGCGCCCGCTTCGGTCACGTCTATGAGGGTAATTAGTATCCTGTGTTAATTACGGTTATTAACGGCTATATGTGTGCCAAGTTTCAGCTAAATCCGACCGATAGTATTTAGAGTATATACATACATCCTCACATTAGCATTTATGATATTAAATAACGACTACCCCTTAAAGTAAATAAGATTAGCTAGTAATACAGGAAGTGATTATAGGGTGAAATGATAACAGGAGACCCTAATATTTAGATAGATTTTGATACTAAAAATTATATGTACCAACTACTTAGTTGGAATATATAATACTAACAGAATCGACGCGACTTCGTTCGCGCAAACTATGACGCCTTATATAATCTAGTAATAAAAATAGCCTATGTTTTTCAGGAATAATGTAGCATTCTAATGGTGAAAGAATTTTTAAAATCAGTTTAGTAGTTTTTAAGTTAATTCATGACAAACATACAAAAATACAAAGTTTTCCTCTTTATACTATTAGTATAGACATCTACCTACTTGATAATTTTTAAATAACTTTCACCCATGCGTATTTGTTACTATTTTACCTCTTATCTAATAATCTATACTTAATATATAAAGCTGAAGAGTTTGTTTGTTTGTTTGTTTGAACGCGCTAATCTCAGGAACTACTGGTTCGAATTTAAAAATTCTTTTTGTATTGAATAGACCATTTATCGAGGAAGGCTTTAGGCTATATAACATCACGCTGCAACTATTAGGAGCGAATTAATAATGGAAAATGTGAAAAAAAACGGGAAAAATTATTCATCCTTGAGGGCTTGCGTTGCGTGGCAACGCGGACGAAGTCGCGGGCACAGCTAGTATTAATATAAAAGGCCTGTAGAGTGGAGAAATGCGTATAATACCTACGTAATATGAGCTTTGAAAGATAACACGTAATTAGGTCAGATTCGATTATTAATTACACTCTCTGTACTAAATATTGCATCACACTCTCTGTAGCGATAACAAACCCTATTTCAAAACAAGCTCTATTTCGAAACAGGGTTATCAAGTGTTCGAAAACTTCACGATTCGTCACGAACCCATCTCGAACTCGCCTCGAAAGTGCAGCGAAGCGATGCGATCGACAAAAACGCATAGCTTTAGCTCCTTCGAATCCAATTGGACTCGCTTTAATAATGACAAACGTTTTATTTCGAGGAACTAGTGATTTTTTTGAGTAAACCCGCGCTCACCTGTAGGGCGTTAATGGATACTTGATGATAGCTATGAAGATGATGACGATAATTGCCTTCTCATGTACACGGATTTTATTTTTTTAAACTCCGATCATGGAGTCCATTTGAATGTAAGTGGCCACTGTCGTCCACGGACACCTGCAATCGACCTTGAAAAGGATAAACTTTAAGAATCTGATAAAATTAGAGCTAAGGTCCTTTTTTTGAAAGGAGGGAAGTGGGAGCGACGCAGGGTTATGTGGGATTTTTAGGACACTAAAACCCCCCCGGTGGCCGTTCTCGGTGCTACAAACAGGACTGTGGGATCTCCAAAGGAACGCAACCGGAATCCTTTGAGGAGAGCTGAGGTCTACCGCAGCCTTGCCGGACTATCCTTTAGAACTAAGTAGGAACTCCTCGTATAAGACCATTTAACACTGCAATTAACTGCAATTTAAATACATAACAATGTATTTAATTTACTATAATTTCTTTAAGTTTTAAATTCAATAGATAGGTCGTTAAATTCTTAATAATAATTCTTAAAGGAAATAAGGTACATTGCGAAGGTGGTAGAACCAGTGTAGTTCGACCGGGAAAGTACCACCGCCACACCTATTTCTAGCGTGAAGCATTTCTTGCTTTTCGATGGAAGGGTGTGGTTGCCGGCACACTTTCACATGACGCGCCCATCATAATCCTCGGGATTAGCAACGCATCGGTGATTGACTTCAGATAGAACCCATGTTCTGGTACCCACTTACCGTCAGGTGGACTGCATGTTCGTTTTGCTACTTAAGTCAGATAAAAAAAAATGTTAAAAATGTAGCTTTTATTTTTTTAAACCATACTATCCGACACTTAAATTATCATAATCGCGGTGGTAACGAGCAGGCAAGATGATTTGCGAATCTCGTACAGAATCGCCGGGAAACACAGCTGTACGTTTTGTAAGATTACGTATTGTAATCGTTGAATGCGAGCGCGTATCACACGTAGGGTTGTTACTTTTTTGTTTTAATATCTTATTACCACAATGCCATGCCAAGAAGCATTAAAGGAAATAAATTAATATAAAATAAAACAAACAAACCCGACTACTTAAAACAATTAAGTAACTGCGCTTGGAAATTTTTAAACAGACGATTGTTTGTATTTAATAACTAGGTGAAACGGCAAACGTTGTTTTGCCATATAAAATTTAAAAAAAAATGTTAAGAGTGGACAACCCTTATCACTAAGGGGTATGAAAAATAGATGTTGGCCGATTCCCAGACTTACTCAATATGCCTACTCGATTTGTAAAATCGATCTGTTGAATATCAATCGATTGTCATTGCTAATCTTATACATATGTAAGCAAGTAATCCAATACATTGACTGGGCGTAATATGAATTGCAGATCAACGTTAATTCATCTCTTTTTACTATTGAATGTCATTCACTGAAATCGGTCGCTTGATGTCAACCCTAAGTACATAAGTAGTTATTATTTGCATTTTATTTACCACAGCTAGTGTTTAAATTGTTTAAATTTTTTTTACTTGTTTTGGTAAATTTTACAAAAAAAAAAATCAAATTTTCCATTTTTTTTTACAAATATGCGATGTACACACAATTTTTTATACGGATTTCGGTAAAGTCGTACCCTAAGTATTAAAGCATTTAATTTTGATTTTTTTAAACAATTCAAACAATTTTCTTGCACTTGCCAACCCTAACCAGCCGAGCACCTGATAGCACTTTCACCGGCTCTTCACTCCGACTTCCCGCCAGCCGTCCACCATTGACGCAGACACAATGCCGCCGCTAAGTGGGCGAAAATAAACAAAAAGTGCTTATTAAACCGCCTCTCCATGTGCCGGGGAATGTGCCTTCATGTTCCGCATACATTTATGAAATTTCGCAGTGCTAAAAAACTTGTTTAAGTTCCCTCAAAACGATCATCGGTTACATTGCGCAATGTATTTTTGTTTTCGTCAACCCATTATTGTCCCACTGCTGGGCACGGGTCCTTTCTCGAAATGAGAGAGTTATAGGCCATAGTCCACCGCGCTGGCCAAGTGCGAATTGGTAGACAATGTATATGCATATTACGCAATGTATAGGCATTGTAAATTGCAATGCATAAAAGAGGAGATCTATATATTAATACGTGAAGCAAACTTGTGATACGATTTTAAGATACTTGCAGTAGTCGGAGGAGTAAATTACGCACGGTTGTAGTTGATGTAGGGAAGGATTGCTCAATGATAATATTTTTTTCAAATAATGCATAAAACATACATAAAATCAAGTAAAAAAACATTACAATTACTACCTTGAATTGGATACAAACACATACATAAGAAACGAAATAGAACATTCAATGTGTTTACTATGAAAACACATAATGTCAAAAATGTCAGATGTCTTTGTCAAAATACCCGTTATTGCTATTAAATGCAGCTTAGCTAAAAAACCTGTGTTTACCTTCAACGCGTGCGTTCAAAATAACTTGAAAATCATTACAATTTATTTGAATTTGAGAAATATCCGTGCTACTTTGGAGAATATGAACTTTAGTTTTTTTTAATTTAAATTACAGTCGAATTTCGACTCTAGCGACGGGTGACTTGTAAACATAAAAAGTGCTTAATAAATCGCCTTTCCATGTGCCGGGGAATGTGCCTACATATATGCGGAGTATTTATGAAATTTCGCAGTGCATTTGATAAAAACTTATTAAGATCCCTCAAAACGATCATTATTTACGTTACGCAATGTATGGGCATTGCAAATTGCAATGTATAAGCGAGATATTTAAGAAATCCGCCGTGCTTTTAGTACATATTAAGTTTTTTCAAAAAGATCATTTACGTGCATCCATACATTGCACGTCTGTGTTTTTGGCCATATGTCCTTTCAGATATGTGGAAAGTATTCGAACCCGAAACCGAACACTGCGTTTCAGACCGGCGTGACGCTCTGCGTAATGTACCCAATCAAAATTAAATAAAATCGTTTAACTGTAAATAAACGCTTTCTACGGTCATAATTCCACACTAGGATTTTCTTCTGTGTTGTAGGTACCATGGACACACACAAAGACGAATACAAAAACACCCAGACCCAAAGCAAGAATTTAAATTTATTTTCCATATAGGTACTTGTCTGACCGTGAATCGAACCGGAGACCCATAGCGTGTCCGACCGGCATGTCTCGCTGCCATACGAGTAATAAATAACTATGCCCCGATTAACTTCAAGTAGCCAAGTACTCCGTAGTAGTAACTCTTGAGAAATCAGCTTCCAAACAGCTTCCTGTATCTCGTAGTAGTAATTGGGCCAACGGCCGGTAGCAAAGATCAAGCGATTACGTTATACGATTTCGTAACGCAGTACTAGATGATTTTTTTGTCAATGTAGGTACGACTGTTTTATATGAATATTTTGAATTGTATATGTCGGCGCGACACCGCGTATTTATGAAAAACACGCCGCCGAAAATAATAATTTTAGTTAGTTTAAAGATCGAAAATTGTTTTTTTTTATCAAATTAGCAATATTCAATGATTTTTAGAATTGTAATTTAGTTTACCCTCCATAAATTTGTTATTGTCAACTCACCAAACATTGTTATAAAAATCCGAGCGAACGCCGGTAAAAAAAAGATTCTTGTTTAACCGTCGAAGCGATCGGACCTCCTCAAGTGTGAATAAATCGAAGAAGTTTATTGCTGTGTTTTACTTGAAATCTTCAAGAATGAATAATTTATTTATTTATTTATTTATTCAGACTTACGTCTATCATTACAGGTAGCACCCAATACGATAGCGTAGACAATTATTCATTTTTTAAATAATGAAGAATAATGATAATAATAATAATGAAGACCTCCTGGCCATCCTCATGTCACATATCACTAATTCACTTCGTTATATATTATCTATTTAGGAAAAAGTTATATGGAACAGTATATAAACTTTCGTGATAAAAGCATTTGAAAAGAAAATTGCTTGACATTGACCAAGCGATAGTAGAGCACTATCTCTTACGAAACTTTTGAGATACTATGAGATACGATGAGATACACACTAAAATATGAGGTTTGGATTGACTCTCATGAACTGCTCTCAATAATTAGCTCTTATGCTGTCAAAATCGCAAAACTTATATGTTTCGCCAAGAGAGTTACCGCAATATTATGTTTTTGGAAACCCCCAAAACTACAACCTGTGCCCGTGTAACAAACACATGTACGTTTATAATATTTATAACATTAATAACATGTATGAATAGTAAGAACACGTACATACATATAATTCAATCGGGTCGTTGAACCCGTGTACATGATGTTCACAAGATCGCGAGACTGCAACGCATAGGAAGTATCGTCTTAATCGTGGAATAAACACGTTTTAATGGCCCGCAGTGTATTGTATGACTTTTCCTTTTATGCATAAGTAAAAGTTGCATGTAATATACGCGAGGTGAGTATATAATAGCGAATGCGTTTTTGTACT
This sequence comes from Spicauda simplicius, assembly GCA_949699795.1. NCBI lineage: Eukaryota > Metazoa > Arthropoda > Insecta > Lepidoptera > Hesperiidae > Spicauda > Spicauda simplicius. Next base: position 11,329,322 of record OX453077.1, on the reverse strand, counting down.
AACGACATGCGATTATAAAGACGGTGTGCTGTGTTGGAAGCTCTGGGTTCGATGTCAAGTTAGGAATTTTAATGGTTTCGTACCTTTGTTATTTACTAATGGTGGTATATGATCCAGCGTTGGGTGTGCTTCAAATAATTGTCGTCAACCCATTATTGTCCCACTGCTGGGCACGGGTCTTCTCTCAGTATGAGATAGTTATAGGCCATAGACCACCGCGCTGGCCAAGTGCGAATTGGTAGACTTCATACACCTCCGAGAACTTTATTTTTTTAAGAACTCTCGGGTGTGTAGGTTTCCTCACGATGTTTTCCTTAACCGAAAAGCAGTGATAATTAATTTCTATAAATCAGTGGTGTGTGCCTGGGTTTGATCCTCGGACCTCCTGATTGAGAGGGCAAGTTTCAACCATTAGGATATCACTACAATGTTATTCAAAAGATTGTAATGTAATGTACAAATGTACAATATATTTACCAGCCCTAATGTTGTGCCCTAAGACCAAAATGTCTAACCATCCAAGTTAGAATATAGGACTTAGGGCACATTATCAGATAAATGTAAACAAATATAATATAGATCGTACATTTTGTACATATTTAGGACGAGAATAGAAATTCATTACTACACCTTGTATAAACTAATACGGAATTATATCTGTGTGTGTGCGTCTTAGTTTGTGTCTCTCATAGTAGTTAACCCACAAAGAGTTCTCTCACCTTTTAAATTCGAGTATCTCCAAATATTCTAAACATTTTAGTTAATAACAAAAGTTACTTTACCAACAATCTTTCCCACAATTAACCAATATCATCCGACCGATCAAATGTTCGCCTTCCTGCCTAAATTGTATGCTACTTGTCAACAAAACACCATTTAACTGAGATCTATTCAAAACCTTTAAATTGATAGCAATAAGTTCGAAATTGGTGTAACACACATATCAAGTTGAGCTGGTTAGGCATACAAAAGATTCTCGTATCGACGATCAAAGAAAAGATTCCGGTGGTCAAATAACATAATGGAAGAGATAACACAAATTCATAATTAGATGTGCGAAACTTTATCTTATTTGTTTTGAAATCTCGTCTCACTTTTACATGAGGCGACCTTAGTCCTCGTAACGCAATGCATCTGTCATTGACTTCAGATAGAACCCTTGTTCTGTATGAAGTTGCTTACACATGTACATAAGCGGCAGTTCACTTACTATCAGCACTGTTGACCATTTACTACTCGAATCTTGTAAAAAACCTTCATCAGATAAATCATACTAGAATTCTTAGGATTGAATATCAATTCAAGACCTCTTATTAAAGCGGAGAGGTTTACATCATTTAATGGAAATAATGCCATCGTCGGCTTTGAAGAGCTCTCCTTCAAAGCCGGCTATGCATTGGCGACTTCTCTGGTGTTACATATGTCCATAGGCGATGACGATTAATTTCCGTCAGGTAGCCCGTCTACCTTGCACCCTGTAGTTCCGAGATCAGAATAGGGCTACGGCATCCCCTGCCTGTCGTAAGAGTAGGACGGCGATGTGTGTGGTCGCATACCGTCGTAAAGACTAGACGGAGCGGCGGGCCCAGCCACCCCTCTGGGAGGAGCCCGATGGGGCAATGCTCGGAGGATTCCGGTTGAAGTCGTTTCGAGATCCCGGAGTCCTCCTTTTTAGCGCCGAGGACGGCCAGGGGGGGGGGGTTAGTGTGGTAAAAATCCCACATAACCCTGCGTCGGGTACCTTTTGAAGATTTCCCCATCGACAACAAAAAAAGCCCGTCTGCCTTAAAAAAGAAATGTGCCATAATGTTAGTATATTCTCACAACATTTCGAAACACATTTGTCTAAACGTTTATCGTCTAACGATGGCTTTCTTACAAGTTGACTCATTTATTTTACTATGTCGGTACTAGTTGTTTTTAAAGCATACAAATTAAAGTTACGTAAACCACAGGCCATCACTAAAGTCTATATAATTTTACTCCGAATTTCCTCCGATTCCATTAGTCCTCTAATTGGGCGATCGGAGTGTAACAAAATTTATGGTTATTGGCCTCAAAAGATAATCAACGCTCATTTCCCAATACAGGTAGAGGCGGAGACAGGGTACATAACTTTATATTTGTTACGAGTACAACGGGACACACAAGTTCTTGCAATGATATGCCGTTACTTTTAAGACACACGGTAAGAAACCGACAGTTGCATTGTGTTCATGCTTTACGATGAAAGTTAGTGAGAAATGCTCAGTGACAGTATTTCTCAAAGTTGACGATGACAACCCCCTTTTGGACGGTTGTTAGTAGGTCACCCAGAGAATAGTCATAGTACAGTCAGAAGCATATAGTTAGTGGCGTTCAAAGTGTCCATATTGTTAGATACAATCAAAGTGTTCAATAATATCGGCACAACCTACGTGTTCTAATTGTTGACAACATCTTAAACTCCCAAATGTCAGGACGTTCATAAACTCATAATGTTAATACCACCCAAATTGTCACAAATGTTCCGGCGTCAGTGGTAACCTAGCAACGAGACTGTTTGTAAATATAGGTACATTTTATAATATTAAACTTTATGTTGCGAATATGTTGTAAGGATCACTTACTGTGCGAGCAATGATAATATTGACATATGTTTATCTCATTTAGGGTTTTAAAATTTAATGAACATACTTTTCATCAGTTTAAAAATGAGAAAACCGTAGAGGTTACAGAAAAACTATTATATTTTAGCTAAAATATATTGTTTGTGAAATATACATCAGTCTTTATTTTTTTTTAATATACATCCTTTGAAACCCTTTGAACATCCTTGCTAGTAACGATCGAATAACTTTAAGCTCGTATGTGAAAACGAATTTCTGAGGAACTTCTTTTTTGTACGTCAAATAATTGTGAACAATGTTGTTGTGGTGAATCAGCATCAGATAGTGTCACTGGCAAACGTTGATTTCCGGAGAGAATAGGAAGAAGACTCAATCGATTGAACTTGTTCTTTTTCAAGTGTGTTATGAACCCACTTAGGCCTTCTTTTTCTTGACGAGGGTAGGTTTGTAGAACTTGACGTGGTAAGTATTTCAGGTGCAATATATGTGTATGTTTCCATATACAGAACATTAACAACACTTGACGCAATTGAGCACGGATGAGATACTAACTCTGTCGATGGAATTATTAGAATGCAATATAATGGTGTATGCCATTATGCCCCGTGACATTTACGCATTTTGCCCCAATTACTATGTTAAAAGAAAATATGAAATAACGGTATGACTAAAGCAGTGTTAAAATTGCCCATCAACTTCAAGGAAAACGTAAAATAAAGGAGAACATAATCATCAATTCAATACTATTTCTTGCTTGTTTCTGTAGTTATTAAGGATAAAAAAATATTACATCAATTATGCATTTAAACTAAATTTGATTGTAAATCAATTGTCATGGTCCATTGAGTATTGTTTGAAAGCAGGTTCTGATGGGCTGCAGCAACATCTCGCAAAAGCGTTTCGTTTCCGGTATGTGTGCATGACCCGTCTTACTCGTCCATCCTCTCGTCTTGTCTTATCATGCCTCTTGTTCCCCTAGACCGATTCTATGACTTTGACAGTCAATGACGTCATTGCAAGATATGAAAAGGATAGTTGTTAATATAAAAAAGAGAGAAGAGAAGAGTCATTGTTAGCATGTCCTATACCGTAAGTGATCAGGAACCTTATATCCGCAACATAAGGTATAATATTATAAAATGTACCTATATTTACGAACAGTCTCGTTGCTAGGTTACCGCTGGTGTCGTAACAGATGCTGAAATTGTGACAATTTGAGTGGTTCATTATGAATTTATGAATGTTCTGTCATTTGGAAGTTTAAGATGTTGCGAACAATTAGAACACGTAGGTTGTGCCGATATTATTGAACACTTTGATTGTATCTAACAATATGGACACTTTGAACGCCACTAACTATATGCTGCTGACTGTACTTTAACGAATTAAGAAGCAATGGCTTTAAACAATGATCACATACATATTAAATTTAAATTTAATTGATTGAGTTTATAAAGTAATATATAATATGGAGAAAAAAGACTTGCATGTTGCATGTCTCTGGATTTTCCCGCCTTAGATCGTTTTTTATCCGGTAGGTAATGTAAAAACAAATATTGTATCTGATTTGAAGTGCAAGTGAAGTGAAGTGAATTTTTAAAGTGTTGTAGGCCCGTTGGCTTATATAAAGTCTTTTCATTTTATTTCATTTAATCCATCCTTCCATCCATCCATCAGCCTTTTGAAAGTCCATTGCTGGACATAGGCCTCCCCTAATTTGCGCCACTTCGACCGGTCCTGAGCTATCTGAAACCAGCGAATTATTAATTTCATTTAACAACATGTAATTATTCCTTTTTTATTATTGGTCTATATGTTTAATACAGTACAATAGCGCTATTTCACAACTTTAAGTATGTAAACGGCGTAATATGTTTGAGAAACTCTTTTCCACGGATAAATGATACCTATCATTAAACTTATCGGTGCACCGTATGCGACAATCGAAACGCTTCCTACATTCACTGAATTCACAGTGGGAATGATTATCTATTTCACATTAAGATAATAGGAAACAGACGTGTTATTTAAAAAGGCCATACTTGTCAGAAAAAAAAACAAATTGAGACGTAAATGAAATTTGTAATGTGGAGGCCTTCTTTTGTGTAGGCCACGGGGCAACTACTCCGATGAGAAATCCAGCCCTACAACAAATTGATTATTTTTCATTCTTTATATATTTCATGGAGATGTCTATAATTGCCCTATTTTTGCAGGACAAATCTAGGTAGCAGTACACCGATGGTTCGTGTTTCTCGTCTGTATAACAAACTTATCATAAACAACTTACATCTAGATATCCACCATGACAGTCACTCCACTTTTTCAGCCAAGCTCAAAAAACTGACAAACGTTTAACGTACCTCCTACCTTAATTATCATATTTAGTCATTTAATTGTTTATTTCTTTGTTGTAATTTTCTTGTAGTAATATTTATATTTTGTAATTAACATGTGTCAAATATATTGAATGCATGTTGTGGTTACTTGTAATAGTAAAAACAGTTAATTATTTAGATTTGTATAAAAATGTATCTACATATAAGTGAACTGCTGTATTTGCTGTTGGTAATCCAAATAAATATGACAAATTTTGACATGACAAATTTTCCATTTGGTCGAGTACAACTGCTGGCGTGCCGCAAGGTGGCGTGTTGTCTCCTCTCCTCTTTACCATCTTCATTAACTCTATTAGTCTTCACTTAACTTCTCACTACCATCTATATGCGGATGACTTGCAAATTTACAACCACGCTAGCCTTAACAACTTGCACAGCGCCATCAAGATTACTAACACGGATCTGACTTGTATTTCGACTTGGACCAAAGACTTCGGATTAAAATTAAATGCCACTAAATCCCAGGCAATTATTATAGGGAGTTCGCGTTTGATTGCCAGAATTGATTGGCACCTGTTACCGCCTATAACACTGGATGATGTTGCAATTCCCTATAGTAGTAATAAGGTTAAGAATTTAGGTATCTACATGGACCAACATTTTTCGTGGATACCACAGATCACGGAAGTCAGTAAAAAGCTCTTTGCTGCTATGGGTTCCCTTCGCAAACTGAAAAATGTTTTACCTATACCCACAAAAATTACGCTTGCGCAATCTCTACTTCTACCAATACTTGACTATGCTGATGTGTGTTATCCTGATATTACCGAGGAGCAATTAAATAAGCTTGAGCGTCTTCAAAACATTTGTATACGGTTCATATTCGGCTTACGGAAATATGACCATGTGTCACAGTATCGCGCTAAACTCAAGTGGCTCCCAATTCGTCTTCGCCGAAATGCTCACATTCTATCTCTTCTGTACTGTATATTATTTAATCCGACCTCTCCACCATACCTCAAGGAACGTTTCCCCTTTCTCCACCTCTCACATGATAGATCCCTTCGCTCCACTCATAACCTTACTCTTTACACTCCTTCCCACTCAACTTCATTTTACAAAAACTCCTTTACTGTTTCAGCTATACATTTATGGAACTCCCTTCCTGTTTCAATCCGTTTTGCCCAATCCCTATACTCGTTTAAAAATCTTGTGAAGTCCCATTACCTTAAGCTCTAATTTTCCAATCCTCTCCTTACGCTTTTTGCTATCCTTAAACTGTATTATTTTCACAATTGTTGTTATTTAAAAAACTAGTTTCACTATTACTTTTTTATTAATCTGTACGTTGCTTTAAATTCATTAACCTGATTTTTGCACCCTACCTATTCTTTATTTTCACCTTAATCTTAACTCCATAACCTTAGGTTGCCTGGAAGAAATCGCTGTTGAGCGATAAGGCCGCCTTTTGTATTCTAATATTAAGATTTAATTGTATTATTTTCCTTGTTGGGTACAATAAAGTATATTATTATTATTATTATTATTATTATAAATAAATAAATTTGCCAATTTTACGTATGAAGGCAATCATCTATTCTCGATGAAAGCAGCAAACGGCAAAGTTTGAGAAACTCTTCCCCACGGGTCTATCATTAAACTTGTTTGTGCACCGTACGCGATGATCGAATCGCTTCCTACGTTCACTGAATTCGGATCGTTTGTGGGAAAGTTGTATTGAGATAATGATTATCTGTTTCACATGAGGATAATAGGAAACAGAGGTATTATCTGAGATTGATTCCTACTGAGAATTGCGTGCCTTTTATGTCGTGTTGTTCAAGCGTTATTAGGGTACTTTGTGCGCAGAGCCACACCTATATGTTTGGTACTAGTGCAAACTCTGCACAGTTTTGATTTGAAGGATGTTACAGTGGCTAACGAGATATACTTCTCAAAATGATTCAATTTCAAATTTTCAAACTCTCATTCTAAGAGAAGATTCTGTGCCCAGCAGCGGTACAATAATGGGTTGTACCCCAAATGTTTCAATTTAGTTACAATACAATACAATACAATATCATTTATTTGTCGAAATAAGGTATATTATAAAGATGGTCAATAGTATGCTGTATAAGTCCGCTTACTTTACCCGTCATGGGTGTACATGGGTGTAGTTCTCGGGAAGGAAAGTATCTGTGATTGATGTCTAATTTTACCTAAAAATATCTTACCGTAAAAAAGCAAAATAAATATCAGTAAGTAACTGACTGACCACTCATATGTAAAACATTAATTTGCGTTGCCTGCAAAGCTCTAATACTCTAGGACTCTCGCAGTTACAAATCGACCCTTTTCTTCCGGACATATAATCATGATGAGTTTCTTAATTTTCTTAATAGTTACTTAATACATCATTTATTCTTATTTGAAACGTTATTAGCATTCAGTCAGTCAAATTCATCATTCCCCCAAGTTCATCGCATATGTTTACAAAAAATGAAGGGTAATTAAAAACTGTCGTAAAACGTGATTAGTCGTGATCGTGAGATTTAGCCCGTATATCACTCGACGCGGGTGGGAAGGATGACACTTTTTGCCCCCTTTTCTTATTAACAGTATGAACATGTGTTGTTAATTTGTTTGTATATTGCTTTTGATGCAATGATAGCCTAATGGTTGAAATTGGGCCTCTTATTAGAAGATCTGAGGTTCGAGATTCAGGCATGCACCGCTGATCTTATGTGCGTATAAGAAATTAATTATCACTGCTTTACGATGAAGGCAAACGTGAGGAATTTTTTTTTTGTACGAGGGAGAAACCTTCTAAAGGTACCCGACGCCGTGGGAGTGACGCGGGTTATGTGGTATTGATACTGCACTAAATGCCCCTCGGTGGCCGTCCACAGCACTGCGCGGGGGACTCCGGGGTCTCCAACGGAACACAACCGGAGTCCTCCGAGCGCGATGCCCATTCCAGGCTCGTCCCTGGTGGGTGGATATGCTCACAGCACCTTCTGTGATTTTTGGCGGCGTGCGACCACATATGCCACCATCATTCCCGGGGTCGCTTAGCTGGACGGTTCGAGCTCCACTAGCCGCCCGCTACCCCGAATGCCCCTTTTAGTCGCCTCTTACGACAGGCAGGGGATACCGTATCTCTATTCTGGTCCCGGGACGACAGGGACAATCGTTACGCCCTGTAGTTCCGGGATCAGAATAGGGCTACGGCATCCCCTGCCTGTCGTAAGAGGCGACTAAAAGGGGCTTCCGGGGTTGCAGACGGCTAGAGTGGGAGCTCGAACCGTTCGGTCAGGCAATCCCGGGAAGGACGGCGGTATGTGTGGTCGCATACCGTCGTAAAGACTAGACGGAGCGGTGGGTCCAGCCGCCCATCTGAGAGGAGCCCGATGGGGCAACGCGCTCGGAGGATTCCGGTTGAAGTCGTTTCGAGATCCCGGAGTCATCCTTTTCAGCGCCGAGGACGGCCACCGGGGGGGTTTTAGTGCGGTAAAAATCCCACATAACCCTGCGTCGCTCCCACGGCGTCGGGTACCTTTTGAAGGTTTCCCCCTAAAAAAAGGGACAATCGTTAGGAAGCTTGTACATGATAAATGAAATAGAACATTAAATGTCTTACTATGAAAACACATAACGTCAAAATTAACTATTAATATGTACAAAAACGGACGTAAATAATTGTCCAATCTCAATAACTATTAACTTCGCTTAAACAATAAATGAATCTTTTGTATAATTTAACCAATTATATACTTAAACAAAAATAAGCAATTTAAAGGCACATTAGGCTAACGTTAATAACTCAGTCAATTATTATGAGATATTTATTATTAAATGTAATACGTAAGGACTTAGGCCACAGCACACTATTTTAATTTCATCGTTCACTTTTTTCAACATTCCGTGTACCTAACACAAAATTATCTGTATTTTCTATTTACATAATCTTTTTTTATAATACTCACACACATCGTCATTTAAAATCGGCACCATAAAGTTAATCAAGCGTTATTTCAATTAAATTATTCTATTTAACTTATACCTTTGTGTAGTCAACCCGTTATAGTCCGACTCGTGGACATGGGTCTTCACCATGGTCCTTACAATGAGAGAGTTTTAGTCCTTAGTCTATTTTATCGTTTCTCTTACAAACATAATACATAGTAACGACACGCTAGAAGAATTTTTTATACTTACTTTTGTTTTGTTACAAAAAAGTATTATATCTTACGTCTGCACAAAATTACACACAAAAGTTTTTGTATTTTTTATTACTTGCATTTCCTAATCTAAAAGTATTATTGTTGATTATTCGTAAAATTATTTGGGTCCTTGTAATTACGCATACACATTTTATTTCAACTCTTTGTTAAGCAAAAAAGAGATACTTTGTTTCTCATCAAAATTACGACTCCAAAGAAATTGAATTTGGTACATTGCCCTCGCAATTATTTTGTAAACTTTTTGCATAAATTTCTGCGTAAAATGCCACTAACAAAGAGTTTTAATGTTGAATAATGTAACGTATAATTCATATTTCAATTAAAATCCGGTCATTGTCTTGATGACTAGCTTTTAATTTGATAGCATTGTTATGATTGAAAACAGTTTGCTCTCTGTGATTGAACGGCAGTTATGCCTTACATTTAAAAAAATATATAATGTTCTATTGGTTAGAAATGATTAATGTCGTCTGATAACGTGTATGTGTTAAAACGATTAAAGTTGTAAAACTCGTTGTTTTAAATATGGTCAAGTGTAGATCACAAGCACGAAGTATTTAAGTTGAATATTATCAAAATAATTTTTGATGTATTATTTCGTCGTTGTGCCTATTTTCTTTATCTGATTTTTTTTACCCTCCTGTTTTAAAAGATTGAACTACTCGTGTTCAGCAGTAATAGTAGTAAAATGAACTAAGGATGCAAGTGCAATTAAAGTTAAAATTGTGAATCGATTATTATCAAACGATCGACTGTAGTTCATTCAGCGATCATTAAGATTACGAGATAAAATTCGTCGATAGATGAATCGGTATTAATTGTATCGATTTTTATAGTCTGTGGTGAGAGTTGATTACGATGTTTTATGAGATAAACAAAGGCTATAATAGTTCTGTGTTATGACTTAAATTCCTACGCTGGTGATATGAAATGGAAGCTAAAATTTATCGACTGACATCTTAGTCATTTTTCGACATGTAGATCATATACATTTTAATTTGTGGTTAATCGCAAATATGACACCGTTAACTATTTGGGTGTAATTGCACCATAACAGTGACCAGTCTGCTGAAGTTGGAATGTAGACTCGTTTCCTACTCTAATTTCATAAAATATTGAAGTTGATAGAATGTTTTGTGGTTCGAATCCAGTGACACCACTGCCCTCTATTTCTACCTATAACGCAATATATATGATTATAACTAAGTAGGTATTATTGGAGCAGTGATAGCCTAATGGTTGAAACTTGCCCTCTCAATCGGAAGGTCCGAGGTTCAAACCCAGGCACGCACTACTGATTTATATTCATAATAGAAATTAATTATCACTGCTTTTCGGTGAAGGAAAACATCGTGAGGAAACCTACCACCTGGAAGTCCTTTAAAAAAAAGCTCTCAGAGGTGTGTGAAGTCCACCAATTCGCACTTGGCCAGCGCGGTGGACTATGGCCTGTCTCATTCTGAGAGAAGACCCATGCCCAGCAGTGGGACAATAATAGGTTGACAACCAGGGTTTACTGGTAGAGAATGCCATCAAGCATAAAGTTTGCCCTATTGTAACTTTTATAAAGGTGCAATAAATATATAAAGTTTCGAGGAAACATCATAAACTCTTGCTAAAAGTAAATGTGGTACTGTTGTCTCTTGGTGATAAAACCACTGATTCCCGCTCCTCTCGGACCACACCTATTTCCACGGTTCTCTCATGTACTTAAATAATGAAACTGCTCGTATCATTGCATTAAATGGAGCGTATCATTCAACGAGATACTCTTACAATACAGTGTGATGTTCGTTCGGATCGGCTGAAACTTCACCTTTTTTGATCAGAATTTAAATAATTGGAATCCGGTATCGTGGGTACCATGGACACACACAAGACGAACACACAAACACCCAGACCCAGAACATGACTCTTAAACTTATCATTCAGATAAGTTTAAGAGTCATGTCTGGCCGGGATTCGATCACGGAATCTGTTTGCGCGTCAGACCGGTATAGTAACCGCTCCGCCACGCGGGTCGTCAATAATGGGTTAATTTTTGTTATGTGATGAAGCAGCAGTAATACACTAAATAACAGTTACAGTACAACATTTTCTATATCTCATTCCGTGGGGCCAATTTTCTAAAGACTCACATGTCTCTGGCCCCAGCTATAATAAACTGCGATGATATTTACGAATAAAAATCTCTCATTTGAAGATTTTTCTTCGATAATGCTAAGGGTGTTTTTTGTAAACTCTAACTCCGCCTCCCCTTGCCTTTAAGACGCCCATTCTGATACATAAATAATTATCTCGTGCTTCAATATCTCTTACTTTAATAACTCATCTATATATTAATACGTGCAAAAACTTGGGGTACGTTTTTAACATACTTGCCGCGGACGGAGGAGTATGAAATTTAGAAGAAGTACGGAATGCTAAAATTTTATTCAAATAATGCATATAACATACATAAAATCAACTAAAAATACATTACACACACTACCGTGCATTTGTCACGAACACATAAATAATAAGCGAAATTAAACATTCATACTCTTACTATGAAAACACAGAACGTCAAAAATGTCAGATGTCTTTGTCAAAATACCCGCTTATTGCTTACAAATGCAGCGTTGTCTATTAAACCTCTTTCTACCTTTCAGGTGTATTAAAAACTTAATATTTAATAAAAAATAATTGAATTTGGGAAATACTTTGGACAATATCAAGTTTAGTTTATGAGTTGAATTACAGTCGAATTTCGACTGTTGTGACCATCAATATTTACATTGCTTTAAGACTAAACGCAGTTCGTCGTCGCAATGTTCGCTCACTCCTCTGCGCTTTGGTTTGAAAAGTGAAAATATGTTTTTTCCTTATTCCTTTTATCGAAAAGCTATTTTCTCCGCCAGATATTTTCAACCAACCATTGTGGAACGACCACGTGTACAGTCAAACTGCTTTCTTTCCCGGAAGACGCGACGCGATGAAAACTCCGTTCCATTTTCTCTTAAAGTATATGTTATGATATTCTTGCGGTTACTTTTAAGGTATAGACATTTACTTTATAGCTTTTAAGTGTTTTATGTATGATGATATTATACTAGTCACCCGTCGCAACGGTCGAAATTCGCACGGTAGTGTGTGTAATGCGTTCTTAGTTGATTTTATGTATGTTTACGTGCTTCTTCTCTTCATAAACTATAACTGTGCAAAATTGCATACTCGTCCGTCCGCGGCAAGTATTAAAAACGGAACCCAAGTTTTCCCTTCACGTATTAATATATAGATAGTTATGTTTCCATGAAAAATACACAATAAATCTGCCTCTAAATGGGACGGTTACACTCCCTTCGAGTATATGGTAAGACGTCTTCTGGTTTTAATAGCGTGGTAAAGACAAGGCTTTTTCCATTTTTATCGGTAGTACCCGAGGACTATGATGGTCGCCTCAAGTGAAAGTGTGCCGGCAACCATACCCTTCTATCGAATCTATTTCTACTAGAAATAGGTGTGATGGTAGTACTTCCCTGGTCGAACTACACTGATTCTACCACCTTGAAAATCTGTATTGACTGAATTGAAAATCTGTAATCTGTATCTGGTATGCTATGGTAAACGTTATCACGCTTTCTACACTCATAGCCCCACACGAGCCCACTCCTGTGTCGTGGGTACCATGGACATACACAAGACGAATACACAAACACCCAGACCCAGAACATAAACCCAGAAACTTAACTCATCATTCAGATATCTGTCTGGTCGGGAATCGAACCCGGAACCCATTGCGAGTCACACAGTATGGTAACCGCTCCGCCACGCGGGTCGTCGTGGTCGTCGCATCGCGGTCCTATCAAATCAGGCCAAGCCGCGGGAAGTGTTTAATTTAATAAAATTACTTCACAACAATCCGACATCTATATGTATGAGAATATATGCATTTCCACATTATCATACAACATAGTTTTAGTGTCATTTAATCGTATGAAGTTGTCAACACACGTCTTTTTATGAAAGATGCATGATGCATTAAATATGACGAGTTGATGACATATTGTAGCATGTAGCATGCGAACATTAACATATGTATAGACTTGTTTTTAGAAAATAAACGCAAGCTGTCAGATAAGGGCAAAAAGGCCTAGCTGTGGATGCTATCGACACTCATACAGAAAAGGTGGTAGGACCAGTGTAGTTCGACCGGGGAAGTACCACCGCCACACCTATTTCTAGCGTGAAGCATTTCTTGCGTTTCAATGGAAGGGTGTGGTTGCCGGCACACTTTTATATGGGTCGACCATCATAGCCCTCGGGAGTAGCAACGCATCTGTGATTGACTTCAGATGGAACCCACGGCCACGTTCTGAATGAAGTTGATTACAGATATCCATGAGCGGCAGTGACCACTTACCATCAGGTGGACTGCATGTGCGTTTGCTACGTCAGTCAGATAAAAGTACACAAATACCTAGACTCGAAGAGAAATCTACATTGACCCTTAAAATGTCATTCTAACTACTAAACATACAATGACGGGTTTTATTTGTATTACCTTACTAGCCAACGCGGCGAACTTCGTTCCGCCTAAATGTTGTTGTTGTAATTGAAAGCGAGAGTGCATTGAAACATTTGTACACGTGAATGACGCGTCACAAACGTTTGTGGATGTCGGTCAACTGTCTGCCAACGTTTGTCCCGCATAGTGATGAGTAGATCTGTTAATAAGTAAATGATATAATATCTGTGTCCTAATTTTCAAGAAACTGCGACTAGAAGTTTCTGCGAGAAAGATTAGTATTAATAAGATATTTAAAAAAAAATCCTCAATCGATCTAAAGAAGCACGAACGACCGAACGGTGTGTTCAGTTGTGATAAACTATTTAATGTGTATTTGTAAGCGAGAGTACAGTGAAACATTTGTACACGTGAATACGACGCGTCACAAATGTTTTCGGATGTCGGTCAAACTGTCAGTCAGCCAACGTTTGGTGGGACAGTGATGAGTACTCTATGTGTTAATAAATGAATAATAAAATAGAGCTGTGTCCTAAATTTCAGTGAAATCCGACTAGTAGTTTCTGCGTGAAAGAATCATAGTATTAGGATATTCTTAAAAAAAATCCTTTATCAATCCAAAGAAAACTCGAACAATTTGTAACTACAACAAACTATTCCGTGCGTATTTTTATTCGAAAGCGAGAGTGAAACATTGGTACCCGTGAATGACGCGTCACAAATGTTTGCGGATGTCGGACAAACTGTCAGCCAACGTTTGTCCCGCACATCGTTCGAACTACACGTCACGATAAAATGATGTGGATGATGGGTGTTCAGTAATCTATGTTGGGTTATGTTGATTGAGGGACATTTGCAAGTTAGAGCGGATGTGGTTCACCCGAAGTGATATCACAAGCCTTACTTATTTCAAGCGTGAAATAGCTTTTGCATTTCGGTGGAAAAGTGTGTTTGTCTCACTTTCAAATGAGGCCTTCTTTGGGCCTCGAGAAAAGCAACTTATATAATTCACTATATAATATAACACCTGTTCTATGTATGTAATTGCGTACTTTGTGAGCTGTTAGCTCACTGACATTAGTAACTATTTTGGGTCCCCAGCTAAAGCAACCGTCCAAAATCCGCAAATTCGTCCGAAATAACAAAGGATTCTCGTCCATAATCCGTAAATTCGTCCGAAACTACGGAGAGATTTCGTGCGTATACAGTAGACCTCCACGTGACAACGATCACTCAATCATTCCGCTCCGTTTCACTCTAAACACGGCTTGTTTTATTATTTTTTGGAAGCTAACATTAAAATGCAATCACTGTAATCTCCGCGCCCGTGGCTTAATGGCGCTGGTGTAATAAGAACAATATGTAGAATCGGTAATGTTGAGTATAATACAAAGCGACTTTATTCGATAGTTGTTTTTTTATGCAATTGAGGTCCATCTGATCCTAAGTATTCGCTAGTGACCGCTTTTTTATATCACTGAAGTAGCAAACGAGCATGTCCAGGTGGCCACACAGTTGCTCTCGATGTCCATGGGCGGCAGTGACCACTTTCTGTTTTGTGTTCGTATATTCGGCTTCGTTCGTGCTCGCGGCACGAGACGGGGGAAAATCCTAGTGTGGAAAGCGTTTTATGTTAGTTGATTTAAAAGCCGATGCATAGATATCTATCACCATGTCTAGTATTATACATGAGATGCCTCCTTGTGACCGCAACCGCAAATAAGCGATAAATTATTATGTCCGTCTTCCTGAAACAGCAGTTAGTAGCGACACCTTATAGCACGAGTCTATATCGTTGTAATAAAACTCATGCTACCGTATGAGAATTTAGTGAGAGACGATAAAATTTATACACTTTCGAATGGGTATTTTATTGGGTATAAAAAGTATTCAAGGAAATAAGGAAGTCAAATGAATTCACGTGCTATAAAATTAGAAACTGAAGATCGCAGTTTTAAAGGTGGTAGAAAATTGTAGTTCGACCGGGGAGGTACCACCGCCACATCTATTTCTAACGTGAAACATTCCTTGCGTTTCGATGGAAGGGTGTAGTTGTCGGTACACTTTTACATGAGGCGACCATCCTAGTCCTCGGGAGTAACAACGCGTCTGTGATTGACTTCAGATAGAACCCATGTTCTATTTGAAAGAATTTTTAAAATAGGTTCAGTATTTTTTATGTTATTTCATGACAGACATACAAAAATACAATACAAAATCTTCCTCTTTATAATATTAGTATAGAAGTATAGACATAACGTATCACTCTATTTAATTACTCCGTCTGTAGGATCAACTTATATAAAGTTGGAAGATAGGGATTTCCGACGTGAACGACAGGTTTGAGCGGTTAGAAAGCCGATACTGGCGTTTGACGTACTCGCTGTTTGTTTACAAAGAGAATCAATTACCGAGTTCGTTTAAAGGTGGCAACAGATTAAGGGCGTTTGCGTGTAATGCTCAGAAACATTGACTTCAGAAAGTACAACACAGTAGTTTAAAGGTGAGAGAACCAGTTTAGTTCGACCGGGGAAGTACCACCGCAACACGTACTTCTAGCGTGAAACATTTCTTGCATTTTGATCAAAGGGTATGGTTGCCGGCACACTTTTGTATGAGGCGATAATCATAGTCCTCGGGAATATCAATGCATCTGTGATTGACTTCAGATGGAACCCATGTTCTGTATGAAGTTGATTACAAATGTCCAGGGCGCCAGTGACCGCTTACCACCAGGTGGACTGCATGCTCGTTTGCTACTTCAGTCAGATAAACAAAAAAAAGTACAAGGTGTAGTGAGACTAATACGTGTAGTGGAGAGTACGATAATTCACATTCATATGAGGCGACCATCTAATCCTCAGGAGTAGAAACGAAACTGTGAATAACTGCATGTTCTATATATGCTTTATGAATTCCATGGAAAATAGTGACCTACTTATGAGATGACCTGCATTAATAAAAACTGAATGCGAGTCCTGCGCCCTTGCGCACTTTTGAACGTACAAAAAATAGGGAATATCAAATTTTATTAAGACGTACTTCCGTTACGCGTTAAGTATCTAGGGGTACGTATTCACAGTGTAATAACACTACCTACTATTTTACTAGTACCACTAACTACTAGCTACTAACAATTGCTTTAACGAAAACATCATACCCCTCGAACTATATTGGTTCTACTGCGACAACCTCCCGCAACTCAGCAAGAGGCGACGCTACTACATTTTCAAAATAAATTTATCAAAATCTTCCCAACATCCTGCACATATACAAGTTCTAATCATACTTTAATACTAATATTATAAAGGCGAAATTTGTCTGTGTGTATGTTTGTTACTTCTTCACGTCTAAACGGCTCGAACGATTTTCGTAAAATTTGGCAAGAAGTTAGCTGATACTCTGGATTAACATATAGGCTACTTTTTAGTGTGGGAAATATTTTAGTCCAACGGGACAATCAATACATCGACTTTTTAACGCGGGCGAAGCTGCCGGGTTCAGCTTGTACCTAATAAATGTGGTTCGACCAAGTTACACGCAAACTCCCTAGATTCGCACCCACCATAACGACAGCCCCTGTCACCGTGCTTGAGATATCACTGAGCCGGTTTTACCACTGATCTTGTAACGGTGAAATATAGATGGACGTAAAGTCAGACCACTTCCGGATACCGCGTTTGTGGTTGCAATCTGTCTCATTTTTTAACGTACACTCGGTTTGAAGTTGCTTAGTGATTCCGCTTCGATGTCGTCTGCGCCACAACTTTTTGTGTTCTATTAGCCTTATTATACACTGCTCTAGATTGGTTTCATTTTTAATTCCAAACGCTTATAGAGACGGCATTCAAATATATAATGGTCAACCAATCATTGTTCCAATGCTGGGCAAAGGTCTTCTCTCAGACTGAGAGAGTTTAGGCCATAGTCCACCGCCCTGGCCAAGTGCAAATTGATGGTGCATTCAAATACCTATGCATAAATGATATAAATGACGACCCGGGAGGCGGAGCGGTTACCGTACCGGTCTGACGCGCAATGGGTTCCGGGTTTAATTCCCGGCCAGACAGGTAACTGAATAATGAGTTTAGATTCACGTTCTGGGTCTGGGTGTTCATGTATTCGTCTTGTGTGTGTCCATGGTACTCACGACACAGGAAAAATGGGGCTATGTATGAACGTAGAAAGCGTGTGATTTTATTAAAAAACGACTGTTACAAGATTTCTGTATTGGTTCAGGAATAACTTTTTACTCATCAAAAATACACAATCAAGTTAATTAAGATCCGACGTGTTAACAAGCACTTAAAATAACGAAAGTTCTTATAAATAAATGCAATACTTACATAAATAAGGAGATTAAGAGACAGAAACGAAAGTTGAACGATAATAAATTTAGACCAAAACAACCGGTGAGTTATTGTGCTATATAATTTTTATATTATTGTTTATGAAATCGGTGAGTTTATGGCCATAAAGAAGATTTATAAGACGCTTTAATTGAATAATTATGTTATTTTTATATTTAAGTGATAAGTTTATTTTACGCCGGTTCTTCTTCAAACGAAAAACCGTCTTTTGAGCTCACTTTTTCTTTGTACAAATTTCATTTCCCGATTTTATTCTGTAACAAAGTAGCTTAGTCTTAGTGAGGTCACAACACATGCGTTTGGCTCTGCAAACGCTGCAAGCGTAGTCTGCCAGCGTACTGCAAATGTCGCTACATTTTCAACGAAATTTCTTAGCCTTATTATAAGATGAGACACATACATTTGTTGTTAAAGCCTCTTAAGCCTCAGGCAAAAAATATGCACAATAACTTGATGATTTTCTTACTAACGTTTCAAAAGTGAAAAAAAAAATCTTTGTAGTTCGATCCCGGAGGCACCACCTTGCTACCTGTTACAATGTACTTCATAAGCTCTCGCTTAAAGAGTAAGGAAGGAGTCATACTTATCTGAGGCTCTCTAATTTAGTCCTCATGAGTAGCAACGCATCGGTACCTAACAACATACTTCAAATACCAAGTTTATCTCTTTGGGGGTTGCATCGTCCCATATAATATTCATGTGGATTTACAATACTTGAAACGCTTTCTACAATCATAGCCCCACAGTAGGATTTTCTCCTGTGTCGTGGGTGCCATGAACACACACAAGACGAATACACGAACACCCAGACCCAGAACAAGAATCTAAACTCATCATTCAGATACTTGTCTGGCCGGGAATCGAACCCGGGACCCACTGCGTGTCAGACCGGTATGGTGACCGCTGCGCCACGCGGGTCGTCAAATACCATTATCCTTATATGGATCTGGAGATGATTAATGTCCATGGACGGCCACTTATAATTAGGTGGATATGGGCCACCTAAGTGACCGTCTATGGACGTTGCGCGTTTAGCAAACGCCTAAATCAAAAACATATTTTAACATCACTAACATTTAAAACAAAGTCACTTCTCGGTGTCTGTCCCTATGTATGCTTAGATCTTTAAAACTACGCTACGGATTTTAATGCAAGTTTTCTTAACAGATAGATCTCTCTCAAATCACGAGAGGAAGGTTTTTATGTATCATGCGTAATATAGTAGAGGAATACTGATAATTTTAGATTTTTGACTTATAGGCGAAACAAAGTTCGCCGAGTCAACTCGTATATAGACATATGTCTCAAATTGTCAAAATGATTTTACATAACTTTCTCATTTCGTGCACGATTCCTAAGAAACTCATAGAAATATCATCGCAAGACATTATTTATTTGCACACAGATCATTTATTTGACTTCATCGTCCCTGTAATCTCACTCCACGTTTCTCAACATTTAATAACACACATTAGTTGTATGCAATCTTAACGCATCAGATGACTGCACACGTACAAACGTAATCAAAGACATTTAATGTATGTATATTTAATCTCTTTGTACCGTAATGCACTTTTTACACTACTGCAAGACTATTATAGTGCTTTAAGAATATTTTTTTTTTGTTTTCGAGGGGGAAACCTTCAAAAGGTACCCAACGTCGTGGGAGCGACGCGGTTATGTGGGATTTTTACTGCACTAAAACCCCCCGGTGGCCGTCCTCGGCGCTATAAAGAGGACTCCGGGACCTCCTAACGAACGCAGCTGAAATCCTCTGAGTGTGTTGCCCCATCGGGCTCCTCCCAGATGGGTGGCCCAGATGGGCCCACCACCCAATCTTGTCTTTACGGCGGTATGCGACCACACATACCGCCGTCCTTCCCGGGATCGCCTGGCTGGACGTTTCAAGCTCCCACTCTAGCCGCCCGCAACCCCGGAAGCACCTTTTAGTCGCCTCTTACGACAGGCAGGGGATACCGTAGCCCTATTCTGATCCCGGAACTACAGGGACGACGCAGTTTCACCTGCGTTAAAAAAGTAACATGACATGCATGTAACTGAATTTTTATTCCTTCGACAATTTTATCGAATGAACCTTTTTTTTAAAGATTACTGATACCGGCTGACATTAGAATATTGAATACGAAACGTCATATTGAATACGAAAAGTCAACGATATCTTTAATTAAGGTAGTTTTATCTGATATAAGACAAAAATATGAACCCCATGTCTGCCCCATGTCATCAAAAATAAGCGAAGCATCGACCCCTAAATATAATATACTAAAATGTATGTTTTTTTTTTTATTTTTTTATCAGTCCACCTGATGGTTAGTGGCCACTACCGCCCATGGACATCTGTAATCAACTTCATACAGAACATGGGTTCCATCTGAAGTCAATCACAGATGCGTTGCTACTCCCGAGGACTAAGATAGTCGCCTCATGTGAAAGTGTGCCGGCAACCACAACCTTCCAACGAAACGCAAGAACTGCATCACGCTAGAAATAGGTGTGGCGGTGGTACTTCTCTCGGCGAACTACACTGGTTCTACCACCTTTAAAATTGACCTATTTCTTTGATATGTAGCTAAAACGCCTGGCTAAATATCAACATGGCGAAGTTTCTTTATATCGTAGTTCTGTATATAGTAATATTAAAAAAATTTAAGTATCTTCGTTCAGTTGCCTTTTTTGACGCGGCATATGCGACTTATTTTTCTTTATATTTTGGCGTTCTCATTATGATTTTTTAATTATTCATCGTGTTGCTCTCACTACTTTCCTCACAAGAAATTGTACATGCATATGCATGAATCTCGTACTCTAATTTGTTTCATTCAACCTTATTAAAATCCGCAAATTATCTTAGACTGTAAAATTTACTGATCTATTTATTTAAATGCTACAATAATAAAATACGACTTAATAATAAAATTAGTATCTAATTTACGGACTAAGGAAGTTATTACTAAAATAGCATGTTACTAGAACAATAAATCGGAGACTGTTACTCTTCGGCAAAACTTCCCCTTAAGCAGTAGATATACAGGTGGAAATAGATTACCAACACGTACCAATTCCACGTATTAATTCCTAATAAATGGTGCTGTGTAGCGGATGGCGCACTTAACGGACAAGTAAACAATTTTAGCTGTTTAGTTTTCAGAAATAGAGTTGGAAATGGCTTGTTAATATAAAACGCGTTAATAGGAGAGAACTATCATACACCTCACAGCAAGCGAAGACACTTCCGCCGGATCTCATGATCGGTGTGGAGTATCCATTGTGATTATGAAGCGTAATTTCAATTAAATGTTACTAAAATGTTATATGCGAAACGGTACATCTACGATGGAATATCCCAGATTATCCCGTTATTTTAATAGGGTACATTCTCCATATCCCTGTAGTTTCGAGATCAGAATAGGGCTACGGTATCCCCTGCCTGTCCTAAGAGGCGACTAAAAGGGGCTTCAGGGGTTGCGGGGGGTAAGAGGGGGAGCTCGAACCATCCAGTCAAGCGACCCCGTGTAGGAGGACGGCATGTGTGGCCACATGCTGTCGTAAACACCAGGTGACACAGTGTGTACAATACTCACTGGGAACAGCCAAAAAGGGGGCATCGCGCTCGGAGGACTCCGGTTGTGTTCCATTGGAGATCCCGGAGTCCTCCACGCAGCGCTCTTGATGACCACCGGGGGGTTTTAGTGAGGTAAAAATCCCACATAACCCGGCGTTGCTCTCACGGCGTCCGGTACAACAAATAAGTATATTCTCCTAGATTTATGTTACTGTGTGACGATATATTTGGAGTGAGATAGAATAACTTATTGTCCATTTATGCTTCACGTTATTACACGGTATAAGAAAATTATTGACTTATTCCATTATATCCTACGAGACGTTTGGTAGTTATTATGCTAGTATTTCAATCAAGTAGTAGGATGTTATAAGACAGGGGATTCATACATAATCATTGGAAGTAACCACATCGTGATCAACCTTAGATAAATTCTGTCTTGATTCGATGCAGAATTGTTAATCTATTATGTTTGTTTTTTAAATGTCCACATAACATCGCGAAACACAAAAACGTAAAATTTTCACTCATATATCATTTAATTTAAAAATATGTTTAGAAATGCTAATATATTCATTAAAGCATTATGCTAAACGATGCAGGTTTATAAAAGTGAATCAGAATTCACCGTCAACATAATTCGAAACGTTTATAACGATCATCTAATAAACGACAATAAAATTACCATGAAATATCCATTTGTATCCAAATAGAGACATATATAATATCGCCAAAGAATGTACACGATGATAATTAATAGAGAGAGATTATGAATTTTTAACACGCGACTATCAACGGTCTGGCGGACATCTCGATCATCCACATTGCGACTTGCGACAATTATAATTACGCTTTTATACCACGCACATTAATACCGTTCATTCTTGTATACATATTTTTTTGTGATGAGGTGTTGGTAATCTGTTACATGTTTTATAGTTTCGCACTACTTTGACACTGAAATTGATTATGAATTCTTTTGTGTGCTTTGTTATTTTCGGCCGGTATTTAAATCATCTATACTTATTTTAACGAAAATTTCATGTGTAAATATATATTTTTTTCCAAAACTTTGTAAGACATAAACATAAATATACAAACATTTAAAACATGGTATGAGAATACACACGAGAATTCAAAGATATGATCTACGCACTTTAGATAGTCACACAGGCGAATGAGATCCCGGACAAATTGGTTCAATTGAATGAGCAATAAATCAAGGAAGATTATTTTATAAGAACAGAATCATGTCTAATGTTGCAATTAGCTTATCTAAGAGTTGTATAAAGTCCATTAATTCGTCCTTTTGTAAAACTTATTAATGCATTGATTATGTAGAAATCAGAACTTAATGTATGACTTTTGAGGTAGACTTCGAATTTGTTAATACTGTACTTTCATTGTTTTTCCTGATTTTTAAGGCACACACATTTTAATTTGTTTCATAAGATTGTTATAATAATATTGCCAAGAATATGAATCACATGGACATATTATTGTTGATTGTTTATTTGAAAAGTAAAATTATTCTCTTTTCTTTGCAGGAGGAATTGGAAACACTACGAACGAAGTTGGAAAAAGTCGAAAATGAACGCACACATTACAAGAACGAGACAGAGAAATTTGAAACTAAGGTAAGCAAATATTAATCCTAGACTAGCAGAACCGACGCGACTTAGCAAATATCAATTAATATACTAGACTAGCAGAACCGACACACAAGACAAATACACAAACACCTAGACCCAGAACATGAATCTAAACTCATCATTCAGCTACTAGTCTGGCCGGGAATCGAACCCGGGAACCATTGCGCGTCAGACCGGTATGGTAACCGCTCCGCCACGCAGGTCGTCAAATAAATAAAGGAGACATATCCGACCCTTTTTAACTTAGTCCTTAGGAATAGCAATGCATCTGTGTATCACCTTAGGTGGTTTTACCTTAGAGATTATTACAGATGTACACGAGCGGCAATGGCCTCTTAACTAAAAGTAGGCTGCATACTCGTTTGCTACTACAATATTATATAAAAAAGTAGCTGACCTGGTGAACTTCGTTCGTCCTAAAAGTCAAAAATCTAAAATTATCAGTGTTCCTCCACTATATTATGAATGTATAACACATAAAAACCATCCTCTTTAATCACTCTATCTATTAAAAAAACTGCATTAAAATCGGTAGCGTAGATCTAAGCATACATAGGGACAGACAGCAGAAAGCGACTTGTTTTATACTATGTAGTGATACAACTAACTTGAAGTAAAGACAATACACCAAGATTGTGTATAACAGTATCAGAGCAGTTATTTGTTAGACTAAGTGCGAACACACATTAAGATTAATTGCGATGTTATTTATAATTACTTATCATTAGTAGTTCTGTGGCGTCGGTGTATCGCAAATAGTACGCTTATTGGCTCAAGCAATTAATAATGAACGTAAATAATATGAATGTTTTAGTAAAAAGATGTGTGCTATAGAGTGTCCAACGTGTGTAACGTCTTGTAGAACAGTGGCGTTCAAAAAGTATTCCATTAAAATTACTTTTATCTTTGATTTGTTGGCACTTTAGCTGGCAATATTAATTTGCTAATCTAATCTAATCTGAAATAAATAGTTATTATTCCCACCAATATGCTACGGAGGTTTAGAAATAGCTAGAGTCCGAAAATATTCGAAAAAAAAAGATTTTTCAAACAGGGATTTGTTTGAAATATTGTTCTTATATCAGGTATGTCATGGGGTTTATAATATTAACAACAAAATAAATGTGATATTTATTTTTTCTAATGACCGAAATACAAGAAAATCTAAGACCAATGTCACATAAACCTATTCGTATTTTAAGGCTTATATATTTTTTTGCCCTACTACTTGTTCGATTTCAGTATCACAGTAATGCTGCGGTGACTTAATGGTCAGCGGGTCCGGCCCGGTCGTAGCACCCGGGCCTCGTCCGGTCAGACCGGACGGAGTACGTATAATCGACACCAAAAGTTATTTTTCTAGCCCCACACTAGGATTTTTGCCCCTGTCGTGGGTGCTTTGAATATGAACACATAAATACAATAGACAAATACCCAGATACAAAAAATAAATCTTAATAAATATAAATTCAGATTTTTGTGCAACCGGGGATCGAACCCGGAACCCAGTGTGCGTCCGGGCGATATGACCATATATATGACCACCGCGTGACGGACGCGGGATGTCCAAGTAGATAATTAGATGCAAATTTTCAAAATTCTTAGACATGTACATGCTCTACAACATTTGCTAGAACTTAGTTGAATATACAAATAGATATTGAGAGACTTATAAACTTTTTTGTACTTACTGAGGAGATACCAGCGCCACACCAATTTCTAATGGTCTTGTGTTTCGGTGAGAGAGTGTGGTTGCCAGCTCACTTTCGTGCCATGTGAACCTTGGACTAAGAGGAAAACCGCTCTTGAAATTAAAAAATTGCAAAAGTTAGGGGAAAATATCGCTTAAGGGGCAACACTGCGCAGAAAATGGCGAGACGGTCTCGTTAAACCGGAAATTTAAAAAAATCGAATCTTAAATATGCCTACCTGGTTCTGCATAATTATAAAACATACAGTAATTTATAAATAGATTAGATTATTTACTATTAGACTATTGTTATTGTAACGATCCGTCGACAACTAGGCAGAAACTATATCTATGAAACTATGTGCTTTGCTGTTCCATAAATTTTACTATCGTCTTTTGTTGCTGACTGTACTAATATTATTACTTCTTCACTCTACAAAAAACTACAAATTGGCGTCTTGGAGTCTTTGGGAAAATAAATCAATCGGTCCTTTGTAAGGGCCTGCTGGTCAAGATGCGGTCGTTTTTTGATTGTGGTTATTTGCGTGTTGATGTATATGTAGCTATTGTTTTTGTAGGTCTTCCGTTAGCTCTATTACGCGTGAATTAGCTTCACTTCTTACTCGGTAGCTTGTATGTTTGTTAAAGTAAACCAAAAAAATTAAACCAATTCGCACTTGGGCAGCGCGGTAGACTAGGGCCTAAACTCTCTCATTCTGAGAGAAGACCCGTGCCCAGCAGTGGGACAATAATGGGTTGAGAGAGAGAGAAAATGTAATAAAACTTCTGTAATTGTTGATAAAGTAAATTGACTGTTTGTTCCTAAAATAAGGACACGAACTTAATGCCTTTACAGTTCTACAGTGGCTGTGCACTTAGATGTAACATTTTTATGTCCAACTATTGGTTAAAGGTATCTACCACCTGTAGCATGTAGCATGCGGATTAAAAAAAATCGGATTAATAGTCATTTTGTAAAAACTCAATCTTTAATGTGTGTAGGTATTGACTAAGCGATACATACCACACATCTCAAAATAAAAGGCCTCACCTCAACTCGCCTCAAAGGAGCTCATCCCAGCCGCTTTGTCGCCTCTGAGCTTAGTTGAAGCACCTGAAACATTTGTTTATCTTCTCTCGTCAACCTATTATCGTCCTACTGCTGGGCACGGGTCTTCTCTCAGAATGAGAGAGTTTTAGGCCATAGTCCACCGTGCTGGCCAAGTGCGAATTCGTATACCTTACCACAGCGTATTCCACTGATCTTAGAACGTAAACATCCTATGCAAAGACATAAGCGACGCACCAAGCAATCTACAAAGTTTTACTATAATTATATAATATGCCTTTTTCGGTCCATAAGAAAACTAAGTATATTTAGTTCTAAATATGCCACAAATAAAAAAGAACGTTAAAAATGGTTTTATCAAGCATCAATTCACATTTCTCGGTTCTGTATGGTAACGATCGTTATAAATTTACGCCATCTGGCGTGGTGCCCGAACATTAAGCGATGTGAACGAGCTTTCCAGTTTTTCTTGTTTTTCCAGTGGTGACGACAGATGTCTCTAGTATAGGAGAAATTATGTGATCAAGATGTCACTAGTATAGGAGAGATGATGTGACCGAATCGTAAATAATATATTTTGAAACATTTTTTGTAACTGTTTACGCCGCCTCTGCTCGAGCGATCAAATTAGTTGCTCGAAAATAATATGATATATTTTTATTTTACGTTTTTATTTATTTTTAGTTTTTTTTGTTCGTAATCTTTTCACTCGCTCGTTTTTTCCTTTCGAGCAGGTTATTTCAGATTGCGAGTTATTTGTATATACGAACAGTATTATTTTTTTTTATTTGTACCAAGTAATTTTATTCTTTCTTAACTATAAATATCTAGTGATATTATTTAAATTTTAGAAAATAAAATGTATTTATGCTTTAGATGTAAATTAATCATGTTTTTAAATACTAGCAGTTCCCGCAGTTTCACTCGCGTTTAAAAATATATATACAAATATATACAGCCTAAAGCCTTCCTCGATAAATGGTCTATTCAATACAAAAAAAAATTTAAATTCGAACCAGTAGTTCCTGAGATTAGCGCGTTCAAACAAACAAACTCTTCAGCTTTATATATTAGTATAGATTAACAATTATTTTAGAAAAAATAGTATTAATTTTTATCTGTTAATAAATTCTGAGTTGCCCTAATTATTAGTTGTTTACTTGTTTAACAGTCTATGTTTTGTCCGCTTGTCAAATAAATATTTCAGTTTTCAAATACAATTCGATAAACATAATTTATAATTTCTGGACAAGATTTGAAACACTATAAAATTAATTATGTACTTACCTACTATTGTGACTGTTGATCATTATTTATAAAAAAAATGCATACATAATACACAAAAACCATAATTAACAGCTGTTTTATCGTCAGCCGTCGCAACGAAATACTTCTCAATACTATGACCGTAAGTGAACACGTTTGTCCGTATGTAAACCTAACTCTTGCAATTAAAGGAGAGGAAGTATTTACGAGAATCGTTGAAATAGCTCGAATAACTCGATTTACGGAACTCGCAATAACCTCAATCACGTCGCTTAAGTAATTACTTCGACCTCAAACGAATGCAATTATCCTCCAAATCTGTACGATTAAGTAAAATTTCATTGTATGTTTGTGGTTTCAAAATATTGAATTTAAACGAGCCAATAATAATAGTTAATATATTTATGAAAAAAAAATATATGTCTATGCTGACTACCAAATTTGACTGAGTTTCTATAACGTAAAAGAAAAGTTTAATGCTACATGCTTATAACACTATATTTTTTTAATTTTTTTGCACGAACATTGAAAATTTGATTAAAGTATTGTAAATGTTGAAATAGTTAAGCATGTACATATATTGCTGTATGCTAAGTAGCTTCAAAGAAATTAATTAGAATGCCTACCTTGGCCATCTTTTTTTTTTTGTTCATCGCCTCATTTGATCTTATGATTATGCCATAGATCAATCAATCTCAATCGCTAATTCAAGATTAATCCACAAAAAGCTGGACGAAGCCGAGTGCGAAAAGGTAATGTTGGAGAAAAACGCAGTATGTAATAAAAACAGCCGGCCAGATCTAACTGTAGAGTTATTTTTATAATCGCTTAATATGGTCAAGAGTCAAGACGAGTCGGTCCACTTCTGTAACATATCTTTAAACAATGTATGAAAGAATCGATTTCACATCGAGAAAAATCGAAAAGTATAGATCCACTGGGTATATCATTATAGAGACTCAACAACTCGTTGTCTTTACACGCTTTTTAAGATCACCGAATATGGTCAAGACGTGTCGATCCAGTTCTGTCATTTGCCCTCGAAAAATGAACCCAAGAATCGATTTCAAAGTGATCAAGGACGATTTTGTTTCGAATTACGAATAATAATAGAGTGTGTAATAAGATCAGATTATCTTGTTTTATACTAAAATTGAAGAGGTATTTTAATAGACGAGAATTCAATTTTCATTGAGCGAAACCTCTGTTAAAAACTTTTGTATTTTCATTTAAAGGCAGGGATTAGCAGAGTAATATTTGTACAGAAGTTTATAACTTGTACGGAAGTTCACTCTTTAATGATAAACAGAAAAGTACTCATAGTCAATTTGCGTTTAAAAGTCTATAATCGACTATCGGCTATCAGTGACCATTAAAAACAGATTTATTTCTTGTATTCACAAAATATCTGTTACCAAGTTGAAATTTCTTTAACGATCACCTTAATTAATCAAAAGATTATTACGCAAAGGTGTACCTGTGGTTTAATTGAAATGAACATTTAAAACACATTTATTTTATCAAAACGCGTTCGGTAAGTTGCCGTGGTCATTTGGCTTATCAAGAATAATTTCTTTCGGAATTCTGTTGTGAAAACTTATCGAAAATCATTTACGAATCGATTAGAATCGAAACAATAGCGCGATTATCTCGTCTCTGCTCATTGAAGAGGAACGCTCCGCCTACTGTCCAGCTACTAGCAACCACATCTCGAGACATTCGACACATGATCGATTCTCGATCTTGCATCGTTCGTAATAAACGTTATATGATGGGACGTGGTGACTTGCTAGGCTAGTAGGATCTAGCTCTCCTTGAGCCAAAGGTTTTACTTGACGACTTCATGTCCCGGTGTGTTTACGTGCTGTGAACGGTTTTTATAATATCGATTCTAATATGATTAATTAGTGCGGCGTGTGATTCTATCTTCGCGTTCGTATCGACGATATTATAAATGCATGTGAGTTGTTTTATTTTATTTTTTGGATATATTTATTGCGATTATTAATTAAGGACTAGATTAAATTAAAAAAGCCCTAATATTTGCCCATTGTTAAATATATTGTTTATTATAGGGATTAATAGCTTGTTTTTTGCGAGCGCATATAAAAATAATTTGGCAAAATATTTACTAACTTTGAATTTATTTTAATTTATTCATCAGGTATAGATAAGAATATAAAGTCAATAAATGAAACAATCTTTATATGTCAAATTTTAGTACACAGCCAATTATTATGAGTTTAATAAAAAAAAATATTGGAAAACAAGAAAATTGTTTATGAGAACATTTTTTTTTTTATATTTTTCCACTAAAAATAATTACGTATCTATAAAAATAGAAAATCCTATTTACTTGTTTATAATATAGAAGTAGCGAACAAGCACGCAGTCCACTTGATGGTAAGTGACCACTGCCGCCAATCAACCCCGGGTTTAATTACAATCCTTCTTATGGAAGACCACAGAACGTTGATACCACCAACGGTCAGTAGGACTACACGGGAACTCCTCGTTTATGGTCACAACAAATTATTATTTATCTTTCACAAACGTCGTCAACCCATTATTATCACACTGCTAGGCACGGGTCTCCTCTCGAAATGAGAGAGTTATAGGCCATAGTCCACCGCGCTGACCAAGTGCGAATTGGTGGGCTTCACACACCTCCGTGAACTTTTCTCTTTTTAAAGAACTCTCGGGTGTGTAGGTTAGTTCACGACGTTTCCTTCACCGAAAAGCACTGATAATTAATTTCTAATACGCACATAATTTTAGAAAAATCAGTGGTGCGTGCCTGTGTTTGAACCTCGGACCTCCCGATCCAGAGGCAAGTTTCAACCATTAGGCTATCACTGATCTTTCACAATCACAATCTTCTATATATACCTAATGTTACTATAATATGGTTACGTTTAGGGTTATTATAACACATAGTAGCGTTTAATTGCTACACGACAAATGACACACATTATATCTGACTTTTGATTAATATTCACTCGGCGTTTCTACTTTGTCTTGCCCAATTAGTCTAGCTTATATCTATTACAATATAAACTCATTACTACTAGATTCACTGCCATTTCTTTCGTAAATATTGGAAAAATATATATCACTTAATGTAGGTAAATGTGCTAAGTTCGAAACGAATTTTTTAAAGGATATTAAAAACTACACAAATTAAGAATTATATTTTAACGCATAAATAGAAATGGGGGTGTGACAACTGATGACCGTGCCTAGCAGGCGAGTTGATGATCGAAGGAATACATTGCTGCCCGTCTTCTGAATTTTCTCCCATTATTCGCTTCTTATGACATCCACGGGATGGGAGGCAATGGTGCTATTCAAGACTGACACCACACATCGCTTATCTTAGGTTAATCACTACATAGTATAAAACAAAGTCGCACTCGCTGTCTGTTCCTATGTATGCTTAGATTTTCAAAACTACGCTACGCATTTTAATGCAGTTTTTTTAAAGATAGAGTAATCCAAGAGGAAGGGGTTTATGCATAATATAGTGAAGAAACACTGATAATTTTAGATTTTTGCATTTTAGGCGGAACGAAGTTCGCCAGATCAGCTAGTATGGTATAATAAAATATGTTTAAAGTATAATATGTACGTAGGCCTATATATCCACTGTTCCCCGCAAACCGTTCATTCATAAAGATACACCTACCTACCACATTCCGCGGTTTGTATTGTTCTTAAACTTGTTGAATAATGTATGCATGGAAGAGAGCTTGTTATACATACGTACGTATACATTGTACAGTCAGCAGCTAATAGTTAGAGGCATTCAAACTGTCCACATTGTTAGATACAACCAAAGTGCTCAATAATATCGGCACAACCTACGTGTTCTAATTGTTCACAACATCATAAACTTCCAAATGACAGAACATTCATAAATTCATAATGAACCAGTCAAATTGTCACAATTAAAGCATCTGTTACGACACCAGCGGTAACCTAGCAACGAGACTGTTCGTAAATATAGGTACATTTTATAATATTATACCTTATGTTGCGGATATAAGGTTCCTGATCACTTACGGTATAAGACATGGTAACAATGACTCTTCTCTTCTCTCTTGTTTATATTAACAACTATCCTTTTCATATCTTGCAATGACGTCATTGACTGTCATTTTCATAGAATCGGTCTAGGGGAACAAGAGGCATGATAAGACAAGACGAGAGGACGGACGAGTAAGACGGGTCATGCCCACATACCAGAAACTAAACACTTTTGCGAGATGGTGCTGCAGCCCATCAGAAGCTGCTTTCAAACAATATTCAATAGACCATGACAGTTGATTTACAATCAAATTTAGTTTAAGTGCATAATTGATATAATATTTTTTTATCCTTAATAACTACAGAATAAAGTAAGAAATAGTATTGAATTGATGATTATTTTCTCCTTTATTTTACGTTTTCCTTGAAGTTGATGGGCAATTTTAACACTGCTTTAGTCTTACCGTTATTTTATATTTTCTTTTAACATAGTAATTGGGAGCAAGATGCGAAATGTCACGGGGCACAATGGGATACACCATTATATTGCATTCTAATAATTCCATCGACAGAGTATCTCATCCGGGCTCAATTGCGTCAAGTGTTGTTAATGTTCAGTATATGGAAACATATCCATATATTGCACCTGAAATACTTACCACGTCAAGTTCTACAAACCTACCCTCGTCAAGAAAAAGAAGGCCGAAGTCCGTTCATAACACACTTGAAAAAGAACAAGTTCAATCGATTGATTCTTCTTCCTGTTCTCTCCGGAAATAAACGTTTGCCAGTGACACTATCTGATGCTGATTCACCACAACAACATTGTTCACAATTATATGACGTGCAAAAAAGAAGTTCCTCAGAAATTCGTTTTCACATACGAGCTTAAAGTTATTCGATCGTTACTAGCAAGGATGTTCAAAGGGTTTCAAAGGATGTATATTAAAAAAAATTAAAGACCGATGTATATTTTTTACAAACAATATATTTTAGCTAAAATATAATAGTTTTTCTGTTACCTCTATGGTTTTCCCATTTTTAAACTGATGAAAAGTATCTTCATTAAATTTTAAAACCTTAAATGAGATAAACATATGTCAATATTATTATTGCTCGCACAGTAAGTGATCCTTACAATATATTCGCAACATAAAGTTTATTATTTTAAAATGTACCTATATTTACAAACAGTCTCGTTGCTAGGTTACCACTGACGCCGGAACATTTGTGACAATTTGGGTGGTATTAACATTAAGAGTTTATGAACGTCCTGACATTTGGGAGTTTAAGATGTTGTCAACAATTAGAAACGTAGGTTGTGCCGATATTATTGAACACTTTGATTGTATCTAACAATATGGACACTTTGAACGCCACTAACTATTTGCTGCTGACTGTACCTACGTAGATACATAATTATAATTGAGAATATAATTTATGCAGTTAATTTTTTAACAGATGCCACTAAAGTAAGATAAACTAGCTGTGCCCTGCGGTTTTGCACGCGTTTAAAAAAATGTAACTGAACTTTAAATTCTAATAAACCATGTAAAAAAAAATCATGATTGTAATAATATTAAAAAAAAATGAATATAAATAAGAAAAAGAGACAAACCCGCTGAGTTTCTTGCCGGATCTTCTCAGTTGAGGTCGTATTCCGATCCGGTGGTAGTATAAGAAAAAAAATGTAACTGACAATTTGTAAGTGCCCCCGTAGGCCTATACAAAATAAAGACATTTCATTTCATTTCATTTCAATAACTTTGGATTAATTGATTAGAAATAAACATCATATTATTACGTGGTATTTTTATCTTTCTTTCTATTGATTAATTTGATATGATACGTCGTTTCGCCTCATACATTCTGTAAAGACATTGACAAAAAAAGCTTTCGTACTCTCATAACCTGATTTGTAAATTAGATAGTACTGATGATAAGTTACTAATTCATCCGCTTAGCCAGGTTTTAGGCCCTCGAAAAGTCAAAGTATTAACATTCATAATGATAAAAACTACTTCAAATTCAAAATTCAAAATTTTTGTTTATTTGTCCACAAAATGTATATTTTATATATGTGTTGAGGTCCATTTGTTAAACAATAATATATACTTGTTAGCCAGGCCTCGCTCTTTTTTTTAATATCTTTACACTGGACTTAACGTATAACATAAACTAAATTAACTGTTTCACTACTACAAAAACTCCATCAGTCCCACAAGTCCATCAATTCGCACTTGGCCAGCGCGGTGGACTATGGCCTAAACTCTCTCATTCTGAGAGAAGACCCGTGCCCAGCAGTGGGACAATAATGGGTTAACGACTACAAAAACTAATTTATTAAATAACTATTAATAAACTATCACACTAAAATATGTGTGATAGTTTATTAATAGTTATTTATATATTTGAATTGGCTCTTATGATTTTATTGGACTCTTGCTCTGATTATTTAGCACCCATGCTATTAAGCGAATGAGTGTAGAAAGCGTTAAGCTTGTCTAACAATGTGAACTTGGCCAGCGCGGTGGACTATGGCCCTAAAAACTCTCTGAGGGAAGGCCCGTGCCCGGCCGTGGGACAATAATGGGTTATGGAGAATGTTCTCAAGGTGATAGAACATACCTATTAAATTTACCAAGGACCTAGGTAATTTATTTATTTTCGAAAAAACTTAATCCTGGCTACGCCCGCGCACCTACTCATTATATTGGTAATTAATACTAATCCATATCGGACACTCGCTGACGCAAAACATACAGTCGTATGTACGTCGTTATCGCGTCACTGTGCGTTTTTTTAGCTAAAAATAATAGTATTTGACGTATTTTTCGTTTTCTGACACATTCACAACAAACAAAGTATGTCATTTTGAATAACGTACACAAATAAAATTGTAATGACTGTCTACATGTTAATACATGAGCCTTTTTAAAATTCCCCAAATAATCTGGCCATTCATAAAAATATTAGAAATTAGCTATTTCTGGCTTAGACCCACTATTTAACAAGAAAACATCTTATTCTCGCGGCTCCGTCCACTTCAGCTGCGTTTGTAAGTACTGTACCTACTGCAAGGCAAGATATCCAGTATCTTGCTTACTTGCTTACTTTCATTACCATGTAAAAAAACATGATTGTAAATATATTAAAAAAATAGATTTAAAATAACAAAAAGGACAAATTCACTTAGTTTCCTGCCGGATCTTCTCAGTTAAGTTCGTGTTCCGATCCGGCGGTAGTGTAAGAAAAAAAAATTAACTGACAATTTGTAAGTGCTCCCGTAGGCCTATACAAAATAAAGACATTTCATTTCATTTCATTTGTCACAGTAATGGTTATTATTTGTGTTAATCCAGGTCATGAATTATGTCTGTGCTAAATCCGATCAGCAGTTTTTGCGTGAAACAATAACAAACACACATACATCCTCACAAACTTTCACATTTATAATAGTATCAATTAACAGTAACATCTCTAAACTGATGATAATATTTGACCATTGTACTAAATGATCATTCATAAAAAGATACAGAATTAGCAGTTAATATCTAAGATCCATCCACCAATTAGTATTATGCCAGGGCGGTGGACTATGGCCTAAAACTCTCTCATTTTGAGAGAAGACCCGTGCCCAGTAGTAGGACAATAATGGTTGACGAGAGAGATCTAAGATCCACATTTTTTTTAAATATCTGAGGGATCCCGCGTAAGACAAAATCATTCTGGTTGGTAGGTGAGTTAGAGCCGTGAAAAACAAAATGTGCCACGGCGAGCAAACACACATTGTGAGTGTTCCCTTGACCGAGAGAGTATAAATAAGCAACTCGAAACCCGATGTACGTAAATAATCGCTCTGAATGAAGGAATCTCGAGCTGCGCATGTATTGTAGAAACGATAAAACTAGATATTTCTTTGCTACACTCTTATAATTTAAAAATAAATTAAAACGCTTTCTACACTCATAGCCCCACGGTAGAATTGTCTCCTGTATCATGGGTGCCATGGACACACACAAAGACGAATACACAAACACCCAGACCCAGAACAAGAATCTAAACTCATCATTCAGATACCTGACTGGCCGGGAATCGAACCCGGGACCCACTGCACGTCAGCCCGGTACGGTAACCGCTCGGCCACGCGGGTCGTCTATTAAGAACTTTTGCTTCCACATTTCGTATTGCGACACAAGATTTTTAAACGACTTAAAAAATGACGTGTTGCACACAGCACCAGTATTTTTAAAGAGAATTTGGCCATTATTCACTCAAGTATTTTGAGGGGATTATTATATTTGTCACTGTTTTCAAAGAAAATTTAATATTAAAACGACATAAATTTGTACGTACTGTTTAGTTTGAATACTGATTGGATTTATAGATATGTCACTATAATCAGTCAGTCTATCCTATATGTGATATGTTTAAATATTTTGCTTATATTAGATATCACAATGCTGTGAGTTAAAGC
Organism: Spicauda simplicius; assembly: GCA_949699795.1. NCBI lineage: Eukaryota > Metazoa > Arthropoda > Insecta > Lepidoptera > Hesperiidae > Spicauda > Spicauda simplicius. The sequence continues at coordinate 11,293,490 of OX453077.1, read as the reverse complement.
TGTTAATCCATTTTATGTCCTGTTAAAAACGTTCAGCTGTTTCAGACATATTTTGTGTTTTTTTTTTATGTAAATCCACTATACTTTTTGTATTTTTATCGCCACATCCTATAAAGTTTTTTAAGGTATTTGATATGTAGACGATGTATGTAGACGACGCTTTGTAAAACAATAAATAACAAAACATTTTTGCTGTACATAAAATAACATACATTAGCCGCATTTCAAACAATATTATCTGTATGTAGTTTTCATATCATGTGTAAGTATTTTACGAATACCTAACCTTTTCATGAGATTAATACTTTAATGGGAAGGGAAGTACACGAGATAAGTTTTTGACTATAAACGCTCATATTAATAAATGCAACACAATATACAAATAACGCTAAGTTGTAATTTGTACACAAACAGCGCCAAAGAAAGTTTCCGTTTACCACGTACACACATAAAGACGGGTTCACAAACACCCAGACCCAGAACTCACGAAGCAAGAAAATCTACGAAAGTATTAAACGATAAAAGCCTCGCGTGCAAACAGCTTAAGCATTAAATTATTCGTGAAATTAGCTGACCTATTACTGACAGTCAGATCTTTATTACTGGAAAATTTGTAAACAGATTTTTTAATGAGGGCGGGCGCAAATTAATCTATATTTTTTTTTACATACAAACCTAATTAGGTTAAGAAAAATATAAACATAGTATTCTTGAAATTTACTTACTCAAAATTTATCTATTATCTAGGTCATATTTTGACAAGAAGTTAGAAACACTAAGACTTTTTAATTTAGATAAAAAAAATGTAAGGCTATCTATCATGCAACGTTTTTTCCTTGCGATTTCACGACTTGATTTGACAATGGTTTTTGTTTCTGTAAATTTTATCATGTGTAAGATACGTTATGTATCAACATTGTATCAATTGTCTGTCGAATCGTGGAAGCTGTTAAAATGAATCAGGGAATAATTTTATAGGACTTTTATTCATTTTTCAGATTTCAGGCATTTTTGACGACCCACGTAGAGGAGCGGTCACCATACCGGTCTGACACTTAATGGGTTCTGGGACGATTCTCAGCCTGAAGGATATCTTAATGATGAATTTAGATTTCTGTTCTGGATTTGGGTATTTGTGTATTCGTTTTTGTTTGTCCATGGCATCCACGACACAGGAGAAAATTCTACTGTCGGGCTGTGAGTGTATAAAGTGTGTGTATTTTGAACAGGCGTGCTTATAATTTTTAAAGGAATTACGGTACGTATTAGGATTACATTTATCAGTAAAATCGTATCAGTTGTGTTATGTTTCGTTTTTGTTTAGCTTAGCTAGGGTTGCAAGGTCGTATTGTTTCTTTCTTTACGCCTAAAATATATCGCATAATATATCGCAGATAAATCGCATTCAAGGAACACATAGCTGATTTAACCTAAAGCTAAGTAGTTCCGTTTGTAATCGCCCTACGGCCCGAGCGTCGCGTCGGTCTCGCCGCGTCGTGAGCGCCCTAATTTTGAATGATTTACTTGTCCAGAAATATGTGTTGCGCTGGAAAATTTGCCGCTACGCGTGTCCGTAGCGGAGCTAATTAGAATCATTACGTTCTTGGAAAAATTAACAGGTTTTATTATACGCTTTATTTTTTTTTTAATACATAGCCTGGGTTTTCTTCTGTTTTGTTGGTGTCATTTACACAATAAAAACGAATATATAAACAACCAGACCTAGGAAAAGAATCCTAATTCATCATTCTGATATTTGTCAGGCCGGGGATCGACACCGCAACCCAATGCGTGTCAAAGCGGTACGGTAACCACTCCGCCACGCGAGTCGTCAATTTAAAGACTTGTTCTCTTAGTTTAGAGATTTTATAGAGCATACTTTTTCAAATAATCTTGACGTCTTACGTACGAATTCTTAAATAACATGTAAGACAAATCTCAGAAATTCGAAATGCACTTTCGTCATACATTGATACCTATCACTGGGAGTATTTTGGGATAACCCCAGATATTTCTGGAGCATAATTAGGTCGCATTACTTCTCTGTCTCACCGTGAAAGTTTCTTCAGAATCGATTCAGCAGATCTTTGTATAAACATCAGCAGTTTTAGTATTGTGGTTACAAATTAAATAAATGTAAAACAATAAAAATCTTTTTTTATTTTTTAAAGCGTATCTTTGCTTTTACATATTTTAGAGACAGCTATAAATAAACAGACGTGCTAACATAATAAAAGGCAAAAATAATTGAGCGACACTTAATTTTTTTATCTCTGTTGATTGGCATGAATTAGCGTTCGCGTTATAAAAAGTTCGCAACCCACGCTCCGGCTGAGATATAATTACATTTGTCGTCTGTTCGAGATTTTCAAGGATTTACGAGAGAGAAATATGAACATTTTGTTCTTTGTCGTCCTCCAGTTTGCAAAGTGCTAGAACAAGTATAGAAGGTGGTAGAAGTGTAGTTCGACCGGGGAAATACCACCGCCACATCTATTTCTAGCGTGAAGCATTTCTTTCGTTTCGATGCAAGGGTGTGGTTGCCGGCATACTTTTATATGAGGCGGCCATCGTAGTCCCCGGGAGTAGCAACGCATCTGTGATTGACTTCAGATAGAACCTATGTTCTGTATGAAGTTGATTACAGATGTCCATTAGCGCCAGTCACCACTTACCATCAGGTGGACTGCATGCTCGTTTGCTACTTCAGTCAGATAAAAAAGGTACCATCGCTACACTTATTTCTACACGCAGTTCATGAGAGGTAGCAGGGTGTGTTTGCCAGCACACTTTTGTATGAGGGGAACATCTGAGTCCGTAGTAGCAATGCCTCAGTAATTGACTTCAGATGGAATCTCCGTTGCTTGCACATGTACATGTGCGCTAATGATCACTTACCATCTAGTGGGTTGCATGCTTGTACACTATTTTTTAACCGACTTCCAAAAAGGAGGAGGTTATCAATTCGTCTGTATTTTTTTTTTTTTTTTTTTTTTTATATTTGTTACCTCATTTCTCCGGACTGGGTGAACCGATTTAGATGATTTTTTTTTTTATTTGAAAGGTAGTGCGTGTCATAGGGTCCCATTTTTTTTTAGTATTTTTTTGACTAGGGCATCCATAAGAAAAACGCATAAGTCTTAAATTTGCATTTTCAATGTACGCGATAAATGTATGAATAACTCAATATCCCGCCAACCGATTTTGATGATTCTTTTTTTATTAGAAAGGATGTACTCCAGGGGTAGTCTGATAAGAGTTTGATAAGGTTCTAATCATAGGATCTTCAACTTTTTGGAGCAAAATAATAAAATTAGTGATAGTCGGCCGAACCTTAGCTGGAGAAGTCCAATTGAGTAAAATATAGAATAAAATTACTATGTAGGTATTTACTATGAAAAATTTGACCTTCAACTCTTCAATCCTGATGATGCAGGGGTACTGCTAGCCTGAACTATAAAAGTTGGTCGTTTGATGTTTGCGAATATATAATGAAATTGTTAAGCAAATTCATGGGACAAAAATTTGACCTTCAACTCCTCAACCCTGATGATGCAGGGGTACTTAAAGCCAAAACCATAGGAATAAGCCATTTGGTGCTTACGTATATGTTATAAGATTACTGAGCAAAAACATAAGATGAAAAATTTGACCTTCAACTCCTCAACCCTGATGATGGAGGGGTACTTCAATCCTAAACCATAGAAGTTGGCAATTTGGTGCTTACGGTTATGTAAAGAAAATACTAAGCAAAAATATAAAATCAAAAATTTGACCTTCAACTCCTCAACCCTGATGATGAAGGGGTACTTCAATCCTAAACCATAGGAGTTGGCAATTTGGTGCTTACGGTTATGTAAAAATAATACTAAGCAGAGGCACAAAATTAAAATTTTGACCTTCAACTCCTCGACCCTGATGATGAAGGGGTACTTCAATTCTAAACCATAGGAGTTGGCAATTTGGTGCTTACGGGTATGTAAAAATAATACCAAACAGAGGCACAAAATTAAAATTTTGACCTTCAACTCCTAAACCCTGATGATGCAGGGTACTGCAAGCCTGAGCCATAGAAGTTAGCCACCTGGTACTAACGTATATGTTATAAGATTACTAAGCAACAATATAAGATGAAAAATTTGACCTTCAACTCCTCAACCCTGATGATGGAGGGGTACTTCCAGAGGGGGCGCCCTGTTTGTATGAATTGTAAAAGTGTTTTATGTTTAATTTTTGTGAATATGTAGATGCACAAAGCAAACTTAGAGGCTTTATTTAAATACAAACATAAAAATATAGTCACTAAAAAGTGTAAAATAAAAACTTTTTAACAAAAAATATCTACCGACTTCCGTGTCACAAAAAAGTAAAAAATAATTTAAATATATTTTGGTCTAGAACATACTCAGTACTTAGTACATAGTTCTGAAGTCGGTGCTCATATAGGACGTAGTTACCGTCGTCCAGCGAAATATGTCGAGCACCGACTTCAGGACTATGTACTAAGTACTGAGTATGTTCTAGACCAAAATATATTTAAATTATTTTTTACTTTTTTGTGACATGGAAGTCGGTAGATATTTTTTGTTAAAAAGTTTTTATTAATTATAAAAAGATTTCCGTTAACGTTGTAAATACTCGTCCCATCTCATGTGTCTCCATATCTTTTAGCCCCAATCGATCATACGTTGATTGACTGAGACTGTTTTTCGTGAAATTTCGTGAAAATAACTTTATGTATATATATCAAAACATTAATTCCCAATTGCGTTAAAATCAAATACTCTATCAAAAAATAATTTAAAATGATGTATTAAAGGTGGTAGAACCAGTGTAGTTCGACCAGGGAGGTACCACCGCCACACCTATTACTAACGTGAAGCATTCCTTGCGTTTCGATGGAAGGGTGTTGTTGCCGGCACAATTTTATATGAGGCGAGCATCCTGGACCTCGGGAGTAGCAACGCATCTGTGATTGACTTCAGATAGAACCTATGTTCTATGTGAAGTTTCTTATAGATATGGGCGGACCACCAGGTGGACTGTATGCTCGTTTGCTACTTCATTATTACCTATATATAAAAAAATGTTACGTTTTACTAAGCGTGAGTAAAACCGCAGAGCATAATTAAAATGCAATCAGCCTAGTGAATTTTCTAAATAGTATTCTATTCAAATGGTTGTAATGCGTATATTGTTTGTTTGTTTTTACTCAACGTGTACGCTTTGGTCTTTCCGTGGGATGCCCTTGATATGCCTGTTTATCGTCGGAAATAAATTGTTGCAACCGAATCCAGCATTTCATTTGCTCCGGTCGTTGCAGTATTAATACTGCACACGGTTGAAAATATATTGATGCGAATCATATATCGTTTTGTAAATCAGTATCTAAATAGATACTGCAAATTGGAAACTACGTACTGGAAATGTGTAGAGGAGTATGTTCCACGTTCCAAGTTGCGAGGTATATGCTTGACAGTGAAATATTACAAGGTGAAGCCATCTAGATAATTCTAAGATGGCTTCATATCATCCAGTGGTCGTTATACGGCGGTAGCTACGATCTGATATCATCCCATTATATCCCACTGTTTTGCGTATAATACAGAACTTCTGAAATTTGGAGCTTAGTTCGCCAAGTTCTGTGTTAATTGGAAGAGATCGAATGTAAAGTAACTTTCAAAATATTAATATAAAAAATATAAGGCATATAGATACCTCCTCCCGCCTTTTCGATGGAAATCAAAGAAGATATATTATATTAAATACTATCTGTTGCCCGCGACTACGTTCGCACCACACTGTAATAATGATTAGCGAAAATTTAATTTAATTTTGTCCTTTCAAAAACATTTTCTTCGCAATCTAATTTAACATGAATATCATGGAGATCTCTAAAAAAATACCTCCGCCATCTTGGAGCGCCCGCCATATTGGATAAAGTGACGTCACCAGCCTAATCACACATTGTCATTCAAAACAATAGATATTTGTGTGCAGTATTTCAGTCAGTCGTTCTGCGGAAAGTGGTTGATCTTTCTTGGAAATATGTATACAAATGTACAGATAAATAAAAGCTTGCAACAAAAATAACAAGTTTTTGTAGCGTCTACATATCAATATTTTTTGCGTCAATCGTTCGTTCATCTCTTCTAATTAAAAATAGACAGGTCTACACTGTATCGATTTGATTAAAGATTATATTATTAATTTCTATGCTTATTAAAATGTATTTTTTGATTGATTTGCTTTATAGGGCACCTTATAATGCTAGTTCCGGTTGTTACGTTTTCAAACCATGTCAGATTCCTCGTGGGTTATTTGAAAACATGGGATAGAATTTGGGTTAACCATTAGAAAAAAAGAAAAATACTTTATTCCGAACGTACAAAAAGTTATACAAATTAGGTACATCTAATAGCAAACATGTGTTATTATTATTAACTAATACTTAATGATGTACTTAAATTACTTTTCCCTATTGATCCACACTAAAAAGTTTAGTGGTTCTGGCTGATCTCATTTTTATAACTTTACAGAGACCTTATGAATGATTTGCAAACAAGGCCTGACAGCGTGGTTGAGTGTGCTTGAGATCTTCTTTCTATACTTTTAGACCTATACCTACATATTTTTTCTTTATCGTGGATACCATAGACAATAAATACGGATATCCAAATACACTCGGATTTAATAAAGAAATTTAATTTCATCACTTTTGTTTCCGGCTAGGTTGAATTCGGCCCCAAATAGTCAAACCAACTCGGTGATCGCGGGTTATGACCTTTAAAAAGGTTTTTGTTAACGTTGTAACACTTACAACATAGTAAATATGGGTACTTCTATTCTTGCAATGTAACTTCAATCGAAAGTATAAGTACTTATATACTTTCTATACGCATCAACCAAAAGCATGGGTGCTTCTATATTTTCTATAAACACTTACTAAAGGCATAAGTACTGTTCCTTCTATAGTATTAGTCATCTTACGCACTAGCGGTTAACCGCGAGCGCGGCTAGCGCTTTTTACGGTTTAATATGAAACCGCCCCAAAATTTCCAAGCGCGGCGGTTGAAATTTTGGGGCGGTTTCATATTAAAATTGTTGTAAATTGTTTAAAATTGTAAATGGATCTGTAGACTCTCCCGAGCTATTATACAATATTACATTCAGAATTCCAAGATCAAATAACAGGATACTTGCTCCTCTCTACGTTCATTCATCTAAAACCAATTATAGACAGAATTCATTTCTCACTAGAGCCAGTAGGTCACTAAATGTCATATCTCGGGAGTGTGATATAGATCTGTTTAGTACAAGTATATCCAAATTAAGGCGGATTATGGCTAAAAAAAATTTCATTTGTAGTTAAAACATTGTATAGCATTTAACTATCTCATTTTTAAATTTACGATAAACGTACGATCACAAAAATATAACCCTAGTTACCTGTTACTACCGACTTTTCCATAGTTTTTTAAATTTGTTAAATAATTTGAGAGTGAAAACTTGTAATTGGCCTTCTTTTTTCTACTGGTATATGTTTGTACAACTCTAAGTTCCTAGCTGTAAGTTTTCCGAAATAAATAAAAAAATAAAAAATAAAATAAACTGGAAAAGCAGCTAGCCGCGCGGTTAACCGCTAGTGCGTAAGAGGGCTAACACTATAGAAGGAATAATACTTATGAGTTTACTAAGTAAATGGGCTAAGTTTTATGATAACGGTCGACTTTGGGTAACCGGTTAAAATCACTTTTCGAGTGTGCATCTAACCACATGTCTACCGTGCCTCGTTCACAACTATTGACACATTTTGTCGCGAGACTCCGTATAGTTGCGTAACATGGGTTCGCGAGTTGCATCAGTATAGGACGCATTGGCAGACGGTCCGCTGTTATTTATTTCTTATTCGACACCCAGAGCTGCGTTCGTCTCAATGATCGCGATTAGATTGTGGACGTTTCAACATTATTTTAAAATAGAATCCACTAAATAAGTATTATCTAGAGATGGTTTAACCTTTCATCTATAGAGGTTTCAGTTTTGAGTGTATGTCGAGTTTCACGTTGCATTGGGTTATTTTTAAGTGCCAGAAATACGAAAATATTTGTCATCTTAAATGGTATAATTAATAGTTCTTTATTGTTTTCATATAGGTGATTTAGTTTATAGATTTCTAGCACTTTGATATGTAACGCTCGTCTTAAAGCATGTTTGCTCTACTTCTCTCGTCAACCCATTATTGTCCCTCTGCTGAGCACGAATCTTCTCTCGGAATAAGAGAATTTTAGGCCATAGTCCACCGCGCTGGCCAAGTGCGAATTGGTGAACTTCCTCTCTACCATCTAATATGGCTGGCCGACAAAAAATGTTTGTCTGCGCGACTTAAGTGTTTTAAGTGTAGTCGAACTACTAAAATGGGTAAAATTGTATATTTAAAAGTTGTAGACTTATTATTGTTATAGCTGCACAATTGCCACCCATTTTTTCCACTCCATCTAATGTGGGTTTGATCCCAGGTATCTTCTTCTAATAATTGAGTCCTCTAAGCAAACGACAGTGGTCACTTTCCATCAAATCAACTGCATGCTCTTTTGCTACCCTCAATGCAAGTGGAACACTTTATCCTGACAATAATGTCCATCTGCCAAATAAACACTTTCAGAGCCGCCATGTTTATGTGTGTTACAATAAACAGGATGAGTTTCGACTGTCGTTATTACCGGTTTCCTAGAAATTGCGTGATTCGCGTAATTTCGTCTTAACCAGTTATAATCGTTAAATTATAGCGTTCTGATGTGAAACCGGTTTTATTAATAAATCTGTTAATTTTAGCCTATTCTATATCATTAGTAAATGGTTCTGATACTGTTCACTCATATATCCTTCAAATACTGGAATTTTAAAGGTAGAACTCTTTGTGTTTCTGTCGACATCAACGTACCAATTCTGCCTAAAAATATCGGTGTTAAGAACTGTGGTCTAATTTAAAGGGTGTGAAACATTTGGGTGTTAGTGTATTTGTCCATGATATCCATGACACGGGACAAATCCTAATGTGAGTATATAAGTATTGCTACCTTTTAGTTTTATAGTAAGGGAAGCGGCAAGGACTCATGAAATCTGCTATCTATCTGTTTAACAATATGTTACTAGCTACCAAAACAACAGTGCAATGAAGAAGAAATAGTTACCACAAATCTTAATACCTTTCAAATTAAACACCTTTATTGTTTCATTCTCACAAGTGTAACTGTTATGAAAATAATCATTGCGTAGGTTAAGATCAAGGTTAGGTAATTATATTACGATTCACACAAGTTTATTTTCATCCTCATCAGCAGTCAACGTTAGTGCTTCAAAATTCTTGGCAAATTCAATATTGTTTTTGCCAAACGTAGCCTATTACCCGTTTAAAACTTCAGTTAAAACTGACAAAATATCATTTATATTGCTGTCGCTTCGCCAAAATTATATACGCGAGAGAAATGCAACAAAAACTTGTTGACAGTATTCGGAGGCTCCTAAAGTCTTGAAGCTCGTTATAATTTCATGTTTTCGTCGAATCGCGAAGTTTTTTAATGTCTAACGCGTTGACGCTACGCATTAAGCATTACTGGTTCAGTGGAGCGATTTGGCAAGATTTCCCGTAAACAGGCGTATCCATTCGTCGAACTATCTGGATTTGCATATACTACATCTTCTTTAAATATATCTAGTTATATTACTTAAAATGTAACTTTGACGCATTAATAGACAACATCTAGCACGAAACGAACGGTTAATTCCAAATTAATAACCATTAAAATTACTAGTACTAGTCACCCATCGCAACGGTCGAAATTCGATCGTAATTCAACTCAAAAACCAAACTTGATATTGTCCAAAGTAGCAAAATTATGTCTCAAATTAAATTAAATTCTACTAATTTTGAAGCTATTCTAATTATTATGACAATTTATAAAGGTATTTTGTGTAACATTGAGCTAGTGTAAATCTTACGCTAAACTGTAACCTAACTTAGCTATATTTTTACTCGACTGTGTGTTTGTATATTTGTATGTACTAATAATAATGGACATACCATTCATTTGGCATGCGCTACAGCCCAAATGGCTTATATTATGACATATCATTTGAAATGACTCAGTTGTGAGAGTCACATAGGTTTTAAAATTTTTAAATATGACGCCTGCGGTCAGAGCAAAAGAGTGGCACGATTTTTTATTACCAAAACAATATGGGTATAAAATTTATTTATTTATTTATTTATTGTTACAAAGAACGGTTATTCACCAATTACACTTTATAACAAGTTGAGTCACATATTAAAAAAAAATAGAAAGAACAGTAAATTAAAAAAAAGTCAATACCTACTAACTACATTAAATAAAATAATAACAGTCATTGATTTCGAATAATAATATAAATAATGATAATTGTAATAGCTTAAAATAAGATGCCGATAGATTTGCGGATTAAAAATAATAATAATAATAATAGTTGAGAATAATAATGATGAAATTCCATATAATAAATAATATATTAATTTTCGGCATGCCTCAGACACGCTTTCAATACTTTTTGCCACGAATCCGCAAAAATATCAAAATCGGGATAAAATGAAAGGTAGTAAGTAAGACCCTTACAAATTATATACATGACAATACATTTATATTACTGTTTTGAAGTAAAATACAAAGAGCGTTATATTAAATAAATTAATACAAGAATCATGGTGGATTCGATCCGAGCAGTCGGTTTTTTTTTTAATAATTTTCAATATTACTTCTATATAATTGGGGACATCGTACAGCGTGCTTTGAAAATAATGTACATGTATAAATAACCCATTTAAAAATACGCTACATTGGCATAAAAAAAACACAGCTCCGATTTTACCCACGGTAATTTATCTAATCGTTAGTATGAGGTCTGAAAACGTAAAATAGACAAATAAAACATTAATTTCGTAACTTAAGATACAACACAAAATAGATTACAAAATTTTGAACAAAAAAACAAAACAACAAAAAAGTATTAATATTATTAATCTAATTTGAGCTGCAGCAAAAGTTCATACTACTTACTTACTACTTACTAGCTTAATAATACCCATCTTTAATATTCTATTATTTTATAAGCAAGACAAAATACCAGCATGGAAACTATTTAAAAAGGAAGTGAAGTGAAATGAAATTGGGAAAAAGTATGGCTGTAATGCGTCCTAAAATCAAAGTGATGAAGATCATTCGCCATTTGTGTGTGATTATTGCAGCAACACCCAAACGGGTTAGCTATAAATAGTAGATAAGTAGATCAACAGGTTAACAAGTAATTGTTTAATATTATATTATTAATATTGCATATACGACGTCGACGATCAGTAAGAAAAAAAATATCCCCTTTCAGTTAAATTCAACGTACCTACTGACATAATTTAATTAGTTTTATTGAAGACAAGTTAGAGAAGTAAATCGTCAAATTGCATCGCATCGAAGCATTATTTATTAACTAACAAATATTCGTATCCTTCATGGTTGGCTACTCCTGCGCATTCTATAATGTCTGTTCAGATGACAATTGACCTAATTCATGGAGACATAATTGCTTTACTAAGTGTGTGTGATGTTTTATAAGATAATTTTAAAAGCAATTCCTGCCTGTTCCATTTAAAACACGTCTCTGTGACGAGTTTATCTTCCTCAGGCTCACTTACGGCCGTAATATTGTGGAAGCTTTATTAACGCAAATTTTTGCAAAACGACAAAACGCAATGTCGTTAAACTGATTTTTGAAGGTCCAACGGCCGTCGATGGAGCTTGCACTTCGACATCTACGTAAACCAAAATAGTCGAGCGCTCATGACTGCCCGGCGACCGAGTTAGCCGGCGCAGTGCGTCCGCGGAGCCCTCTCGCGTCGGTTCTATTTCGAACGATGCCGATGTCCCGACGCATCCCGAACCGCTCGCGACAATAATACTGCACGCGGCGGTGAAATGGCACTGGACTTTCACTGCGAGAAACACTTCCGCTACTGTAGGAAACGCAAGCGCTTCCACGCGTAAACCATCATGCCGCACGCGAACACCGCTTCCACGATCTACGGGATGGACTCCAAACGGCTCAGCATTCGAATACCTGACGATAAAACGAACGGCAATCATCCCACCACCAATGGCGGCTCGATGTTCAACAACAACGGGCCCCTGTCCCCGCCTCTTATCTTGGATGCGACGCCGAAGAAACCTCCAATAGCACCATTAGGGCGACCTATATTGCCGATGAAGAAATCCAAGACCCTTCCCATCCACTTCGAAGAAACGGTTCCGCCAAAGGTTTCCAGTAGTCTCATAAATGGAAAGAAGCTTTTTGTTTACAAACCATTAAAAGAAGTACACACGATTCAACATAGTCAACCTGAAACCAGCAAGCTTATTACGACACGTTCTCCGAGCCCATCTTACAGAAGAAGCATGTCATTATCGGTAGAAACGGGTTCCATTGCGGAACTAGCAAAAAGGCATGGATCTAACAGTAGTTTATTAGTCTCTCGGTCACCGAGTCCTTCATCCTACAGCAGTATCAGAAGTTCAACCAGTCATTACTCAACATGTAGCAGTAATGGGACCTACGTTCCACTATCCCGTTCCTCGAGCGTGAATTCTACTCTTTATAATAGATCTCCAACTCCTAGAAGAATGTACCCACAAACTTGTGATCCTGCTGAGAGTGTTAATCTCAACGAATTGCAATCAAAGGAACAAGCACCTGTTGTTTTCGATGCGAACTTATCCTTCGTACTTGGTTGTAAGAAACAGCCTGTAAGACAGAAATTTCAACCTGTAGCTGCACATTTAGAAGAAGGCACATCTTCGAACTACTTAAGCTCAAAAATCGATAACTTCCTCAAAAGAACCGATCATGTCATGGATGAATGGCGAAGACTAGGACACAAAGATGAACCGGATCTAGACATGTACTGCAACGGGAAAAGGAGAATCGGCAGATCAAAATCTGCCACAAATATAATGATTAAAGGATTCACGATGTTTAGCCGTAGCGGAAGCAGGGCGAGTAGTATATGCAGATCATCCAGAGGAATATCCGAGGACAGGACAACTGTGTCCGAAATGGACGAGGTTGGTGATTCATCTGTTTACGATTACTTTATTTCTGGTCGCACAAAAATCTGAAGAATTTCACGGTATATTTATTCAAAAGTTATAAAAGTAATATATAATAAATAATTTTTCAACATCTTGAATCAGTAGCGCTAACGGTGGCGCTTGCCTAGCGATCGTTGGCTCGAGATTACCGCATCGGCGGCCGCTTGCCAAATATTTTTTTCTTCATTGTTGACTTCTTACTATAACTTTTACAAATGCATGAGATTCTTGGCTGTTCGTCATCGCGTTGCCGACGCTGTCACTTATAACTGTTATAATTAAGGCGGAAGTGTTTATTTTTTGCTGAGTAATTTTATTATTGGGCTTTAGTTCACATGAAAATGAAAGGTCGATCCTCACTAAGGTGCTTATCATAATGCGACGCTGTTCTAGTCTTACTGTTACTTAATACTGATTCCTCTTATAACGAACACAGTATTAATTATTTTACCAGTACCAATTATGAATTAATGAAATCAGATAGAAAGTTAGCACAATTAACGTAAGAATATATATGTATAACATAGGCCTATAAAAAAATATCTGCTTTTACTTATCGAAAAACAATCTAAGCCTTGCCTAACAGTAGAACATAAAATCGATTTGTAGCCATTTCGTCAAAAAAGTAACTATAAAATTATTGTAGATAGATCTTCCAATCCACGTCAATTCGATACAATTTTAAACAGTTTCCGTTGTGAATTACTGCATCCTTGATAATCTTTCATTCATGCTCTAAGATAATAGTAAATATTTCATCTCTTACTCCTATCGCTAATGGATTATATTAGTATGTGCTGACGTAATTTCTGATATAGGTCAAGATTTCTATAAATCAGTAACAAAAAGTTCCACTGTTTTGATTTCGTGTTAAAGGAAATCTTCAACGAGTGTTTCTCTATCTATTGTACTTTAATGAATGAGTTTTGATTATTGATAATCGTTGAGAAAGTGATGCTTGACTTTAGAAATTTCGGACACGTCCTCTATAGATAGTAGGCAAGATTCGTTTGAACTTTAATGTTTTTATCGATTCTTCTATCGGCATTAAGCTTTTGTTACGAGCATTAATTGACAGTGTACTTGACAAGATAATTAGCATCACATCTGCGATAGTATCTGACTTTCTTGCATGTAGATTTGATGGTGTAAAAGCCATCATGGATAAATTGCCTGAAGCTATGTCTGGCATTCAATACTTTTGTAATTGTAGTACTTAATGCTTTCAATCATGCCTCACATCTTTAATTTTCTATTTTGAGGCTATATACTGCGTTACATACAATCGAAAGTAGATTTATAGCTACTTGTTGATCTAATATATCTTTTCTATCTACGTTGGAATAGGACAGTTTTCATATATCTTATTTATGAAATATTTTAAAAATGTTATTAGAATGAAATGAAAATTGAAATACATATTTGTTTAATTGTTGGAGCTTTAGTTTAGGTCTGAATTATTATACCTCAAATATATCAGTCGCTTACATACTAAAATACATTATTTATTCACATCACTAATATATTTGAAGTGTATTCAGTTGGTATGTTTATTTGATCAAAAGTCAAGGGCATCTCACACCGGAAGTCATTTACAGTGAAATATTTACATCCGTTGCGCTGAAAACATTACGACGTAATCGGCAAAACCGACTTGGCTATGAACGTGTGAGATATTTGTGTACATGCATAAAGAAAAAAAGATACATTAGAAGCTATTATTGAAATATCTCTAGGTCACATTCAATTTATATTTGAATGTGTAGAAGTTTTATAAAGGGCCGTCTTTATGCTTAGTGACATTCTTTATCAGCCATTAGTTAATCTATTTTAAGTATACGCAAGGTCATTGTTATAATCCAGAGAAATGTAATTGCATTGTCAAGCATTCCAGTAAAATTAGCTTAACAAGGTTTACAGGTTATTATTTACATGAACTTTGTGCTACAATTTAGGATAAAAATTTACAAAAATGTCCTTCACAGAATCTGTATGTTGCAACCTAGAAAATTATAAAGATTAAGCTAACAATATAAGTTTAGACATGTCGTTTGCAGAATCTATGTGTAGCAACCTAGGAAACTAGAAAGAGTAAGCAAATAATACAAAAACCTCGAACGTCAGTATGGTTCTATTTCATTACATTACAAATTCTGGGTAACTAAGGGTCTTACCACATATAAGAAGGATCTGACGCAGGTTAGGTAAAGCTTTATATCTACAAAAGAGTGAACAACATCGTGATCATGAAGAAACTTAAAAAATACTTGATTATATTGAGAATATTAATGTACCAAAGTGCTCATTGTTTTCTTTTTAATAATAGAATCAATTTTGTCCCCAGTTGTCTGAAGTGGGCGGTGAGCTAGCGGAGGAGAGAGCGGCGGCCGCGCTCGCTACGGAACGCGCTGACGCCGAAGCAGCGGAGAGACTGCGCATTGAACGCGATAACAGAGACCTGGTCGCTAACAACCAGAGACTGCAGCAGGTTTGTGGTTTCTATGTTATGAAGAGAGCTGGACTAAAAGTTGCCTTAACGTCATCTGTTAAGGCAACTTTTTGTCCAACTTTTAGTTATGCTTGTGAAAAATTATGACGACGAAGGAACTGACCAATGACAGCTTTAAATTTATTATTTCTTCCTAATTTGTAGATCAGAGGAAGAAAAGGGAATAGTAAATGAAATAGAAGAGCACGAATCTGCAGAATAAAAACGAGTAGCATGGTTAATTTACAAGATAATGTTACTTAAAGGGGAGCTATTATTAGGGACCGTAGGGCTAGGGTTACGGGAAGGTAGTCTGACTTTTAAAAAAAAAGGGAATCGTCAGTCGGCTCTAAAAATAAGGGGAGATAGGGAAATCTAAAACGATATACTGAGGAATAGGTAGTTTCAGGCGTGAAATTTATATTCGATAGTATTATTTTATTACATAGACATTAAATACGTATAAAAATGTGCCAGTGAAGTATTTGAACTCTATCCATTTCAACAGGCCTCAGAACGTCTAGAATTGGAACTCCTGCACTGGCGATCCGCGGAGAACGGTGGCGCGGAGGCTTCAGACTCGGAGGGCTCCGAAGCCGAGACGGGTGCGTCAGGTGACAAGTACAAGAGGCGGTTCGAGAGGGCCCACAGAGAGCTGCAACTGCTCAGGGCCCAGCTGAGGAGGCAACACGAGGATGACCTTGAACAGCTGGTCACGGTCAAGAAGCAGCTGGAGAAGAAGGTGAGAGCTAGATATTAGTTCAAGTAAATTAGTGATTATTAGTTCAAGTAAATTAGTGATTATATGTCAAGTAAATTAGTGATTATTTGAAGTCAAATTAGTTATTCAAATTATTAAGCGTAAAAGTAAAATAGTTATTGATCTACATATAAAATCCTAAAGTAAGAGTGAAGGTGTGTACTTGGCAATAGAATAGTGCTATGTAACACTTTTTCTCTATAGATTGAAATACGAAATGCCGAATTTTGTTTGAATAAAAAAACAAAAGTTTATTAAAACACATCGATAAAAGATAATTTAATAAAATGAAAAATACTACGATACTCAGTAGATATTTAATTCAACTTAGTGTTTTTTCATTATTATTTAAAAGTACCTCGAAAGTAGAACATTTCAAGATGGTAAAATGAGTACTGTTCGTCTGGGTAGCCACACACATTTGGGTGGGCCGATGGGGCAACTCGCTTAGATAACTCCGGTTGCGTTCCTTTGAATCCCAGAGTCCTCTTTGTAGCGCTGAGGACGGCAACCGGGGGAAGTTTTAGTCGTTGCTCTCAGGGAGTCGGGTACCTTTTGAAGGTTTTCCTCTCGAGAATAGAAATAAAAGCATTTGGGTGTTGTTCCCGGTTCATTTCATACATAGAAGGTCACCCACCTTCTTAGTTCTCGAGAGTAGCAACGCATCCACGATCGATTTAAAAAAGAATCCCTGTTCTATATGAAGTTGCTTCCAGAAGACTATAAACGGCATTGGCCACTAACCATCACAGGAACTGTAGGCTCTTACCTTAAAATATGAGTGTTGCGCTACTTTGTTCTTGCTATGTTCCTACATATTTGGAGAATGTAGTAGCAGTAACTATTTAATGAAATAATGTTTGCAAAGAGTATGAATAAAAGCGGCGTTCTTAGAATACTTGTCTCCAATGATTGTTGCCAGTCGCAGTGACATAAAATCGATTAGTAGCCATTTACAAAATCGGTAATTGGTATTAATGGTTACTGAAATTGTTTAAAATCAATTAATTTGACCTCTTCGACATTTCAAGTAAGAAAAAAAGGGTATCATTGATATTTTTACATTTATTGCAATTTTTAGACCTGTAATAGATACAATACCTATATACATATATATACAATACCCATGCCAATAAAGGCTAGGCTGATTCTTATTGTAGCTTCCCTAACGTCGCATTGTATTAATGTAGATGTGGATATTATGTACATATATCGATATTTAGATATATTGATAGTAATGTGTAATATGTTAACGACCCGCGTGGCAGAGCGGTTACCATACCGGTCTGATGCGCAATGGGTTCCGGGATCAATTCCCGGCCAGATAGGTAACTGAATGATGAGTTTAGATTCATGTTCTGGGTCTGGGTGTTGTGTATTCGTCTTGTGTGTGTCCATGGTACCCACGACAGAGGAGAAAATTCTAGTGTGGGGCTATGAGTGTAGAAAACGTGTGTTTATTTACAAATGTATTTACATCTAATACACACACTAAGGAGCGGATAATATGTCGTCTAAAAGGAATTAAGTTAAATAATAAATAATATAGTTCGAGAAACAGGAACTACATAGATAGGACGTAATATTTTATCTGAAACCGAAACGGTTATCACAGATGATCCTCGTTCGGCCTCCTAAAAGATACGCTCGTTAAATTCAGATAGCATCTCCGTTATCATTATCACACATACTATGTTATCAAAATGATACATGTATGCCAGTTTAGTTGAGTGTTTTTAAGAGAGGAATCTATAAAAGTATTTTTCACGGTGCTTAGAAAGTGTTATATTTTATTGCTTATTTTTTATATTAAGGAAATTGATTGACTTTGAAATAATTTATATTGAGTGAAGTGATAATCTTTTTAAATTTGTATACGAGTTCCACTTTCGTTACTTTGTGTTCTTAAATAACGTAAACTTATATGCTTCTTATCTACTTTCTATCCCAAATATCATTCCAAATTTGAAATTCCAATACAAATAACGTTATTTAGATGATGATTTCATATTATATATTTGTGTCAATTTGACGATAATTTGAGCATATAAATATAATGTTCAAATCGACTATGTGTTGAATATTTTCAAATCGTAAAGATGGTGGACGAGTACGAAGAGGTTAGTGCCCCCTTTATATGTAAGGACAAATTAAAATTAGAGTGTCAACAACATTTTTGCATGTTTGATGGCTTTTTTGGCGCACTCCCAATCAAAACGGATTCGACCGGTGATTAGAGATAACAGCTGCTAATCCGGCTTTGATTAACGTATATATAAATCGTTCTAGTGATTTATAAGCGCCTGGTAGTTAGTAAATCTAACAATTTGTTTGCATTCGTGTTGTCTCAGTAATCAGTTGTGGGGGAAGCTTTGCCCAACGTTAATACAGAAAAAGGATTACAGTGAGCCATTATAGTCATATATCCCCTCGCTCTCGCTCGCCTATCTCTCTCTCTCCCCTCTAGTTATGGGAAACCAAACCCAGTTATAGCTAAAGAAATCTCTAGACTATCAGAAAAAACTGTTTTCATTTATTTATCGTAAATTACTTAGCTTTATATAGAAATTGAGCCCTATAAACTCTACATAGTTACGGTTTAACACTAGAAGTGCGGGCGTTCCAAATTTGACCCAATTCGATGTTTTTTCTGCTCTAACTGATATTTTATTATGCTTTTGATCGTAAGTTTTATGTCTTTTCTTTTCATGAAATATGATTATGTTATGTGCACGGGACTTCAACCACGTAAATGCAATACACATTTTTTTGCCTAAAACATCCGCGCTTCTAGGGGTGTCAAAATGTTCCGCGCTTCTAGTCAACAAATCCACTGATAATAAAGAGCCTCAACAGTTATTAACTCAATGGTAAATACTTAAACAATATAATTATAATGTTTCCTAAAATAATAATAATGACATGTTTACACACAACTGCGTCAGAATTGCTAATTTTGAACCGCTTTCGTGTGTCTCGAATGTTTCATAAATTTTGAGAACAATGGACTACTTTCAAACGAAAATTTCCTCACGTTATTTTATCCTTTAACGTTAATGTAATTCTTGTGAAATAAAATGTAATGAGAGATTTATTTGCAAGAGCACAAATCTACCTACAGTTCTTCCAGTTATCTATTGCACTATTTTACTTAGATTGTACTGTTCTTGACCAGACGTGACCTCACCATTCGGATCCTTCGGAAGACCAGCGCTGGCTGAAAATAATCAACCAGCAAAATGCTGAGAAGAGTCCGTTTTGTGATGTATAATTGTATACCATTCACGTATCGCATATTAGTTGGTACTATATTATTATTGTGTCTTTAAACTGTATGAGTGTGTACGCATTGCGAATAAACGATTTCATTCTTTCTTTCTTACTTACTTAATTCTTGTACAAAGACTGTTCTTTATATTCTACTGAGAATAAACTTTTAAATTAATAGTTTTTACTACACTATCGATTAACCCACATTTGAACATCTCGCTGGAACGCTTTATTTTATTCATACGCTAGTTATCTCTGCGAACTTCGTTCCGCCTAAAAGTAAAAAATCTAAAATTATCAGTGTTTCTCTAGTACATTATACATGTATGATATGAAATAAAAACCTCCTTCATATTGAATCACTCTATATATTAAAACAAATGCATTAAAATCCGTAGCGTAGTTCAAAAGATAAGCATACATAGGGACAGACAGCGAGGAGCGACTCTGTTTTATACTGTGTAGTGATTTATATGCTTATATTTACAATAGAACATAGTTAATGCTACTTCCACATTATATGTGGAACTAACGATATTCTATTGTATTTTTTTTCTATTAAGAGATGTGTGAAATAAATAATAGCTGGTATTTTTTTCCGTTCCGTTTGCACTTAGGCAAAATAAAGAAAGAAACGTCATTTTTTTTGACTTGATAATTTTTTGTTGCCAAATTTCATAATAATGACATAATAATTAAACACTATTTTTTATTCTCAGGTACAAGATGCGTACGAGGAGGTGGAGGAGCAACGCGCGGTCGCCGCCCAGTGGAAGCGGAAGCTGCAGAAGCTCACCAACGACATGGCGGACCTGAGGTCCTTGCTCGATGAACAGGTGAGAGGGTGCAACAAGAAATGTTTTAACTTATTGTAAGGGGTATTGGCAGGTATTAGTACAATAATCTTGCCTTCAACAATGGTTTAGAACTCGGTTTATAACTCATTTGCAGTGAAACCGTGAAAATAATTACTTCAGAAAAAGAAATAGCCAAAAAAAGCTACTGCATATAGCATTATTTGTCGACTTATGTAATTATAATTATTTATTTATGCAGTTTTTTTTCTTTGATATTGATTCAAGTATCAAAAAAAAAATATCAATGATGATTTTTTTTTGATACTATTTATTCTCATAAACAGCTGCTTACACATTCCTCCGATTTCCGAGCAGCACGTCTCGATCCGTGCGAGCTTCTTACTGTCATACCATATACATATACATTAAGCGAACGCTCGGCCGCGATACGTGGTAGGCGGGGCGGGGAGTGTTAGGTTTTTTCGTTACGGAATTTCTTAATTCGGTCGCTGCGTTCAAAGCCCGCGTTAAAAGCTATGCAATAGCTTAAAAGTCACGAGGGCTTCCCAATGCGCACTTGAAAGAATAACGCACGGAAGTATATACATAACTATTGACATACACAAAATACATGTGGGTCTAGGGATGCGTTTAGTGGCCATGGTGCGAGTTATATAATATTTGTTCATCCAAATAGAGCTCAACGTGCCTAAAGAAGTTTTTACTTAAAAAAAATTGTTAACCTCTGTCTCCCAATCAATCCATTTCTAAATGGCCAATAGATTCAATTGCTTCGTTGATCATTGCTGAGTAATCAACGATGAAAAATCTTAGGTAAGGTGGGTTAAAATACAAGATACATCCTCCAAGGTCACAATAATTACTTACCGAGAGGGGGACAAGTGAGTTATTACCCAGATTTTTTCAAAGATTTTTTTTCTTGCGTTTCGGCTGAAGGCTATTGTTGCCGGCTCACTTTTATATGAGGCGACCATCTTAGTCCTCGGGAGTAGGAACACATCTGAGAAACAGATAGTACCTTTGTTTGAATAAGATTAACATTGCATGATTATCACAATGCTATCCGAAGTATGAGATCAAGTGAATGATTCAGTCAATTTGCGCAATCGCGAGTCTCCGCCTAACAATAGTCTGTCGTACGGTTAATTTACTGACCGCCCACGCGCCTATCAGAGTGTTACTCATTGTTTACGTCTCGTTGGAATTTCGCGATGTTTCCTTTGGATTTTGAAAAAAGAAATTATGCGAAAAAATCTGGATAAAACAGGCAAATCCACGTGAAGTAGCATGATGTTGTGGGCTTTGTAATATCAGCATATTTTGCTCGATAAAAAGTAGCTCTCTTTTTTGTCCAATAGCATCAGCAGGCAATAGTGAGTGCCAAAAAAAGCATTCATACACACACACACATGCACACACTAAAGCGAACACACACACACACATATACACCCGCAAATCATCACCCTTTGATTAGAAATACTTTAAATATGTATATATCATCCAACAGACGTGCCGCAACAACCTGCTGGAGAAGAGGCAACGCAAGTTCGACGCGGAGGTGCAAGCCACGCAGGAGGAGCTGAAGCGGGAGAGGGCGGCCAAGGAGCGGCTCTCGCGCGAACGAGACCAGGCCATCGCGGACAAGTACGCCGTCGAGCAGAACCTCTCTGTGAGTAACCTTGGCTTTATCTTAGTACATTTTCAGTAGTCTGGAAGTGGTGTAGTTCATGACAAGAAAAGAAAAGAAGAAGTTGTTTATGCAATAAAATCTAGCAACTGCTTTCCTCCGAACGAGATCAGTCCATCACGGACAACCACGCAGTTGGGATTTACCTTAGAAGCACAGTTTTAGCATTCATCTGGAGGTGATATAGTTGACATAGGAGATAACAGTGAAGAGGGAGAGGGCGGCCAACAAGCGGCTCTCTCGCGAACGAGACTAGGCCATCGCGGATAAGTACGCCGTCGAGCAGAACCTCTCTGTGAGATAACATGGGCTTTATCTTAGAAATACAGTCGTTGCGATCTTCTGGAAGTTGTAAAATTGGTGTAGGGATTGACTTGACGTTAGAGGAAGAAAATCATGTTCGATTGTATAGTTGTGTTTTCTATAGTTGTACTATTTTTCTGTCATCTTTTTTCATCGTTCTCTCTTTGTTTCGTAAAACATGCACCCTACACGAACATCATAAATGCAGAATATAGATTGTATACTTGATTTTAAGTGAATATTTGGTTACAGGAAGCTCGGCTGGAGATCGAGCTGAAGGAAGAGCGGCTGTCCGGCATGTCCCGCGAGTTGGAGGAGCGCGGCGGCGGCGGGGACGAGGTGGCGGCGCTGAGGCGAGCGCGCGCGGAGCTCGAGCGCCGCGTGCGCGACCAGGAGGAGGAGCTGGACGACCTGGCGGGACAGATACAGGTGAGGGGAGAGGGGTACAAGTGTAGATGTTAGTGATGTTAGGTTAGTTAGGAAGAGTGGCTTTATAGTATATCCCGCGAGTTGGAGGAGCGCGGCGGCGGCGAGGACAAGGTGGCGAGAGAAGCTCGAGCGACGCGTGTGCGACCAGGAGAAGGAGCTGGACGAACTGGTGGGACAGATGCAGGTGAGGGGGGGCACATGTAGATGTTAGTAAGGTTAGGTTAGGAAGAGCGACTGCATGGTATGTCCCGTTGGAGGAGCGGGGCGGCGGCGGAGTACGTAATGAAAGGGGGGCTTTATGTATACAAATTGGTGAATGGACACTGGAAACTAAGGAAGATGTACATGACAGTGAGAAATGGGTGAGATACGTAACAGGGAGGATGGGGAGTAATTTTACTGCTGAAGGTGGGGCATTCGTGATCGAGTCACGTTTGTAGCGTATTTTCATGATAGGAGCACACGTGGATATTTGGCTATTGAAACATTATGGGATATATAAAAAATGGTAGCAGGGTGATGTTATTGGAACACATATGATCTATCACGATGAATGATGATATCAATGATGATGAGAGATGGGACAATAAGACTAAAAGAAAGGAGCGGCTGTAGGTGATGCACATTATTACAGTGAACTAATGAAGAGCATGGAGCCTAGATGATGTCTACATGATCTTCAAGTCTTTATTTTCTCCTAACGCTTTAACAATTTGGTCCCCAGTTGCTGGAGAGCTCGAAGCTCCGGCTGGAGATGCTGCTGGAGCAGCAGCGCAAGGAGGCGCGGCTGGAGGCGGCCGCGCGCGACGACGAGATGGAGGAGACCAGGGCGAACGCCGCCAAGAAACTTAAAAGTTAGTCACTGCCTTTGTTTTTGTAATGTCTGTTTGTTATTCTGGTCACTGTTGTCTCAGTGTTAGACATAGGTCTCGTCTGAGGATGAGAGATTTAGGCTTTTTTAAGTCTTTTCTTTTTGTTTCTTTTATTAAGTCCACTGCGCTGGTCAACTGCGAATGGGTGGACTGAGACACCTTTTTTAAAACAAAACTACTTTAAATTCCTATAATATGAAACTCGATACAACGAAAATGCGTTACGAAAACAGTTGTCGGCGCGCAGTAGGTGGCGCTGCTCTCTTTTGTGAAACACGCTATTTTACTTCGTCGTTTGTATAAAAGCTCAAGTTTGGTAAATGCAAAATAATCATTATTAAGTTTCACTTCTGTCGTACGTGAATTGCATACACGTTTATGTTTTTTTAATATTCCCTTTGTCCACTACTTAATTGCTAATCCGAAAGACATTCACGTAATGCTGCAAGTGTCAACGTTAGCAAATTACAGCACGTTCGCAGTGAAATATCGTTACCTCCTAACAACGGTAACTTACGCATTTTAACTCTAAGCGTTGACGTTCGCGCGATAAACACTCGAAGCGGTATGGTGGGCGCGTACACTTTTTTTAACACCCCTCGCGGACACTTGAAGTTAGTTCCGTAGCTTCCGGGGTAAATAACAACGATCGGTCGACTAATGCGCAACCTTGACGCTCGTAGCGAATGTTACGTTAGCTCTGGACTAAACGACAATACTTCGTCTATGTCAGTGATTCTCAAAGTAAATGATATTGTTTGTTCGACAGTGCTGGAGAGCCAGCTGGAGAGCGAGCACTCGGAGCGGAGCCTGCTGCTCCGCGAGCGGCACGAGCTGGAGCGCCGCCTCGCCGCGCTCGAGGAGACCGCGCGCCACGAGAACCAGGAGCAGGCGCAGCTCGTGCAGCGACTCAAGAGGTGAGCCTAGTGTACTGGTGACGTCACGCAGGCCGCGCGCCACGAGAACCAGGAGCAGGCGCAGCTCGTGCAGCGACTCAAGAGGTGAGCCTAGTGTACTGGTGACGTCACGCAGGCCGCGCGCCACGAGAACCAGGAGCAGGCGCAGCTCGTGCAGCGACTCAAGAGGTGAGCCTAGTGTACTGGTGACGTCACGCAGGCCGCGCGCCACGAGAACCAGGAGCAGGCGCAGCTCGTGCAGCGACTCAAGAGGTGAGCCTAGTGTACTGGTGACGTCACGCAGGCCGCGCGCCACGAGAACCAGGAGCAGGCGCAGCTCGTGCAGCGACTCAAGAGGTGAGCCTAGTGTACTGGTGACGTCACGCAGGCCGCGCGCCACGAGAACCAGGAGCAGGCGCAGCTCGTGCAGCGACTCAAGAGGTGAGCCTAGTGTACTGGTGACGTCACGCAGGCCGCGCGCCACGAGAACCAGGAGCAGGCGCAGCTCGTGCAGCGGCTCAAGAGGTGAGCCGTAGTGTACTGGTGACGTCACGCAGGCCGCGCGCCACGAGAACCAGGAGCAGGCGCAGCTCGTGCAGCGGCTCAAGAGGTGAGCCGTAGTGTACTGGTGACGTCACGCAGGCCGCGCGCCACGAGAACCAGGAGCAGGCGCAGCTCGTGCAGCGGCTCAAGAGGTGAGCCGTAGTGTACTGGTGACGTCACGCAGGCCGCGCGCCACGAGAACCAGGAGCAGGCGCAGCTCGTGCAGCGGCCCAAGAGGTGAGCCGTAGTGTACTGGTGACGTCACGCAGGCCGCGCGCCACGAGAACCAGGAGCAGGCGCAGCTCGTGCAGCGGCTCAAGAGGTGAGCCGTAGTGTACTGGTGACGTCATTGCGATGTTATAGTGCAATGATGACGTCACTACGGCGCCCTGGTGACTACTTCTGAACGTTCGCAATTTGTGACTGTAGTACACTTGCTCGAACCGCACGCCTCGAAAGCCAGCAACAAGTGCAGCAGTACAAATAACTAACTATATTGCACGTGTGATGTCACTACGCCATTCAGTGTCCGTGGTGCAGGTAAAAAAAGGTTCAAGGTTCCTCGAGCACTGCTACGTCACTAAACGGTTCATAATACAACGTCAATGAACTGGTTATGTCACTATACTACATTTTGTCATTTAAATATACAACATAAAATTAAGAGTTTCCAGGGTACTTCTAAAGGAACTGTCTCACAGCACATTAGACGCCCAAAAATATGACTGTGTTACCACATTAGATAATCCTCCCACGGTGCTTTGTGGGGAGAGTTAAAACTAAATTATCGACACTATTATCATCTTGCCAATTCTCTTGATACGCCGATAAATATATTGTGAATTATTTTCAGGGACCTGAAAAGATACAGAGCGTTACTTCGCGACGCTCAAACGATGCTCGAACAGAAGGAGAAAGAAGGCGGTGGCAAGGCGCAGATCAGACAACTGAAAAATCAAGTACGTAGTTGCAGTATATTGCTTTAAGAATATTTTACACTACACCCATTTTCTTGGTTCAGAACTACTCATGATTAAAAATTTAAAATTTAAAACCAGTTTTTTGAATCAAATTTTATGGATGTATGTTTTTTCACTGTCTTAGGGTATATTAAAAGCCCCCTTGATCATTTTGAAGGGAAGTAAACATAAGTAATTGCCGTTAACGATATAAATTTGAGAACCTCTGATATTTTTTTTTGTAAATATTACCGTAACACCTTTAGCCTACCCTCTTTTATAATGAGAAATATTTTATTATTATTAACAATATACTACTTCACTCTAATTTACCCCGATTTACACTCTATTTTCACTCTAATTTACCCCCAAATCTTGAGCCTACCCTCGTTTATTGTTACTTACTTAATCCTTTTTCCCTACTTAACCACAAATCTCCTCCATCAGGTGGAAGACCTGGAGCTGGCGGTCCGCGCGGCGACCAAGGCGCGCACGACCGCGGAGGCGGAGGCGGCGGAGGCCACCGCCGCGCTGGAGGAGGCCACGCGCGCGCGCAACGAGGCCGCGGAGAGGGCGCTCGCGGCGACGCGGGACGCGGCCGCTGCGCGCGCGCAGCTCGACGACGCTGAGGAGGAGGCGGCTGAGGTTTGTCTCTTTTTTATCTGCTTGAAACACAAAATCATAGTTAATATTTAATTAAAACTAAAATTTACAGCTACAATTTAATTTAAAACTAAAGGAGTGACACCGAGTCAATGTTAGAGCTCGAAATGATGCCATTCCCACGATATGTGCGAACATTCGTGTTGCTGCATCAGCTCCTCAGGTCGCCATGCACTAGGGCTGTGCATCAGCGTTAGATTACCTAACATGTGTAATAAGATGTTTTAGGATGTCAATCATTAAAATAGTAAGTTCATTGAACGTGCCGTAGACAGGATAAGAAACGAAAAAAAATGAAGTTCGTTTTTCTCTAAGGGATATTTAAAACTATTATGGCAGTTCGTTACACGTGCCTTCACATATCTACGTTTCGTCAGCTATCTAACGAGGTATAACCATCTAGGGTTTTTGATTGAGTTTATCGAAGAATTAGTGAAACTGGCTCTATTTTGAGACGAAATATAGAAATGGGAAGCCTACGCATTAATGACGACGACTTAAATATAATAAATGTGTTGGTTCCAGCTGTTGAAGAAGTACCGCGCGAGCACGTCGGCGCTGTGCGCGGCGCAGGCGGCGACGCGCGAGGCGACCTCGCGCGCGGACGCGGCCGCGGAGGAGGCGCGCGCGGCCCGCGAGCGCCTCGCCGACCTCGCCACGCGCCTCGCCGCCGCCGAGGCGGGCCACCACCATGAGCAGCACGAGGCGGAGCGACGCCTCGACATGAGGAACAAGGTGCGTCGCGTTACTCATCTCACTCGTCATTGGGTGCGTTCCGGATGGCGCACACAACGCCGTAAACGCCCGAAACGTGGTACAAGACGACCGCGGTCGTTGTGCTCGCGGCGAATACGACACTCGTCACGACATGACTGACGCCCACGCGACGCTCACGACGACCCATCTGACAAGGTGGCTCAGTGATTGTTCCAGTAGACAATACGTCAGTAAAACTGACAAGTAGTGAAACGAAAAACTGCGGTCGTGAGCGTGCATTTTGTGAACGTCTAATGAAACGCACCCATAGTGCAGAGTTACGCTTTGACATGTTGAACGAGGTGTGTCACATGTCACTATCTATGTTGTAGTTATTATAGTGCAGATTGACGCCTCGATACGATAAATAAGGTGCGTCACGTGACCACGTCTGTCTCTTAGTGCGTAAAGTCATTTCGTTCATGAGGATACTGATGTACAACAGTGACATGGCATGCGCCCATCATAGTGTATATAGTTATCATAGTGCGGAGTGACGCCTCAACATGTAGAACGAAGTGCGTCTGCCTCTCCGTGTGTATTATAGTGCGCAGAGACGCCTCGCCATTAGAAACAAAGTGCATAACTCGTCACTTTCCATATCATAGTGTGTAATGACACTTCGACATGAGAAGTAAGGTTCGACGCGTGACACCGTCTATGTCAAAGTACAGGGGTACTTTTATGTATTGCTATGTAACTTATATGGTATTCTTATGAATTGTATTATGTCAGTTGTAAAAAATGCTTATTTGAATTAGAATTTATGACATTTGCTTTAAAGGTAGAATAAGAGGATGTGTAATTAATATATATAAGACTGCTATGTACCTTATTTATATGCAAATAAAGACTATTGTATTGTATTAACATTTGTAAGCAGTCGGAGTTTGTTGTTTTCACACTAATATCCTGTTATAAAAGCTCAATTGTTTTTCATTTATATCCCAGGAGCTAGAATCGAGCCTGGAGCTGGAAGCGACATCGCGCGCCCGTCTGGAAGGGCAGCTGGCGCGGCTGCGGGACGCGCACGAGCAGCTCGCGTCGGAGCTGGCGGCGGCGCGCGCGCGGGACCAGCTCGCCGCGGACGAGGGCAGGAAGCTCGCCAGGCAACTCAGGTGATGACGGAGCCCTATGTAGTTACAATCGAACCTTTTTTTTTGTTTTCGAGGGGGAAACCTTCCAAAGGTACCCGACGCCGTGGGAGCGACGCAGGGTTATGTGGGATTTTTACCGCACTAAAACCCCCCCCCGGTGGCCTTCCTCGGCGCTGAAAAGGAGGACTCCGGGATCTCAAAACGATTTCAACCGGAATCCTCCGAGCGCGCTGCACCATCGGGCTCCTCCCAGATGGGCGGCTGGGCCCACCGCTCCGTCTAGTCTTTACGACGGTATGCGACCACACGTACCGCCGTCCTTCCCGGGATTGCCTGACTGAACGGTTCGAGCTCCCACTCTAGCCGTCTGCAACCCCGGAAGCCCCTTTTAGTCGCCTCTTACGACAGGCGGGGGATACCGTAACCCTATTCTGACCCCGAAACTACAGGGACTACAATCGAACCTGGAGCTGGAAGCGACGTCCCGCACCCGGCTCGAGGGTCAGCTCGCGCGCTTGCGGAACGCTCACGAGCAGCTCGCCGCGGACGAGGGCAGGAACCTCGCCAGGCAACTCAGGTGATGACGGAGTGCTATTCGAGCTACTACTGAGAGGAACCAACAATTCGCACTTGCCAGCGTGGTGGACTATGGCCTGAAACTCTCTTATTCCGAGACCCGTGCCCAGCAGTGGGACAATAATGGGTTGACGATACTAACAGAGACGGTATTGTGCCTAAATAACACTGATAACGCATACACTCATAGCTCCACACTAAAATTTTCTCCTGTGTTTTGGGTG